>SSNP01000015.1:4526882-5044261 GCA_006937955.1 Pachypanchax playfairii | reverse complement strand
AAAAAAAAAAAAAACAAAAAAAAAAAAAAACATGACCATCATCCATCAATTTTCAAACTGTCCTCTGTGGAGTCTCACCTGCTGCCAGTCCTGCATTTAACAACTCCATGCATGTACAATCTGAAGCCAATTATCTCCATTAAAATAATATATGTACATTTCACCGTGTTACATGTATTCATGTCCACACAGGTGTGTAATTACTGGTGAGAGCCTCCAAGCGAAGTTAAATTGCTTTTCTGAAGCCATTAACACAGATATTTCATCATGTTGGATTTGGATTAGAACCCCCTTAGAGCACTTTGCCTGAGAGTGACATTAAATAGTCTTCATCCACAAATACCTGCACTAAAACAGGACAAAGAGTTTGCTCTGTTTATGTCAACTATATTAAAATGATTGAATAAAGTATTCTGAATCCTTTTTTGTTAACGTTTAATACTAAACATTCAAATTAGTGTTTTTTGAGCAGTAAGAGAAATTGATTAGACACTCTTTAGATGCAGAGATTTTTGAACCCAGCATCTGATAAATAACACATGAAATCCCTCCCCATGGCCAATCCCATATTTGTGATTAGGGTTGTTTTATCTAACCAAAGTTAATTGGTAGCCTAAGAAGTGTAGCTTAACAAAAAAGAAGCAACAAACTGGTCTGTTTGATTAAAAGAAATGAAAAAAAATGAAGCTACAAATGAGCTCAACTCATCTGCCCTCCATGGCTCATTCCCTTTACTCACCGTCTGTAACTTCCAGCAGTGCTTTGGTAATCACACTGCCGGCTATGTTCAGAGCCTGGCAGATATAGAAGCCGGCATCAGAGCGCTGAACATCAGTAATGGTCAGACTGCCCATCTGAGACACAGACAGGCGGCTGAAGGGCTGTGGTGGCTGGTAAGAGAACAGAAGACTCTGGAGACGACACAGAAATCCAGTTAGACACCCGTTCATTATATTTATTTACACCGAGAGGTGATTTACTCTCACCTCACTGCCCTCCCTCTGCCAGAAAATGGCAGGCTGCGGGTTCCCAGTGGCTTCACACTGGAAGGCGACCGTCCTGCTCACTGACACCACCTGGTTCCTGGGTCGTACAGCAAATACAGGGGGCACTGCAGAGGAAGAGAGACTCTAATTAACTGCAGGCAAACACACGTTCATCATTCTAAGCTTTAGAACATCTCAGTGTGTGTAAAAACCTCTAAGTGTCTATTCACCAAGACAGGAGAGGTTTTTAACTTCTTAAATAATAATAAAAAAACAACTAATTGTTGTTCAATTACCCACACACAACATCATGTATTACATACTGTAGGAAGGGATGGAATTACAGTTCAGATGAGTGACAAAGGCTCATGATTCCCTGATGCTGTCTGATGGTAGATGAGGGATGGATGACAACTTACCCGTGTTGACTAAAAGAGAAAGAACACACAAAAGAGCCGTGAAATGAGTAACAGTTCTGAATAAAGGGATGCAGAACTTCAAAAATAAATTCATCACTATTGAATCGTTGTCTGAATGATTCAATAACTGTGGAGCACGCTAAAACTGGACAGGGACTGTGGAACCCTGGACACATTCTCACTCATTTGTTTTGGCATACTTTTTAACTGCCTATGTTCTTTGTTCCTTCGTAGCTGATCTACATCTGCAGCGGTTTTATGACCCTTTTCTATTGCGTACATATCCAGTTGTTTTCACTTTGTGTGCAGTCATTTCACATCTGTTTGGTTTTGTGTTTATTGCTGTTGCGTCTTTGCAGCCATGCGCCTCTCCCAGTGGTTTTATTTATTTATTTTTTGTTTATTTCTAAGTGCTACAATTTTGCACGTATTTACCTGACTCGTGTTTATGAGGGTAACACAGAATTTTAGGTTCTCTGTTTGTTTTCCTGAGTTGCATTTAAGTGGCTCATTTGTGATTAAAGGTCATCTCTGTCTTCTTTGTGGGTCAGAGTCGATCCTAAAATGCCCCTGATGATAAAAAAGCATAAACTCGGATCAGTTTTTTTTTTTTTAGAAACAGATTGAGATGCGTCCATATTTATATAGCATCTATGATGAAACTAACTGTATATTTACTCAGTGAGACACGAGAACATTTTAATATCTGTAAACTATCCTAAATTAGGAGGAACGTCTTGATGTCCTTTTGATTTGAAACTTCTGTAAAAGGAAAACTTTCATATCAAACCTGCTCAAATGTTACAACTAACCAACAAGACATTACTTTTCTTTCTTTTCAAATCGCAAATATATAAGGGTCTGAAAGTGGTTCCAACTGTAGTAATGAGCAAAGGCATTTATTTTTCCTTTAATTATGAGTCACTCATATATTCAGGTACCTTCCTCCTAACAACAATACATCCTTTACTCAACTGGCATATGGCTACTCCTCTTCTATTCCCCACTAACAAAAAAAAAAGTACAAAAAAATAGCTGTGAAGCCTTGAAGCCCTTTTCCTTTGGTTTGTGGAAGCAAAGGAAGACAATGTAATTGGAACCATGCCACTTCCCAGCAAGCCACTACTGCTACCTTATCTTTAATTAAGTCCTACTGGCCTCAGAATATTTCCCCCACTGCGTCACAGCAATGTGTTTAATTGAACAGGTCTTCGTCTGCAACTTTGAGCTGTCTTACTTCTTCTTATTTTACCTTCACATATCTTAGAATGTCACAGAGACAGAAATAAAAAAAGTATTCCAAATGGATTCACTTCTTTTGTGGTCTTACATTTCCCGTCTAGGAAATGCACCATAAGCAAACTCCTGCAATATATTGTGCTGCTTGTTATTAAGATATGGTGATCGCTGTAGACATTATATGACCTCCAGTCAGGAAGCAAAAAGCAAACACAAAAATTGAAATGCTGTGTAGATGCTGTTGGTACTCCCCATATACTCCAACAACACAAAAGGTACACAAAGGCAACCACATGAAATCATGAACTATATTGTGTTTACACAACGCATATGCAAAGGACCCAAAACAGCAATGCTTATTGAATGTAAAGATGCTCAAGGTAAGCCAAATTATCTATGCGAGAAGATGTTTGGTATAGGATTATGTCATGCTAGGGCTGGGCGGTATACCGGTTTGTATCAAAAACCGGAATTTATTTTAGTTATGATAGGAATTTTTCACATACCGCTATACTGGTGAACAGTGCCCAGAACGTTTGCAGAGGGAAAATGTTTCTGCAGGGACCGATTTCAGTGCTACACGCTAAGACCACACGTAAAAAATAACGTTTTGAATTAAGAATGGCTGCTGGTGGGGGCTGTAACAGCGACTGACAGGTTACTGACCCACAAGAACTTATTCCAAAAAGAGGAGTCACATCTTTAGTATGGAGTTTCTTCAGCTTCAAAAGGTTGGACTTCAATTGCGATAGCCGGCGGCTAGCAACTTAGCTTGAAGAGGCTGCCAACAACAACACGGTACTGTTGAAATTGACTATTTAAAGCCAATCTAATGCAGTAATGTTGGTTGTATGAACAAATACCGTAAAACTGATATAATTTAGAAAAAAATTGTGATATGAAAAATTTGCCATACCGCCCAGCCCTATGTCATGCTGTTGTTGGGTCACTGCTATGCAAGTTTAATTATTAAGGAGTGTGAATGTTCGATATTTGTTGCTGTGTTCATGCCACATCTTTTACCAGCATGACCGATAAATCTGAGACAACCTGCTGTAGCTGTGGACGACATGCTGGAATATCAGATATATAAAAGGCACACCGTTGTGTAGTTACTATCTCACAGTCATTGATTTCAATATGTTATAAAACTGCAATGCAGCCGCACTGAAGGGAAATCTGCGGCCTGAGCTGTACAAGAGAGGTGGCAAGAACATTGTGCATGAAGGTCGGGTTGTACTGACCGTGCACAGTGAGCGTGGCAGATGCCTCGGACTTTCCGACCATGTTTTCCACCACACAAGTGTAAGAGCCCTCATCAGATGAGGTAACTTGGCGAACAATCAAGGTGTGGTCCTCTAGGATTTCAAATCTGTGGGGCAGGACGGACATAAAAACACAAGAGATTAAAAAACACAAAATGCTGAAATACTGTGTTTGCATAGTAATTTAGTGTAGAGTGCCTCTGTGAGCTACCTGCCCTTAGGTAGGTCAGAATCATCTTTCCTCCAGCGGACAGTGGGAACAGGATCTCCTTGAACCACACAGTGGAACTCCACACTCTCGTCTGCCAACAACACCACACTGCTGGGACGCTTCATGAAGGTCGGCCGCTCTGGAGGGCAGCGCAACAGGAAGAGACAAAAATATCTGAATTATCACCTGCCTCATCATCGTCTTCATGAACTGTAAGAACTAAAAGTTCATCCAAAATCAGCTTTGTTTTAATGGAAGTTTTAAAATGGCGCTTGCTGTACAGCTTTTACTGAAGCGAAATGACATCATCTATGTAAAGTTCAACATCAGTAAGATAACAGTATGACCTAGAGGTTACTAGAGGTTACATGATGTGTTTACCTGGCAATGTTTAACATTTCCAGCTAATGGGGATGCTTAACCTTTAAAAATACATCTACCACTACATGACTAGAAATTTACATGAAACAATACATGAGAATAAAAAAAGTCTTATGAACTTGACTAATCTCAAATAAAAGATAATAACTAATAAAAATAATGAATATTTCTAGTCAAAGTCATGTCAAACTTTTTATATAGTAAAAGTTACACAACTTCAGTTGATCAAAGCAATTTACAGGTGTATAAAACTTGTTAAGAACAATAAAAATGAATTAAATGTAGCTGCAATTACATCAAGCTAAGAAGATTTTAAAAAATAGATAAATCAAATATTATATTACAACTACAAACTAAAAAGATGGGCCCAGACAATTTGCACAGCAATTTTAGCTCAGTTCTAGGAGCAACCAGACCTCAGTGCTCTGGTAAAGCATCAAATACGCCCAGAGTTTAACATTTAAAAACAATCAATACATTTTAAACGAATTCTAAAATCGACAGGAAGCCAGTGAAGTGATGCAAGAACAGAGTTGCATGGTCATATTTCTTTGTTCCAGTCAGCCAGTGGGCAGCAACATTTTATACAAAACGGAAAACATTAGCAACAACAAGAATGGTAGAAACATCAAAAGAGGAGAAACTTATTTAAATCACATCTTCATGGTGGAGTCCTCAGATGTTGAAGCAAAGATTTTGGGAATTATGTCTGACCTGAACTAACCATGTTCCAGTTGAAAATCAAAAAACCAGCAGGAATTTCTAACTGTTGTGCTTGATGACCAGATGAACTATCATTTGTAATAAAAGCAGAAGAAAGTGTGTTTCTTTGCTTTCTATGCCTTTAGATGCAGGAGCAACATCTTCACTGTGTACAACTGATCAACTTAGAGCAAAAGAAGTAAAGAAATAAAAAAAAGTTAACTTGTGAAGATATTACAAATTTCATACATAAGACACCCAGTTTGGATTTCATTGAGGTTGATCAAAAATCCCCAACTTTCTGAGTCAGAATTTGGATTTTAAACTAATTGCGTGCGCCGCAAAAATTTTGCGCCAAGGGTGTGTTCCTAATTTTGCAGGTGATCTACTTAGACTGATTGTGCAATTGTTAACCGGCGCAAAAAGCAAAATTTAAATGAGTCTCTTGCGAGCTCCTCTGCTTTGTTTTTGGTTTCATCAAGCTTCAAATTCAGTCTGTTTACTTTACCTGGCTCTATATTTGTTTCAATAAAAATCCTTTAATTGTTGAAAAAATCAAGAGAAACCAGTAAAATATAAAAATACTGGTAAAAAATAAACCTTCAGAGTTCAGGTTGGATTGTTTACAGGTTTGATTGTTCACTTTAATCTACATTTAACAGTTTGGTGTTGAAATTTATTAGTCAGCTGTTGGGGCTTCTGTCATTTACTGTAACTGTTTTTTGTTTTGAAATGATGAGGATGTTTGTAATGTGATGCAGTCAGATAAAAAGATACACTGGACAGTTATGGGGCATTGACTGCATATCCCATAGTGCTTTGCGCGCATTCAAAATGGCGCGGATCACAGACAAATACGCTGATACTGTTGATTAAAACAGGTGGTTTTCTGTATTTTATAGCACAAAAAGGTAGTTATACACGTCTGTGCCACGATGGTCTATTTGTCTTATTCAGTGAATTTTTTCAGTTTTGACGCGATGCAGAATCCTGCAGTCAGCTGCACTGATCTGACTGACTGAAAATCCGTCACACTGGCAAACTGATACACAGAGACAGAGAGAGACGCAGCATCAGCTGATCAGCTGGAACTTCGGCGCTCTGGCTGAGAAACATATCAGTCAAACAAAAGAAGTCAACGGGATTCTTCATTTATTTGACAATGAACCGCCTCTGATTAACCTAAAAATTCACGCAGCTCAGCCAAACCAATGTTAAGTACGCAAACGCGTGTTGCAACTTTTCATCTGGTGTGCATTTTATATTTTGACAGTGTGTGCGGACCTGCGGACCACTTATGTGCACCCCTGCTTGTATTTGTATTGATGACATGATTTTTTTATTTGGTCTTACAGTAAAATAGCTTTAATTTATTAAAATTTGATTGTCTGTTTTCAGTGCTTTCACATGTTTGAACCTTAACTGTTATGTAGCGTCTTTGAGTCTCGTAAAAAAAGTGCTTTATAATTAAAATGTATTATTATTCATTTTTACACAACTACTTGAAGACTGTATTCATTTCATAACTATTTGACAACCTTAACCCAGCAAAAAAAGCTAAGGCATTAAAGTTTGATGGGCTAACTGAATAAAAAAAAGAAAGACTCAGACACACTTCAGCAACCACAATGTATATTTGCAACCCAAACCGAGGTCATCTAACCATGTGGTACTGATAAGAGTCCTATTATAATGGAAAGTGTTTGTAAAATAACTGGTTGATTGGACTGAGAATGAAGTGTGCATTTAGGCATTAGAGCATGTAGAGAGTGTCAGAAGCTCAGCTCCACAGGGAGCTCTTATACTAAAAGGTTGTAACATTAGATAGGGCTGCAGTAGACGCTCAGCACTTGTTTTGTTGGAAACCTCTCCAAAGCTGCCAGTCTGAGTCACAGAGCTGCAAAATCAATATAATTTACAGGTTGTCATTATATCCCCGTGACAACAGTTTAATACAGCAGGCTGGCAAACCAAAACATATGAGCAGAAATAGAAATTAGACCAAGTGGAGTCGTTAAACACAATGTAATGCAATTACAAAGCCGCAGTTATTACCTAGCACCGTGAGCTCTGCGGTTTCACTCTCCCTCTCTCCCACCATGTTGGTGGCGACACAAATATATTTTCCTGCATCACTCTTCCTGGTGTTGGTGATCATAAGTTTGCCGCTCCGGATCTGAAAAAAAGCAGAGAAAAAGAAAATGTTTGCACAGTTGTATTTGAACAGGATCTTACCTCCCTGATGTTTGCATAGTTTGTGAGCTACGGAAGGATTACAGCATATTTATGATGCACGTATTAATCTGGCTGCAAATTCAATTATACGCCACAGATGAAACTCTCATTGCTGTGAGATATTTACCTTCAGGTTTGATGGAACCTGCATATAAACTAATCCTCTCTTAGAAAATTAACCTTATTATATGCATTTGATGGCTCGGCAGCATATAGAGCAACATCTAAAATCTGCCCAGCCTTTCAAGCTGCACAGAAGGTTATCTATTATAAAATTACATAATTCATATCTAGCGCTGCAGAAGAATCCTGGGAACAAAGGCGATGTCTCTTTGTAGAGATGTTTCTTAGATGTTCTGTCAGCCTGCTCTGCCTTTCCCAAACTTTTTGCCCTCTCCATATCTGAGCACATAAATACAGGCATACCCACACACATAACAAAGAGGTTGAAGACATATGCACTCCAGCGTGCTGTTTTCAGTATTTTCTGCACTCCACACTCCCACAGACTATAGTAGATGTTTTATAGTGCTTTGAATGAGAGCTTCTGCTCTGACAGTCAGCGGCCACTCACTGTTAGAGGTGATTCCAGAGCAACGCTGAGTAGATGCGCTACTGTAGATGGGAAGCATGCTGATCCGAAGACCTCAACACAAACAGAAGCTGCTCCTTGCATCCACAGATGTGAAACCTTCTCCCAGGCATCAGCTTCAATTAAACTTTCAGCTTGGTTATTATGCTTTAAGATTGCCTCTTTTCCTTCCTACATTCAGCTGCAGACTCAAACTATTCACACATACCCACTAGAAACACGCAAAGCACAAAGCAACGCTGCCATTTCTTAGCAGAAGTCATGAGGCCAAGGCTGCCTGCAGTGCTATGTTCATAAAGCAAGGCACTGTGCTAGACGGCACCTAGCTCAGTGGGTACTCTGAAATCACCACCTAGTAGATAGAATACCCATTAAATTACTGCTGCAGGGATGAAACCCCACTCTCTCATTTATTAGTCAGCTTGCTTCAAGCTAACCTTCCACCACAAGAAGCTTAGGCTGTCCAGCAAATGAATAAGAATGAGGAGTGGCGTATGTTCCATATCTGTTCCATAACAATGTGGTTCTAAGAGGAAGATTTAACAAATCCTTGTGTGTTTACATTAGATACAAATGACTAGCGTCTAGTAATTACAGGAAGCATGAGGTTAGAGCTACAGAATCAGCAGCCATTCTTCTCCCCTAGTCAATTAGAGTCTGGTATTTGAACCCTAATGAAGGTCAAGGTAAAATCATCAGTATTTAAAAGAATACTTTTTTCACAGTTTTTTAACCACAATAATCAAGTGAATGAAGGGATGGAAGATATAAAATTAAAATAAGTTATAAAGGATTTTCATTGTTGGTTTAAAAATCCCCTCACGGTGTAATTTGCCATTCTGTAAATGAATCACGTATCACAATCCACTCAACTGTAGGGATTTTTAGGAATCTTTAGGTATTGGATTATTTCGACGTATTGGTAAAAAATGTAACTCTAAAATGCAAGAGCAAGCTGTAGGAACGCCATTTTACCAAAAACTTATTTTTCAGTAACGATGATGATGTTACTGTGACTTGTTGTTACTTTTCTTAAAAAATAAAAAAAACCTGCAGTTTTACTGAATTTTACAGCACTTCTTGTTTTCATAAGTGATCTGCCCTTCATCCATCTAGGACATTGAAACATCACATTTTTTGTTTTGCTATTTAATCTGGTATTTGTTCTTTTAGCCTTACAGAGCAGAGACACCAAGAAGCTGTTGAGGCATTGTTAAAATGTGCTATATTTCATAAATTAATATGGATTTTCACATATTCTATACAAAACACCTTCCTTATGTGTATAAAAATAATACTAACAATAACATCTATATCACTTGTAGCCCATATAGCAAGAAAAACACTGGAAACACTGGGAGTGGTCTTGAATTGCTTGTGCTGCACTCCTTTGGTTTTTCTACAGTAAGTAACGTCTTTGAGTGAGCACTACCAGCAAAGACCCATTTCCAAACAGAAAAGATGATTAGGGAGGACAGAGACAGGCACATGGAAAGTACAAAGCAAAAGGCAGCCTTTGTATTCCCCTCAGCGGAGCCCCCCCACCACCCTCACCCTCTCCACCCCCTCCGGCTCTGATCTGTTCCTCTCCTTAAATCAGAGCGAGCTGCTCTGTCCATCATAGTCCCCCAGAGAACCTCTACCTGTCACTCCACACCAACGTGAGCTTTGAATCCTGTCCTGTTTGTCCCCAGGAGCCACATGTTCACATGAACAAGTTTCTCTCACGGACACGCACACGGACACACGAGCAAACAGAACTACAATGCTTACACTTGGTTGTGTTAAATGAATGGGAAACCTGCTTGTGATTGTTGATCCTTTTAGATGCAGAATTAATAAGATGTAAAGACAAAGTGCTGCTTTGCATGACTCACGACAGCTTTATATTAAGATTAATGCACTACTGTAGCTTATGTGATCAGAGTATTTCTTGCAGTATTGTATAATTTCTAGTATGTAATGAAGCATTACGTTCACTTCTTTTCTGAAATACAATTTTAGTTTGAGCTGAACAACTATATATGAGTGTTAGTACAAGAAATAATTTTAAAATATATTATTTTGCTTCTTAAATGTCCAAACATGAAGTTTAGTATGGATGATTTTATCATTTCTATATTTACACAAGATAATGAAAGCTGTGTAAAGCTGAAGGTCAGAGGAAAGTTTTTGTACTGTAATGCGTTCATCTCTGTCATCCAAGCTGGCGCCATCTCTCCTCCATGAGATGGTGGGTTCAGGGTGTCCGCGGGGAGGCTGGCACTCCAGAACCGCAGGTTCTCCAACAGCAACCATAACATCCACAGGGTTCTGTCTGAAGTCGTCTCGTAAAACTGGAAAATACACAAACAGGAAGAATCGCAAACAGATTGGATGAGTGACATTTATATGTTTATACTTTTTCTTTGCTTTTGTAGCAACCCAAATGTAAAATAATAAAAATGAAAAAACACTACATGTTCTGCTTAGAACAGCTTTCTACTTTACTTTTTTGTGTTGAATATACAACAGCGACTTTTTAGTGCATCGCATCTTGTCACACAGTAACTACTACAAATTTTACATTGTCCATCCATCTAAAATACTTTTCTATCTTTGCCAGGACGGATTTTGGCATCTTTCTTCACACAAACTACTGACAGTTGCTGCTGAGGTGGTTTAAATGACACAAAGATGAAAGGGTGCACTGCAATAAAGCTCATAAAAGAGGTGGAGTTCAGACATCAACAACAGCAGGAGGCAAAAAAAGCCACCGCAGCAGTTTATCAACTTTCCTCAGTGAGTGGCCTGTTTGCTGAGAAAGCAGCCAAGAGATGAACTGGAGATGAAACAAACTCGCATCTATTCCAAAAGGGTGTTATTACTGGTAGTTACAGGCGGCTCTCATCACCACTATAAACAGAGCGCACCAAAGAATTCACTGTGCATCTTCTAACTCCGAACATCTCAAGCAGCACTAGGTCAAAGATGTGGTGGACCGGATTTGCATAATTCCAGCAGGAAAAGAAATGAAAGTGTGGTATGCAAAAGACAGATGGGGATCATCTTAAAGTAAACAACTTTACATTCAGTGTCTGAGAAGATTTCTGCCTGTGGTGAGGTGAACAACATGTGTGAATGTAAACGCTTGTGCATGAGTGACTGCAGTTGAGCATTTCCCAGTATTAAATTACAGGGGTGGGCTTAGAACCCCGAACAAGCCCGGGGAGTCATGCCAAGACCGAACAGCAGAACTTAGTGGACTCAAGTTGGGGTGAAAAGGCAGGAAACAAAGAAGAAAAAACGTAATCACTCCCAGATGGTGGCAACCCCATTCACCTCTGGCAACAGATTTCTATATAACACCAGGCAAGGAGACCAGAAACACCCGATGAGTGCCGTGACTATGAACGAACAAATTGGAGTGACCTTCTAATTGGAGCTATTTTTGCTCTTGCATGTCTTTAAGCTCCACTCCGCCACACTGCCCGCCTGATCCGCTGCATACAGTTAAAACCTGCTGTCGGCATTTGACTGAAAGTCGATGGGAAACAGCTGTCCGACGACCACCCCGCCTTTCACCACTGCCAACACCGACGTGTCACATGATAAAAGGCTGTCCTCATGGGACATAAGAAACATGGTAGAGGTTACCTCAGACAGGAAGAAACTGAGACCATCACAGTTCTATGTACAATGTGTATGTGCATGTTGACTGATTGACTGATACCATCTTATAATTCCTAAAGCAATCAGGTTACACATCTGCTTTTACTATTGTGTAAGAGGCCCAAATGTTCCCAAAGTCTTTCAAAAGCCTGGACTATTTCCTCCAACACATTGGATAAAGATTTATATTTGGTGATAGCGTTGCACTTAGTGTAAGAGGAGGAAGGATGATGTTAGTTATGTTTAAAAGCTGTGGAACCAAGTGACTGCTATTATGAACAGTGAACAGGAAATAACTGTCCACTCCTATGAATGTAATATTGATTATTAATACAAATAAACAGGATCAGCCCATTAATGTAACATTTCAAAAACACTATGGTGGTATGTTGGAGCCATATATTGGCTTTATAGTAAATAAAAAACTGATTACCAGCAACACTTGATATAGTATATTAATAATATAATACTAATATAATGTAATATAATGCATTACTGTTCAATAATTAATGAAAGTGTCAAGCTGTATGTCTTATTGTCTTGAATATTTTTTCTAAATCCTGAAATGAACCTTAAAATTAAAATATACTTAAAGGCACAGCATGTAAGAATTAGACCGTGTCGTCAAATCTGAATCCCGCAGTTCATGGAAAAAAAAAACGTCCACTCTCAGCCACTCACCCCCTCCCCTCCTTGATTTTTCCGTTGGGTTGCCGTAGATGTTGTTTATTTTCAACATCGGTGAGAGATTGGACTGTTGTGTGAGTATTTCACTGTAAAATTCTTACATACTGTACCTTTAAAGGCACACTTTTTTATTACAGGAATGCACACGATATCACCTGTAAGTTTTCATGCCTGAGTTTTAAACTAAAAAAGATCCTCCTGTGTTGAGAAATCATGGAGTTACAGCCATTTTGGTTGAATCTTAAAAATAACTTTACACACAAAACAAAAGTAAAATCTCAAATGCTAATGTGATCTGTTAGCAATAACAATGAGGATGAATCCCAGCAACTAACATAAAATATTTTATCTCAGTCTCAACATAAGAATGACGGAGTTATAGCCATTTTTGTGTTGACTATGTTCGATATGCTGTGGCGGCTCTTGAATGAGATTGATGTACATCAAATAAAACCTTTAGAAAATGTAAGTAAAACCTGGTTTATGAAAAGTCTTGCGAACATTACAAACAAACAAACAAACACACAAATGAAGACATTAACACAATTGTTCACAATTTCCCTTACATTAAAGAAGAATTGGAGATATGCATTAAGCTCCCATCTCTTTTTTTTTTGCTTTCTTAAGCACCCATCTCAAACAAATCTTCTTACTATATACATTCACTGATGAATTTTCAATATTTTTGTCATAATTTTCTTCAAAATTAAAATCATAAACACACTTGGAATTTTAATCTCTTCCTAATCTCTTGCATCTGTGTTTTAATGATATTCACAGCACGTTTGCGTTGTAATTCTCCAATCTTGATTGTGTATTTTACAACACGTGAATATCACATATTTTTGCAGGCAGGCTCCATGTTTGGTAAAACCCACCTCTACAGCTTCTAAAGCCAACCCAGCTTGCCCATTTAGCTGAAGCTTTGCACCTCTCACTGTCTCCTTTTCTCTTTCCAGATGAGAATCTCACAGCCCACTTCAAAGCAGCTGCCTCTGGCCTCACCGGTCTAGATCTGACAGTGTCTGACTTGTTGTTAGTCCTCTGGACTTGAGCCACAGCTTGAAAAAATCTACTGCAGCCAAGCTCCCATAATCCTCTTTGCAGAGTCCAACTGGACCCAATAGGAATACAATCATACCCCACAGATGAGGCTGGGGTGAAGCAAACACAGAGTCCATATCATCTCACATCACTGTAAAACTCTGGCACAGAATAATCTTCTTCTTTGTTCACATGAGCGGAAAACAGTTTTTAACCTTTTGACACAACAGCCTCGGTTCACCCTGTTTGGTTACTTCATTTTAGATTCAAAGCCCGCACCATAGAGTCAGCTGCACAAACATTTATACAATATCAACACCTGTGTCATTGTATGTCACTCGTGCTCAGCATAGTTTCTCCCTTGCCTTATAATAAAGCAGCAGATCCAAATAACTTATTTTTCCCTTAGTAATAAAAGATACCTACACCATTGTTTTTATTATGGTATTCTAGATTCACTCTTGTTGCTTTAATTCATTGGAAACTGTTAAGTGAAAAAAGTATAGCCCACAAAAGCCTTTAGAAGAAAATAGAAACATGGAAAAATTGACTTGTTTTTGCCAATATGGAGACATGATCTTCAGCTGCTTTTCAATAAAACATAATGATAATCATTTGCACTTTATTTACTCCTATGTATGCAAAGATTTATACTGTATGTATACTTTTGAAAAAAAAAGATGAAAAAGTACTTTCTGAGAACGATTCCCAGAAGAAATATTAACTAATTAGTGTTTCTTTTCTCATAGAAAGTAAAGAGTCAGGTTCAAAATATAAATCCTAAACATATTAGTCTCCAAAAAACATATTTTTTGGAGATGTTGTGGTGATAACAACAGTTTCGAGCAGTAGCTAAACCTCAGCTTTTATTTTGAAACCAGCTTTTCCAGTACTCCTTTTTTGAAGCCAAGTGTTGTGGCATTTACATTAGCATCCTCATGTGTAAGCTAGCAACGTGGGTAGTCTCGCCACTGGTAATCAGAGTTTGTGGAGATTAGAATGACCATCATGTCAGTTTAAGCTAAAGTGACACACTGATGCAGAATGTCAAAGAGAGTTTGGTGAACTCTGTTGTGTTAGTATGCCTCAAGGAAAAGGAAGAAAACATAAAAAGGAAAGGAGAACTTTCCAAAGACCTTGAGAAGATATCGGTCTTTTTGGATCTATATGTGAACAAACCTTCAATGTGTTGAAATTAAACAAATCTAGACTCAGATTCTTCCTCACTGACAATTACCTGGCAGCTGACCTTATACAGCTATAGTTCAAACCCAACAAAAACTAGATTTATTTTACTGAAAAGACAAAAAATAAATAAAAAACACTTTATTTTAATCAATTAAATGTGTTGAAGTATTGCAAATTTTTATTTCCCAGTTGTAATGTCTGGTCCAAGCACTTAATAAGTATCATATTTATAGTTTATTTACTAGAAAATATGTCCTTGTTAGAATTAAGTGCAGCCTGTTGGTCTGACCCATGACAGGTCCACCTCCGTTTGTGGTCCTTTGGGAAAATGAGTTGTATGCCTCTGATATGTCACATGTCAATTGTCGACACAAAGGTCACTGATAAACAATTAAACAGAAAAACAAGAAGAAAAATATTCCTTTAAAAATGTCTCTCAGTATCTAAAAGATATTTGACCAGTCCTGAAAAAATATATGAACATTTTATACATATAAATCAGAAAGAGTTAGTCTTTCTCACTTCTTTGATGCATGTACTTAACATAAATATGTTCTGAGGTTAAGAATAAAAACTAAATTTAATTAGGGTCTATTGCACAGCTATTGCTTCACAATAACTGGCCAAAATATCAAAGGGTGCTTGCTATCTGTTGATCCCAGCAGATATGAAAACCTTGACTTTTCTCACAATCTATCTCCTGACCTCTCCCTACCCCCAAACACTCAGTATCTACCCTCCACCACCCTCCTGCTTCTCCTCCTCCTCCTTCTACAGAACTGTCGTCTGGAGAGACAGACAGCTGCAGGAGAAACAACTGCTCCACGGAAAAACCAATATGTGCAGCTCATATAGAAAAGGTGGTCAGCTACAGTGAGGGAAAAGGCAAAAATAAATCAAATCCACCAAACCCAAAAGGTTCGGTGGGCTCTTTCCCCCCCCATCGCAACCACCCACCAAAAGCCGAAAACAGAATGAACTGCAACCAAGCAAATCCAATAAAAAATCAAGGTCTTGCATATACAAATTACAACACACCCATAAGTCCTGACTCATAACCGTGCCACCTGAGACTTCTAGAATACACACAGCATCTAAAAGACGTTGCACTCTGCTTATAAAGGAAACAAAAATCCCTCGTCTGTCCTCCCTGAGCTACCTTATTTGAATTTCATTTTCCTCAAATAAATCATTACTCAAAGAAGTCCCAGGGCAAACCGACTTTTCTGCATGCAGGGCCATAAATCTATCTTGTGCTTGGTGAGCCAATTAACTCAACACAGTAGCTCGGTGCCTGGGAAGAAGCTCTTAGTTAAAATATTTGCACTCAACTTATTTTCTGTCAGATACAAAAAAACAAACTTTCATCTAAAGCTGGACAGAGAAAGCACTGTGTAACAGGTGATGGTGTTGTTTTACAATGCTGTATGACTTAGACTGAAAAGTCTTCTGCTAGTTTGAAATGGAACTTACTGGACATGTACACTGAGAGGTACTTTATGCTTGTTATGAGCCTGAGTGTACGAACAGATCCACTGGTTCAGCAGTTTACTGGAAGTGAGGATGCCTTAATCCTGTTGCTGTTCGTGCAGGACATACAACTCGTGAGAGGCAGACACATAACTCTGCAAAAAGGATTGTATAATCCACATTTTAATCCCCCCTCTCTCCTCACATCATATCCACCTGGAAGAGGGAAAGCATTGCTGGGAATAAGAGAGGATGGATACAAAAAGACAGACAGTCATGAAGCAGATTAGGAGAATTAGTGAGGTGGTAAAGAAGGTCAGGTTAAACAGAGGCTAAACAGCTCTTATAGTTTGAGAAAATTTGTCAATTACACAAAAGTGGTTGTGATTTGCTTCTTTTGATTTTTCTTGTCTGTAAATACACATGGCCCATGTGCATCATGTAATATACTGGTATGTTGCATAAAGAGACTTCACTTATTATTGAACAATAGTCCTTTATTTTAGAATTAGATGCTTTTATTGATTATTATTCCAATACAGTCATCTTCTTGGACTCATTACTCATACAAGCAATCATTTTGACCTTAAAACAAAATTAAGCCCACATCTCCTCTTCCATCTCCTCCTCTCCTAATTACTACAGAAGTATAATATAAATACTTTGAGAACCAGATACTGAGAGAAATGCTTAAACAGAGGAGCTGTACATACTATGTTGACAATATTACATGTTAAGGCCCCCTTCATCCTTTATGAAGACCCCATTCACATAAGTTTGAAACAGACTCTCCTCAGGCTGGCTGGGACCCCATCACTGGATAGCCAGATCGAGGTAGTACTGCTTGATCTTCTAGCACACAGCTGCATCCTGACTGGATCAAGAAATGGACCAAGTCATGCAAGAATGCAGCATGGATCAAAGTGAGATTATGGGGTACATGGTAAGATTATAATAGGTGAAGTTGCAGATATATAGAGCCTCTTGGAAATTAATTAGTTTGTTCTAACAGGTTGTCTATGAGAGAAAGGGCTGTGAGCTCATTAGTGGGAAAAGAGCTTAAATGAGTGGTTACGGTCTAAATTATTGGACCAAGTGTTTGAAGAAGACCACCATAAAAATATAGTTTCCACTTGTGAATTGTGGTTGGTTATACAGGCTTATTTTTCAGCGAAAAGCAAATTAAGCTTAAAAAATAAAAGTTGTTCCAACAAGATAATAATTATGTTACACTGTGTCCTGAAGCGTTCACTGAAAGCACATAATCATTTAAATTATCCAGCAGGCGAATCACTTTTAAGTGCATTTTCAAATGAATGCAGTCAAAAGTTCACCCCTTTTTTTAATTAAATCAAGCTTTTATTAAGTAAAATAAATAAAGACGGAGTAAAGCAGACACAAAATGGCAGCTCGTTCTATCTAATAAGTGCAAATACATTCAGGGAAGTGTTCATTTCCGCAGGGCGCACAATAATTGTGGCAAGCATATTCTCTGAAACGTATTATAGAAGTGAAAAACCCCTGAAAGGTATCCAGTTCTTTTAAATTTCCCACAGTCTTTAATTTTCAACAACAGATTGCTGCTTAATTTTTTAATAAAATCACACTTTGTGTGACTGAATCTAAATAAAGTGTGTGTGTGTGTGGGTGGGTGGTGTCTTCTTTTTCCACCTGTTAATTTCAACACTTTCTGGATGCTTCAGCCACAAGCTACAAACACTTATTTTGTATTTAGATGCATCCGTTAAAATAAAAAGAACATAAATTTTTACTTTCACAGGAGATTTTCATCAGTTCCAGGAACTGTTACTGAACTATCTAATAAATGTTAACTTCTCTTTTGTTAAGGGATAAAAGAAAGAGGAAGAGCAGGTAACTGGGTGACACTAACGAGCTATAGGCACAGAGAGAGGTGTATGATGGGTTGTTGATGGTAGCAGGTTGAAACCGCTGCAGTGCTGAACTCAAAGCACTTTGACCTATATAGTGAGATCTATACTAACGACAATTCTCTGTTGGGACCTGACCTTCTGCCAGAAGATTGCTTCCGATCTGGTCCCCTGATACAAAGACACTGCTTTATTTCTTCAATAGCTTGCTCCAGCTGTAAACTAATTACGTCCTAGTGTGCATCCTACATGAACAATAAAGATAAGGACTAGTTTGTAATTATAATTGACCAAAACCTTGTTGTTTTTGTTTATTTATTTATCTTTTTTCCACAGAAAACACCTGAATTCTTCAGAAAACAGGATTGTTTTCTTTCCAGTGAGATGAAACAAACAAGTATTCTGCTTTTAAATAATAAAAAGAACTGAAAGGAGTAGAAAAAGTAGTCTTTTAACTCATGGGGCAAAAGTTCTTCTCATAAAAGCAGAAAAAAATAAAATAAAAACTGCCCTTTAACCCTCTCATTAGTGTTGTCCTGCATGAGAAGAGTAATTGTCATGAATAAATCCACTCAGAAGCCAGTGAATAAAAACGACTTTCACTTTGAGACGCACGCATTACCATTTCAATAAGTGTGGCGCGCTGCAAAATGTTGGCAGTGTTTGACAGAGTAATTGGGAACATTAACAAGTAGATAAAATATGATTAGTTGAAGGAGGTGTGAGTATGTCAGGTTTTTTTCATGAAGACAGATAAAGAAACAGTAGATTTGTAGATTTTACCAGCTAATGAAGGAAGGGAGATTATTAGAAAGAGTTTGCAAGCTTTTGTCTGACGAAACAAAAGAAGTAGAAAGCGGACAGTAGTCAGACCTTGAGACAAATGTATTCCAGCATTGGCCCTGAGAAACCTTTGTTTGAGCTGAATGACCTCGGCAGTGGTGTTTAGAAAAATTTCCTTGGGCTAGACTGAGTTTTAAATAAGCACCTTTCATGAACTGTACACAAAAGGAAAGAAAGGGGTAAACTTTAGGGGGTGAGCAATTACACACTGCAGACAGAGCATAAATCTTGCACTTAGTAGCCTGAATGAGTGTCTACCCTAATTCCTACCTGACCTTTGTTTGTGCAAAAAAAAATAAAAAATACTATGTGGGTAGATAAAATAATAAAGTGCAAAACTCCAGAGAGAGATGCTCCGAGCAAATAATGCACTCAGGTCACAACATAGAAGGAAAGGAGGAGAAGGATGAGGAAGAGTTGGCTGTGGGGAGGGCAACACTGTAACAAAGAGAAAAGTGAGCAAGAAGACAAAGACATACATACTGTAGAAGCTCGGGTAGGAGCCGAGATGCAGACACAAAGAAACAAAGAGCTCCAGTGAACGTAATGCTGCATCAGAATGCCTAACAGGAGAGGCCGGCACCGAACATACGTACCGCTACAAGCTAACAAAAACACACTCACTGTGCACACACTTATAGTTACGGCTACGTTCTGCATCTTAATGCACCCCGAGGTGCCGGAGTCTTTCCCTTGTCATCAATCTGAGAGACAACTCTGGGCCCCAGGAGAGAAAGAGTCTGCGGGTAAATATGTAATGTTCTCCGATGTAGGACATCAGACAACGATACCAGAGTGCCAGGCAGTTTCCACGCACATTTTTAGTAAAATGGAATTATATGTTAAGGCATATTGTATGTTGATTTTGCTGTAAGATAAACAACAATGCAACAACGCGTGATGCAAGCCAGGAAAATTACTTTTTTTGTGACAAGGAAATGTGCTGACAGGGCAGGAGCAGATAGCAGAATCACATGACGTTTAAGGCATTTCAGCACAACAGCTGGATATAAGAGGAGATATGTGAAAAAAGGATGTGGTTTTGCCGGTATTTGAAGCATTATGTCACATATTCAAAAACAGATAACAAGGTGTTCTCCACAACAAATTAGGATGATTTGCAGGCAGTTTATAAAAAAAATGCTTCTGTAAAAATCCTTTGCTGTTTGACAGAAGTACTTGCTTTCATGGATTTAAAGGGGACTTTAGGAATTTATTGCTAAATTAATCTACAAAAAGCTTTGAAACAGTAGTTTTTGGCTCTTGCAACTCCTTCATGTCATGAAGAGGTAAAACACCAGTGATTTAAGGAAGCAAAGGGAACAGAAATCTGGTGTTGCGATGAGCTTGTTTAGTTTGGACTGAGTTGCACCAGTGAGGAGTGAACGAGAGAAGAAACAAATGAGGGGTAAAAAATGGAACTTTAATGATCCCTCTAGGGAAATTGAGCCGTCACTGCAGCCCAGGGACGAGCATGAATAGGAGTAAATCCAAGTTTTTAGATGGAATAAATATTTTAAACAAGATAAACACATTACAAATGAGTGCATAAGTCGACACGTCTAATTAGATTTTTAAAAAATCTAGGATGGGCAAAATAAAAAATAGCAGAGAGATAAAAAAAAAAATCAAAGATTGCAATGACACATTGGAAATAAAAACAGAGAACGGAGCAGAAGAGAGCGAAAACAGATTGAGCAGAGGAGGGGGAGACCTCGAGGACTGAGGTGAAGCCGCCTCTAGCCCCTTTAATTGGACGGAAACAGACAGTCTCTTAGCAAAAACTTGTCACAAGACAGAGTGTGGCTCATTTTTATTCTTCTTGCTCAATACATTTCCCCCTGAGTAGTTAAACTGAAGTTATCTTGGAGTCTCTTCCTCTTCACTTGTCACCAGACCCAGCTGCCTGTTCTCCATCCTCGCTGTCTGTTACTGGGACAACAAACTAAACACTGTCTCGTCATTTCCAAACATAACAACTCTTCACAAAGTAGCTACACACTCGACGAACGCTCACTCCCCTCCAACCTGTTTTTTTTTTTTTTTTCTTTCATTGCCCGGCACGCCTCCCCTTATTGCCGCTTTTTGGTCTTCTCCCTAATTATCTCTAACGGAGCACAAGGTAGCCCGTACCATCCCCCCCACACCTCTCTTCAGCTCTGCTAGTAAAAGACCCTGATGAATAATTTCACATTTTCTGAGCTTTCTATGTCTCCTGTCTTTAAATTGATTTTTGTATTGAAAGCACAGCTAAAAGAGCAAAGCACTGGGTAATTTGTCTTTTTTGGCAATCGCAGCTCATGCATTGGTATGGCGGGGGGTGGGGTAGCAGGGAGTTTGGAGGTTGGTGTAAATGTATGAAAAAAAAAAAAAAAAGGATTACATTTAAAAAAATGATATTGGATGCATTGCCCGTCGTTTGATGTTTCGGTCAGAGGCACAATTGTGGAAAATTTTGAACACTTGCATGTGATAACGTTCACAGAAATGTGAGAGAAGTATATTCCTGAGTAGCATCTATAATTACATGAAGCACCTTTGGAAACACACAGCAAACTCAGCTCCACCTTTCATCCTGCGTCTCCCTTTCCCCTGCATTTTCCTGTAAATTCCCAACATAAATACTGTTGCAGCCCAAGCCATAAACATTCATCTGTTAGTGTTTGAGTCCATGTAAATATGACTGACTGTTGTGTGATGCTGTAGCCTCCAGGTGTTTCCAGTCTGTGGGACTGGGACACTGCTGTCGGTTGGCGTGCCAGACTCCGGTGATGACAGGGAAGGAGTGTATCATTTGGGCACCACAAGAATTACTGAGTATGCAGCCACCCTTAGCTTATCATTTGTTCAATGCGTTCCACGAATAAGCTCTGCTGAAATACTTGTAGCTATTATGACTCAGTGTTCATTAACGTTGACTCATATGTCTTGATTGAAGCAAATTACTTGGCTGTGTCAATAATGCGTGTCATTGCACAGTCTTCATAGAGGCAAGTACTTACAACAAACTGTTGAAAACCTCAAACCCTGCCTGTTTTCTTACAGGTTTCATCATGCAAGTTTGATTCTGCGCTACAGCGAAGTAAGCTGAATCAGCCCCCCACAACCCCACTCTACTCTCATCTCAACTCTGTCTTCTCTTGCACACGCTGTACACTCTCATCACTTTTTATAACCCCTTGTGTTTTCCTGTCTTCCAACTTCAATCTCTGCTTACTCTCATCTCTTTTGTTTCCTTCAAGCCATGCTCCATCGTTCAGGGCTTTGCTCCTCCCCGTCTTCTTTCCTCTCTCTTCTGTTTCAAACCTGCTGTAAAGTCTTTCACCAAGGCTAGATTTATTTTGCTGTTTCTTTTTTTTCCGAGTTTTTTTTTATGCCTGAGCATTTCTCTTTTACTCCACCAGTACTGTTGTGTCTTCTCCACCCCCATCTCCAAACCCCAAACTCTTCCCCCCCCAAACCCTACTAATGGATCCCATGTCAGCAGAATACCACAGTAAAACCACACATCTGCACTGTAGCTTTTATGCTTGTCTCTCACCTTATCATCTCCCTCTTCCATTTATGAAAAATAAAGAGGAAAAAAAAACTATTAAAGTAAAAAATACTAGCTAAGCAATGTAGTTGTAAAAGCACAAGGATCACCGGTGAGATTGAAATTTTACTAGTTCTTTTATATGATACAATCTTTCACTATCAAGAGGAGCAAAAGCAATAGGGTTTTTTATCTTATTGTTTTATAAAATGCTGAAGTTTTACTTTCCCTTGTCCATGCAAGCTATTATTAAACATGATAATTACTTCAGTGTGTGTTCCAGGGAAACTGCTGCTACTTTTGGTAGACTCAGCACTTACCAAGTGAACAAGATGATTTTTTTTTTTTTTCCTTTAATTTTGTGCAACAAATTTTGTCCACGAGGAAATCACCAGAAAATGTAATTCAGTGAACAATTCTGTCTGCAAGGAACAATGCTTATATATTACTAGCAGCTAATGTGTCAGTCAAAACAATGAATTATGGTCACCAGACACAGAGGAGGCATTGTAGAGAGATTTCACACTGGCAGAATGGTGGAAGCAATGAATCCATGCCATACTGTTCCAATATAGATGTTTGGCATGAGTAAATTAAAGTTGTTTTTCAGTAACCTGAGGGCTTCAGTGTTTGTCCACTTTACTCTGAAAGCTGCCTTGAACTCCAGACAAATTCTGCTTTGCTCTACATGACCTGCTACCTTAGACCCTTCTCTCTCGCATGGGCAATTTGTCTTCTGACGCTTCTTCAGTGAGAGTTGGTGCCTTTTTAAAGAGGTCCTTCCATTAAAAACATTTTTTCTGAGGTTTCTGTTGAATATTTTAGCTCCACAGGTGTTCTTACCTTCATAATGGTTGTGAAAACAGGTCAACAACTTCTCTTTCAGTTTTAATCTCTCAAACTACGCAGGTGGCGATAAAATCCGAGTTCTCCCGAGTTCTAACGGCCTGTATCTGTTTCATCACAACTCCTTTGTTCATTAGTATTCATCAGCTCCTGCAGTTGAAACCACACCTAGCATGCTGCTGGCTAAAAGCTGTAGCTGTTTCAAGTTTCAAGTTTATTTATTTATAAAGCGCCAGTTCATGACAAAGTCATTTCAAGGCACTTTACAGAAAAATCTACCAATCAACCAAAAATCAACCTGTTTGCTGTAAGACGTAGCAAACAGGAAGAGAGTACGTCTGATGTTGCCATGCACAGCGGGGCAGGAAACAATATACCTTGTTCTTATAGGCAAGTTTGTTAGCCAGAGTCCAAAAAAATAGAATAATGAATATGAACGAGCTGCTGCTCGAGGCCTGACAGAAGGAGCACCCGAATTTTAATGCAGACAGATTGAAATATCTGTTAATTAGTGTTTCCTGATGTTTTTTTAGATATACAATGTTTCATATTACAGGTTAATACTCAAGAAATAACCACAAAGTCCTGAAATTTGTACGAAATGGCCTCTTTAAAAGGTTAAACACATTAAGTAAAATAAGCATTTGAATTGTTTTTCTTTTTCCTCTTTTACTAACTAAAGTTGTGCCCATCACACTGAGATATGTACTAACCTCTGTTATCCTTTTGATCTGATATTGTAATGATATCAATGCAGTCATATGACCTTTAAACATGAATAGTTCTATGCAGTTTCCACCGCATCTTCTAGGTGCTTACATTTTGTCAGTAAGTATAAATCACAACAGGAATTATGTTTGTATGATATTAGGGAATTTATCTCCAAAATATTAGGATTTAATAGGATGAGTTGTTATGCAGAAATCTCAAGGTAAAAAGAAGTGGTTTAGGTTAAATAATAAATTAAAGCAGTTTACCAAAGGCAATTAGAAGCAGTACATTTTCAAAAAGTAATAGTTTTTACAAAACTAAAAATCAAACCTTTTTAGATCTGGAGACCATGACGAGAATATTTTACACTCTGTCAGTAAAACCTTATTTTATCAATAAAAATGTGCTTCAGCTTAAAACTAAACCTTTGATCAAATGAAAAAATAGAAGTAAGCTGATGCAGGAGAGCTAATAATTCTCACTAGAGTGTAAAATATCTCTCTTGACTCTTTGGAGTCTTTGCCTTCTCGATGGGATATTGAACCCTTGAGTTCTTCATTACAGCAACAACGTCAGCCAAAGATAGATTTTCTCAAAAGGTGTGAAAGCAAACCGCAGGGATTCAGACAGTGTTCATCATTCTCAGTTTTGCATTCTCCTTTAGTGAAGGACTGAAGCAGCAGTAGAGCTAGTAGTGCTTGCAGGGGGCTCACAGGGACAAGTGTGATAGACGACCTGATAAGGAACTGACAGGGACAAACTGTCACATCTCTGCTGGGCTCTGCACTCCACAGGTACACAGCAACACAGCCAAGTCTGGACAGTGAGAAATGGACCCAGTTTCCATTTATCTATCTATGTGTTGTGTGAACTACAGAACACATGCTGACCTGCCCCCTATAAATCTTTATCCTGTTAACACAACACCAATAAACCAACACATTTGCCCTCCCAAGCAGCAAAGACTAATCAAGCGTACCATCACACATTGAGCAGAGAACATAAACACATTTTCTGTGAAATTACTGGCAGAATACACATCAGAGGGACAATTTAAAAATCCATGGAGACAAGTGCCCTTACTCGTGGAAATCTGCATACACAAAGAGTGCAAAACAGCATTTCCTGCCAAACAAGACTGGAAAGCAAAATTGGAAGGGGTGCACTCAGGGGATAAATCTGGGGACAAAACCACCTCAATCGTAACACAGTAATGGGTTTCCACTGTGCTGGTGGAGTAGGGCTGGAAAAAGCTTTGGGGAGCAACAGGGTCAGGGGGAGGGAAGGCACACATTTATGCTGTTTAGATCCGATAAGGTCTGGAAATTGCTGAGAGGGGCACCCACTTCTATAGAGAGACGTGTAGCCTACTAGTCTGTCCCAGCAGAGTTGGCACAGGGAGGAGGCTTCACATGACATGATGACCCCTCTGCTATTAACTCTACCAATCAAGCTAGCATCTTATATAAATACCTAGAAATATCCATTATAAGTAGCCAGTCTGATTTCCTTTCACCGAATATATAGATTTTTTCTTTTAAAACTCAAATTTGAAGCACCAAAACATTCTCTTTCTCACTAACACCAGCATGTACCCCCAAAAACCACTCCCTGCTGCTTTTGTCATATTACCAGACAGAGCACCAACAGATTTCTTTGCTCAGTGCCAAGCAGTCAGTGGTGTGAATGGTTGAGCTGCTGGATTTAATTAGAGCTGCGCCCATATGGATTAGCAGACAGACAGGCTCGCACGCAAGCAGCAAGTATGTCACATTCCCACCTGATCGGCTCTCAACATTGCCCTTGGTGGCATCCAAACACAAAGGCACACATGAGTGCACACTGGAGGGAAACAAAGAAGGTGGGGGGACGGAGCCGTTTTTAAATCACAGCATTTCTTTGCCGTAAATTTAATTGGTTTTAGCAGTAGTGCAACGAAATTGTTAAGGTTGGCTTGCTGCAACGTGTGCAGCGGAGACAGCTGCTCTGATGGGCAGGGGGGGGTGGGAAGGAGCAAAATGAACACACTGCTAAATAGATTATTTTAAAACCCAGCCGGGTTGATAAACAGCATACTGTCATCCCGGCGACATAGAGATGCAGATGGATGAAGGGACATGCAAACACTTGTTCCACTTGGTCACGTTCTGCCAGTTCTGCCAAAAGATTTCTGGCCGATGACCTTGCATCACAGTAAGATAAGAAATTACTAAATACTAGCTCACACATAAGGATTTACCAAGTGTCTTAGTGTGGAACTGAATGCCACATGTGCTAGGGTGTGAACGGTATTTGGAAGTTTTGAGCATGTACAATACATCTATAGTAATGTTGCGGTGGTTTATCATTGATGGTGGCATATCTGGGTCCTAGATTGAAAATGGTGGCAGTGTATTAATGATGGACTTAGAGCCCAACCACACCATCATGGCTTGGATGTTAGCAATTTAAAGCAAGACCACACTGGCCTCATACCCAGGCTCTAACCCCATCACAAGGTAGCATCATGCTAGTGTGACACATATTTTCCATAGTATTCCAAAGTAGAGAATAAGATCATTTCTACTACTAGGTTTTAAACAGTAGTTTCCACATTGCCACAAATACAATTCCATTAACCAAGCAGTACAACGTGTTGACAAGAAGAATTGATTGCTTTAAACAAAGAGGCTTTAATATTTTTTTCAAATGCTTTTCTCCAACCAAGGTGTCAATTTGCCCTTCAAAGCCAACTCAAATCTTGCACTGCTCCAGAAAATAGCTTCCTTAATAGGTCGGTTTCCTCAATAGAGCCAATGCTGTTTTCCCATTTCTGTCCAACAATGTGCTCAATGCATAATAGAGTCTTCAATGATGCATTGCAGAGAGAGAGAAGAGGTGCAGCTGGGTAAAAGAGGGTTGATTTTTCTTACTATTTTCTTACTATGACGCTTTAAAGTGGATCATATTTCATTTCAGCTGTGTAAATAATGAGCAAGATATAGTGATGTATGCTACGTAGTGTGAAAGTGATTAAGGCATATTACACAGCTAAGCTTTGTGTGAATAAAAATCAGCAGCAAATATATAGAGATAGCTCATAATTAGCTCACTGTAATCCCTCCAGCAGGTTAAGACCTAGTAATGTCTAGAATCACAAAGGAGGATAGAAAGTGAGCATTTAGATACACACACCATCTCTGGAAAGACAGTTTTGGCATTATGGAGAAAAAAAAAATAAAAGACGTCCTTCACACTTTGTGGAGAAAAAGTTTCTTTTAAGTCTGCAGGGAAACAAAAAACAGATAGAAGAAAGAGTCTAGGTTGAGTCGAGGTCACATCACTGATGCTTCAGTACAACACACAAACACAATAAACCACCAAGTTTCACATCCCTCCAAGTCTTTTCATCTAAACATGGCTGACTTTCATTTTCCTAATCTCCAGTCAATGTTTCACATGGCGGCATGAGTCCAAATTAATTGGTTTGGTGCTGGATGTACGGTTATCTTCCACTCTGCTTGAAATAAAAATACAACTGCTTGGGGGTTTAAATGTGTGAGGGGGAGACATACCTTTTAGTAGTTTACAAGGTAAGGAACAGTGAGCTTTACTAGGACTGAAACCCTTGATTAGACCCAGCGGGTGTTTGTGTTGAAAGTAACTTATGATTAAACCCTTACAACCCAAGCTTTCCCAGTACTGGGCAGCTGCATTTAGTAAACAAAATGTTACAACTTTACCATTTACAATTTCTAAGTAAACCAAACCCAATTCTAAGATCAAGCAACAAAATGAAAATGCAGGAAAGACACATAGGATTTAAAAAAGTGGCTGATAGCAGCAATCATGCTAACTTATGCTAACCAAACAAACAATATATTGTCTGAAATCTCAGGCTCCACATTAATCTAATCATTGTAGCTACAAAACTTAGTTAACCATCAGCCAAAGAAGAGTGAAATTAAACTTCATGCAACTATAACCATACCTTATGTGGTATATATTCAAATAAGCTTTGTAGTTGCTGAGACACATTTAATTAATTATTGCCATTTTCCAGCAGATGTCTCAAAGAGAGGCCTGTGGCTTAACAAGCTAATAGTATAGCAGCTAACATGCATAGCTTGTTAAAGCCCTGGTGTTGTTTCAGAAACCAAATGGGAGTGAAGAGAGGTGGGAGGCTATTAAACATGGCACACTGTTTATAGTGTAAACATTGTGCAGCACACACTGCCCACTGCGTGTTCATGAGAGTGTGAAGCTTCTTTCACTTCTGTCTCCTACAACCAATTTGGTACCAGCTTTTGGGAGTTATTGGATGGTGCTGTGTTGTTCGTATTCTCTATACAATCTCAGGAAGGAGGCACTGATTGTCTATTATAGCTACAGTGCATGTCTGGATTCAACATTCCTGCTGACATCTGGCACTTGTCTATAGCTGAAAATGGTACCAGCATTCTGTTCCATGTCAAATTACTCTGCAAAGTTTTCATCAAGTTTGGCTTCTATTAGCAATGATTTAAACACATTACATGAGTAGGTACATTTCAAAGAATGTGCTACAGTCTGAGCAAAGAGAATATGTGCATCCTTAATGAAAGTTATTTTAAAGCAGATTTAAATCAACCACAGTGTCTCACATGAGGCTCTGAAACTGCCTGGAGCACCAAGGAGACATTTAGGGTCCATTCACCAATTTGCTTTGTAGCTCACTGTCAGTCCAGCTGTGTAGGCTTTAATACCATGATTAAATTACAAATTTTTCAAACATTTCTGGCAATCAAAAATGTTTGCACAGGATTTGTCTATGGAAGGTGATCAATTTTCCTCCTATGTCATGTCAGTATTCACTGTAACCATCAGTTTGCACTGTGGTTGTGTTTATACATGTTTATAAAACACATAATCAAATGATACATAATATTTAATCTATTGTGTTAGAAGAGTAATATTTTTTTATATGTGTGGCTCAAAACATCGCAAATATGGTAAGAAAAAAATATTAATCCAAACACATCTTAGATGAGCACATGGATCCACTGATCAGAGTTGAGAAGAAAGATATTACAAATGGATTGTTGACTGAACAGAATCGTATAAAACAAAACGATATAAGTAAAAAGTAAACATCTCCTATAGTTTATTCAGCAGCGGGATCTAGTGCAGAGCTCGCTCAGCGGTGGCAGCAGGCTGGTGTGAGTACATCTGCACGCAGAGTGAGGTGAAGACTTTTGGAGGATGGTTTGGTGTCTGGAAGGGCAACAAAAAAATCTCTTCATTCTAAAAAAAAAAATCAGAGACTGATGAAATGGATAAATAACTGGATGAAAAACCTCTACTAAACCAGTCCAGCACAAGTCCAGTACATAGTGCTAGATATCTCCTGAAGGGATACAATTCAATTAATTTTAACTAGTAAGGTGTGTGATCTGTGGAGTCAAGGGCAAGTAAAACAGATGGGATTTCATACATATGCAAGTTAACAGTGGATATTCACTTTCTTTCCCCCCTCTGCATCCATCCATCCACTCCATCCAACACTGCCTCCATCCCCCACGGCAATGAGAGGTGGGCAACAGTACTCGCTCTATTACAGAACCTCTGGAGATAGCTGCCTTCTCAGCATGCAGCAGAGCTACACATGGTGCAACACTTTCCTCACACACACAGTCCACACACACAAAGACATTGGATACCTCTAGTCTGATCAATGCCAACAGAGCAGCATCAGATCAGCAGATACTGATGCTGGTTGATTTGTCTCAAACAAGCAAATCCAGAGAGAGAATGAAGATAAAATATGTAACCAAAAACAGTTTGAATGCTTTCTGTGAGCATTTTACACAGAGTTTTATACTTATGTTTCAAAGATTGCTACGTATTGTGTCAAAATTATATTACATGTATATTCTGATACAAGGAAACAAAATAAAGGAAAACTGGAGGTGATAATTAATCTAATATGTTTCATTAATTTATCTCTTACTGCAAATATCAAACCTAAAAGAAATGCAAATCAATAAGAACACTACATAGAGATGTTTATTTATAAGTGGAACTTCGTGTGAGTGGGGGAAAAAAAGTGTGACAGCCAGAATATAAGACATCAGACTGACAGCACTCCTACATCACACCCGATGTCTCAGCACACACTCTTAAAAATACCTCAAGGAAAAAACTGACAAGACGTGCAGATGTCCAATGGCTATTAGTGCAAAAACTTCCTCATCTGTCAGTGAAAAGGAACCAGTTAGTGAGCCAGCTGTCAATTAAATAACCCCCTCATCCTGAGACGCTTTTACACTCAAAGTACAGACAGGGTATAAAAAAAAGGCATGTGTGTGTCTGGTTGTATTCGATTTATTTTCTCTTGACATTTTGATGGGAGACCTTTAGCGAGACATTTTTCATGGCATATAGGATGCATGTGTACAGTATTTGGTAAAGACCCATAAGGGAAAAAGACCTCTACTCAAATGGCAGTAAGCATGAATATTGTTGGTGGGATTCTTCCTGTTTTAAATGACAATCTCAGTTTGAATTTGGAAGATGCACATGATTTATATGTGTTTTGTTATTTTATATGATTAAACCAGAGAATGAGAACTGCCTTTAAAGTTTTTGAAATGATAAGAATAAATAACTTCAAAGCAAAGATATCATTAAATTAGAAGTGGCCTTTAGATATAGCTAATAACTCTGCATAATTGATCTGTGGCCAATATGATAGGTATCTAGAGAAAATGCCAGTGATTTTTAAAGACACATGAACAACAAGATTCCACCTTTAATCATGAAATAGTACATTTTAGTTGGAGTCCACACATTCCATGTAAGGGGCTCGACACACGGGAGGCAACAAACGACAGCGATCAGCAAAACTCTTACAAATTTGTCTCGGTTTAAATTTACAATATACTTTAATAAGTCCTGACTCACAATTAAAATGAAGTCAAGTGCCGATCTGCCGATATAGACACACACAAGTCTGTAAAAATATTACAAATCAGTTAATCTTCAATTACCTGTTATTTACATGTTTGGCATGTTTACCACAACAAAAATGCAACTTTTTCAGGTCTGATTCATTCCATAAACTGCAAATGAATTCAGAGAGCATGTATTTATCTTGAAGGCCTCTAGGATAAAATATAGCATAAACGTATGTAAAAGTGTATGCTTATTGGTCTATACATTCGTCATTAAAGACAGAAAAGAGAAGACCCAACATGATGAGGTTGTTTCATCAATAGGATGAAAATCAGACAGTTACAGCCTTCAACACATCCAGACTCACAGTGTATCAAACCACATTGAAATCTAACAGAATAAACATCTCATAAAATATAGAATATAAAATACCAAAGCTAAGAACCAGTAGTAGTAAGCCAAGCTTAATCATTTATAAGCCTCACATTGCATTGACAGTGAAGTAAATAATCAATGTAGAAAACAAACTGATTAGATTGGAATAAATTTCCTCATCTGTGATTTTAAAGATTTTTTTTTTTTCCAGTTATGGTTAAAAGCAAGCAAAGCTAGCTCACAGCAGCTGAGGATTTTTGTGCATTAGAGTAAAGCATACCTCTTATTTCATCTTCAAAGATACAGCTCGAGGACATGGTGCTGCTATCATGCACCGAGCTTATAAAGCCAATTTTTACTCCTGTCAGTTTTGCAAAAATACTGATGTCACATGCTGTTCATTTATGTCAGTATGAAGGCAGAACTTTCTTACAAAATGTCCTTCCTGGTTACATTAAATTTCTTTACACACCAACAAAGATTTACACTTACAGTTGACCTTTTTTGTGTTTCATTTTTCAATAAAACTACCAACTATTTTTACCTATGATATCCACACATTAGTCATTCCTCAGGTCTGAGAGATGAGCTGTATGTGCTCATTTATTCTGTGCATGTGTGTGTCTGTGGTATAAATGAACAGGGAGGAAAGAAACATTTCATTAACATCATGTACATTTTTCAATTTGACATAAAAAGCCCAAAGTGTGTTATTGTATTGTTCTCAGGAAACACAAAATATCATATTAAGCCCAAAATATCAATTTGAGTTGCATAATAACAAATTTTTCAGGCTTGATTGTTACAAATTGCCTGTAGATTGCTGGTATGTAAATGAGTTAAATCTTGTTGTGCTTTGCATAAGTAATATTCATATCTGGGTGTGGTGCAGGCGGAGATTTATGTCCTCATAGTAACGGGTAGCAGGTATATTATCTGGTTTTAATGTGTGTGTGTGCGAAACAGCATTTATAAGTGTGTAAATGAATAAGGAGTCCCAATGCTAAGGGCTATATCACTCAGAAGATCCTTTTAATTATCTCTAGTCCCTCTTCTGAGTCTCTCTGTTTTCCTTTGCGTCTCAGGTTTATCCTCTTCTTCAGCTCCTGGAGTCTCTTCTTCTGTTTTCTAACAGTGCACCTCATGTAATACTTCTGTAATAGCCCGAGAACTTAAACAAGGGAATTTTCCAAAGAAAAAAAATGAAAAAATGGCTTATGAGTTGGCCTAAATCCCATAATAAAATGTCTATCATTTTGATTATTTCTGACCTTTAAAGTTAAAATACTTCCAGGAATGAAATAATTGAAACAAATTTTGATTGTACAATCTGGTGTAAATCTAGGCTGGCGCCTTTCAGCAAGTTCTCTCTGAAGGTGGGTTTTTTCAGGTATTTCAGTTTCCTCACACAGTTAAACACGTATTAATTGGTTTATTGGTGATTCTAAATTGAGTGTAAATGCATTCACAGCAGTCATTCTTATGTCCAGGGTGTACCCAACCTCTCATATTACCTCTTGACCAGTTGGTCTTTAATATTATTAATTTAATGTTACTCATTCAGCATTTAGACTGCTCAATAAATGCCTGTCTTGCATGCCTATTTAGGTCTTAGGTTACCAGCTCTTGATTGAACATCTGCCCCAGGTTGAGGCAGTTCATTTAGCTCAGGTTCTTGTTTATAAGTAGGGATAGATGGTTGAAATCACCCTCAAGGATAGAGTGATGGGTTTGGCTAAATGAAATGCGCATCAAATAGGGCTGCTGCATCTCCACATAGAAAAGAACCAGTTGTGGGAGTTTGGACATCTGGTAAGGTTGGCCTCTGGACCTCTGGGCAGACCCAAGACTCGCTGGAGAGATTATATCTCATAGTTGGCCTGGGGAACACCTTACATTCCCTATAGATGAGCTGGAAGAGGAGGCTGGGGAGAAGGAGGTCTGGGCATTACACCCCAGTCCCAGACAGGCTGGAGGTGGATGAAATGGAAAGATGGATGGATGGATAAATTGTTGGTTTTTTTTTGTATCTTTGGTTACAGTACTGATAAAAAAAAATACACATATATTTCTATATAAAACTGTGCTTCAGTATAGAGTATGCAAAAAGACAAAAAGAAAATAGTGCAATGTTGTGCTCATGGAAATGGCATGAAACTACACGTATTGTCTTTTTTTTCATTTGCATAATGTGTTTTATAAAGAGGAAACATATCATTGGTCATTAAAGCTTTCTGCAGGAAACTTCAACAACTCCTTTGTAAATCTGTCTGCACATTCAAACACTTTCCCATGGGAGAGGGAGGAAGGGAAGGAGCAATGCTCAAGGAGGAAGAAGAGGAGGACAGAAGTAGAAGAAAATAGGGGAAGCAGAACTGACAACCAAGCAGGCATAGGAATGCATGTAGTGTCTTGAAATTGTTTATCTCATTATTCTGCTTTCCACTGAGAAACTATACTCCTCCCCGCCCCACCCCCCAACCCCCCTCTTTTGTCCCTTAGTTTGCTGAATGTTATAAATTACCACATCTGCAGGTCATTAGAAAAAATACCAGGATCTTTGGTTGTGATGGGAGAGCAATATGAACAACACCAAAAATTACCAACACCAATAATTATTCACATCTCTGATACCATCCATCTGATTTTGTTTAGTGGGATTTATGTTAAATTCTCTGTTATTGGGCTTTGGGTGTCTATGTCCTTCACCCAAGTCAAATTCCTTATGTTGCACAAATGATACTTGGCAATAAATACGATTCTGATTCTGGTTAATAAATATATTCGAGATCTATCTGATTTGTCACTAACCCATCCATCCATTTTCTATACCCACTTGACCCTGATCCATGTCACATGGGATTGGTGCCTATTACTAGTGATCATTGGATAGCAGGTGGGCTGCAAGGCACAGGTCTAACCAACATGCCCTTGTGCAGACCCTACTTCAAATCAGCTGTGAAATGTACTTATGTTGTTTAAATATGTTAGAACTGTCAAAATACTATGTGAAGTACTAATTAAAAGAGTAATATTTTGGTATAACATGTTTATTTTAGCAAACGTGAAACAGTTTGAAAAAAATTGCTTGTCTGAAATTAATTCAACCTATCTTATTTAAAAACACATCAAGTTGAGTTTCAAAGGCCTATTGCTCGCTTGTATTTTAAATATATTACGAAGGCTTGGTCGTCAAAAAAACGAAAAAAAAAGATCAGCATCCAGTAGATTGCATAAGAATTGTGATTAGTTTAATGATAGTCTAAAAAGTTGGCATTTTAATCACAAACAATCATCAAACCACAATTACACAGTGCGCCATCTGGAAGAGTGTTCATTTTTCATCCTTGTGCCTTGAAGCGACTGTCAGACTTGTATTCAGAGTTTTTTTTTCCTTCACTTTTACTGGATGACTTGAAACAACTCAATACAACAAAGATAAGGTGGAGAAAAAAAGCCCTTGGTGAATAAAAAATGACAAAAGGTCACAAGGAAAAAGTGACATAACCTTTGACCCTCAAGGAAATAAGCATTAACCCAGAGCTCAGATGAGACTAGTCGGTACTGTTGACTGTGACATTATGGAGTGACACACAGAGGATGGATTGTTCCAATATCACAGCAAATGTAAAACCATTCTTCTTCTTTCAGTGACAGCAGGATAACTCCACTGCTAGGAGCTCTTAATACATCCATGCTGACAAGTTCACAAGGAAGAAATATGGGGACACTAGACGCATCTTGTTTTTCTCTGCACGCGGTTTGTTGCAAGTTGTGATTTGAGGATGGCTTTTCTCTCTGTTAATTAATTTCAGTTGTTAGAAACTGTTCTGCATCTAGGCACATCAGTGTGATTACTCTCCCTCCGGGAAGTTTTTCTCACTGCTTTGCAAATCAGTAAAAGATTTCCAGAAAAGCACATGACATCATGGTAAACAGGGTTTCAGTGGAAATAGATGCACATCTTGTTGCATTGATCCTCCAAATATGCAGGGAAGTGCATCAGGCACAAAAAGTTCAGTGCTGAGCAGGAAATAAGGTGGGGAACGATTTAGTGACAGTTGCAATGGGCCAATTCAAAGACTTTCTCCCTGGCAACAATCAGAGCTGAATACATTACAACAAAATGATACGCTGCATGATTTGGAACGGGGGAGGAGAACCCAAGGCATACGCTTAATGTCACTCAAATTGGAGCACCTGGAAGCACACTGTACACAAAACTCCCTGTTTAAATTCTAGGTATGCTGTTTTTCACTTGTAAAGCTTTGCCTACCAGGAACTCACAATATATTCTCTTTTCTCTCATCTAGTTTGGCTTTCTGGTTCCAGGTTAGTCCTGGTTTATTTCAGCATCTTATCAAATGTTTTTTTTATTGACCTGTAGTTTGTTTAGAACGCCTACAAACTTCCGAAGCAACATTGTAGGTTAGGTTAAAAGCTAATTCATGGTCAAAGAATAACCAGATTGATCACTTGACTTTCCAAGCAGCCATGAGGGTGCACCATATTTGATTGATTACAGCTGTGGATTTTGTGACGGTGTGGATACCAATAGCATCATGCAGAACATGATGAAACAGTTCCAGTCAAAAGGTCATGCTGCAGACGAAACAAATAAAGGAGACCTCTGAAAATTACCAATGAGTCCAACATGAAAGCAGTCAGGATGATCGTAGGAAATGTTGCATGAGGAAAAATGCTGTCATCCACATTTGGAAAAATGCATTGAAATAAAATGTCTGAAATATAACAAGTCAAATGCTGGGGTACAGCTAACCTCCACCCCAAAATATGCATATGTAATGAATATGGATATGTGTGTTGTTAGCTTTATGCACATGAGTAAGAAAATCATGTCGAAGTTCTAAATGTACCCGAGAAGTTTGGAAAAGGATGTATATTGTAAAGGTGTCATAAAATATTTGAAATGTAAGAGCTAAAATAATGCAAGAACATCCTGTGTTGCATACATTTAAGAAAACCCCTGCATTAAATTGTGATGGTTCTTACATTTCTAAGAAAAAATATTCATAAGCTCCCTAAGTTTTAGAGATGTTTGAATGTGTTTTGTTCCTGCTTTCCTTGTATTTCATTTTAACACTATAATCTGTCCAAAAATAAACCTGTTCAGGGCAATTTGTGTGATTGTTCGGATTGAAACAAAGTTGTGCACATGATCAATGAGCCACAATTAGTTTTAATCAAATGAACCCTCTCGACTCTAAACATGTCCTTATTCTCCAAGAAGAACTAAAGGCTAACTTTTTTAATCACACCAAACAAAATGCATTTTTAAGTATATAACCCAAGGCAAACTCTTAAAACAGCCATTTTATCGCCGACGCAACCTATAACTTTTTAAAACAACTCTCTAAAATAAAAAAAAGAATTTTGGTCCCCAAAAACCCTTCAAAAGTACAGTACAGGAAGCTTCTATGTTTTGGAGAGCGCACAAATGACAAATCATAATCTACCTCATCTGTTTGTGATGCAGATCAACCTTCTGATACTTCTGTACTTGCTAGCTGATTATCATACATACAGGTAGATTCAGCAGGTTTTATGAACACGCTTACTACAGCACATCTCAAAATGCTGTCTTCTCTATTTTGCCAGATAAAATCTGAGATATCAAGTGGCTGAAATGAATATTATATTTCTGTCAACAAAGCGAAAGACATAAAGGTTAGATTGTTCAAGTAAACCAGCAGCTGATGTTTCAGTCTGTACAGACTGTATCGGTTTACGGCACAAATCTGACACAATGTACACAGAAACACAAAGAAAAAGACAAAATTTTACTTTCTGATTATTTTCCTGCACATCTCAGAGCCATATGGTTTATGTCAGATACTTCTGAGTATTTCTCCTCCCTTCTTCCCTCACTACGCTGCTGCAAGCCAAACAAATTATTTTCCTTCGTCCTGACACTATGCCACAAATCTAGCTCTTGGAAACACTGAGCCAAAGGGGAATATGGTGACTAAAAATTGTTTAGACAATGCTCACAGTGCACTCACCTCAGCCTCCAGACTGTAAACACAAACCAGCTGTCTCCGAAGTGTGATACTGATTCGCTGACTGACAGGGGGGTGGGGGGGGGCAAGAAGCGGAAACAGGATGAGGAGCAAGAGGCATGGCCTTCACAGACTGTCACAGCCAATTGGAAATAACTACTTCTGCCGATTTACGTCTTTGTGGCTGTGAACGACGAGCATTTATAATGTGTCAGTGCTCATCTGTCAAACAATTTCATTCCTTGTCTATATGGTTAGAAAATGATAACTTTGTCAGATCTACTGTATACTTCTCGGCTGCCAGTAAGGCTTCTTTATTGTGTTTATCCTGAGTGCCTGCAGATAGGATGTTGTCAGCAACACTGACAGCCAATTCAAGTGAGAAACCCATGTTTAATGGTTAGGGGAATGAAGAGAATGTATTTGACCTCAGAGATTCCACCTCTATCTGTGCTGCTTTGTACATCTACTGTACTCACACATTTTTAGAATCTGATTATAATGAAAGGAAAGTGGATGGGGAAACAGACCAGGTGGTTTCACCTCTAGCTGTCAATCTATGCTGTTGATGGAGTTACTGTATGGATATCACAGATCCTACAGAGAGGACAGAGTCACAACACAGTTGATCATGATGTACATTTATAAAATTACACATTAAAGAATAAATGACAAAATATTTGAGAATTTTACTTTACCAAATATTATTGCTTCCAAAATTCTATAAAGGTTACATAACTGAGCAACCACAGTAAAAATTTACCTTATGTGGGAACATTCAAATATTTGTGAACATTTGTAAGTAGTTCATGGTATACTTGAATGTATGTGGTAGAATTTTGTAAGTGAAGGTAAATGGGCTGATAGTGAATATAAAAATCTTAACCATTTGAGTTATATTTGCATCAGTTAGCTTTTACTTTGCTATTAGACTATAATTTGTTTTCAGATTCTGTTGTAATATGGAGTTGAGTCATATCTTTCGAATACAGTCATTTTCTTGTGATTTTCTGATTTGGACTAGATTAATCGGAAACTGGGGTGTGGGAACATTAATTTTCCAGAGGGAATTTTGGAAATATTCTAAGCTAATGTTGTAGGACACTAACTTGAGTGTTTTATAAATATGTAATTGCCCAAAAATGCTTTGTATCATAACATCTCTCAATGATCAACACTGAATATTAAGGTCACTTTACTAAATGTGCAAATAAATGCATATAATTGATGTTACCTCCAAGTACATTGGTGTCACAATTCAGGGAAGGAAAATGTAATTCTTGGTGAAGCTTCTGCACACTGTCTGAATCCACTATGACAGACCTGGTTGCTGCAGCTCCCAATACAGTAACACAAAGGAAGCTGGTTGTACAGAGGCTCATCCAGCATTAAAGTTCTCCTCAGCTTCTGTCACAGGCATCGGATAAGGCTGTAATTAAAAGAATCAGTGGCTGCTTCGGTTGTGTCAAGGAGCTCATTTGACAACAGCCACCACCCACCAGATGCAGCAGTTCCCAAAGCAAACAGTCCATCTTCAGCTGATGTTTGTTGTGCACACTGCAAACTCTAGACATACACCAGATTTCTAGAAAACATTGAACTCATCTGTCATAATTAGAAATGTTTTGTAACAGTGTTCCACAGAGATAACATCTGCAGGCCTATTAATCAGATTCCTAGTAAGTTCAAAAAAGGCAACAGGACTTTTTTCTTGATTCTTAAAGATGTTTGCTGTCCAACCATAACAATCTTGTTAGATGGTGCAGAGAGAGATAAAAGTGGAAAATATTTACCGTTCAGTTGAGATATGGTTTGTTTTCTGCACAGTATGGTGTCCCTCAGAGATGACTTTCAGGACCACTGCTTTTTTCCTTTCCTTTCTTTGTTTTGGCACAACTCAACCAGATGCAGAGTGTTTTAAAGATACCACTGTTATTCAAGAACTGTGTAGCTGTTTTTATTATTTAAAGCTCTTGAACATGGTATGTTGAGTTTGCAGGATAACATGCAAACATGACATAAAAAATAAAGAATACTGTAATGTTATGTGAATTATTTTCATTTCTTCCCATATATACCTCAACAAATTCTCCCCAATGATCCTTAGCATTAATACTTTTTAATAATAACCTTACTGGGATTTTGGTTTTATATGCTGAGAAATGCCATAAAAATGAAAGCAGTATTTGCATCTTTTATCACATCAACCCTTATTGCAACAGCCTCTATTTGCCTTTACCAAAAATCCATAAAAAGTTTCTAACTGTAGATAACTCAGATTTTTAAAATGAAAAGAAAAAGAGAGAAAACCATGTTTTAACCTTCTTGCACTACCTCCCAATATGTTTTGGATTTGATTTTAAAGTTTCATTATTAATTTCTAAGGCTCTCTGCGGCCTCTAACCTTCTTATTTATCTGATGCTGTGATAGCATATGAGCTTGTACATGGACTGAGCTCTTTGGGCAGAGGAAGTTCTTTCATTTATTACAAGGCCAGAAGAATCTGAGACCTCTTTTAAAGCTTTATCAGACTTTCATAAGAAAGCTCTCTCTGGTTTTATTGACTCTTGATTTTTGAATTTTGTTCGTTTTGTTGGCACACTGCACAACTATTTAAGACTTTTTTGAAAGCATTTAGTTCAAGAATTGATGCAGTTGATGAATAATGTGTTAGTTTACACTTGTCCCTAACCTCCAACAAAACCTTGGACTGCATTCCTATGAAATACCAAAATATTCAAACAAGGAAGTATTTTTTCTTTTCATTTCATTCTGCTGTGTGATGAACATTATGGCCATATGGTTGTCTGTCTCATGGCTCATTACTTCATCACTGCTGTGTTATGGCTTAACCTTCAGCCCTACCATGAGCCTCCCTTTCCTTTGGCAAATGGCAATGTCCAATTAGTTTAAGAGTAACATTTACTCCTTTCTCTTACTGAACCTAAAAACTGTTCCACTATCCAATAACCTTTAGAGTACACAGGCTGTGACTTTGCCTTCACCTCAATAAAGCGCTCCATGATTGAATCAAGTGGCTGAGGTCAATAGGACATATGTTCATTTCCCAGGGTCCTCCAGGGTCCCTGCAGGCAGAAGAAATATGCTGAGTGTCTTCTGTGACATTTATTGGAAGGGAACTAAATTATATCACTTTTTTTATGTTTTCTCATTTCATCTCTTTCACTTTTAGAAAGGGCTCTGATACTGAGTGTGTGCATGTGTACACAATGCTACTGTTTGCATGTTGTGTGTGCTTACACAGTATCACCACCCTGTGGTCATGCTTCGGGCACCACCACATACTACATCTGTCACTATCTCTACAGCGTCACCTCAATTTTCTGCCAACAAGTATTCCTTCAGCGCCTTGATGGACAGACTCTTCTTCTTCTCTGTTTCCTGTCCCAGTCTGTCTACATCACTCTTTTCCTGCTCACATCGCTTTACATCTGTCAGCTTTCAACGCTGACTTTTGTCATCTCCTGAGTTTTTATTATCTCACCCTACCTTCAGTTAGATCACAGCAATAGTAGAAAAAGTCCTACAGCAGATTTAAGTTAAAAACGACTCAAAGATTTTTTAAAGCATTACATTTTTCTCTCTAATTTTCACATTTAATCTCACCATAAGTGATTAAATGACTAATTCTCTATGGGATTACTGTCAATGTTCTGCTGTGTCTCTCCTCTCCTGGGTAGCTGACTCAATGAACTCATCATGGTATTTAAAGTGACAAGTTATTTGAGGCTGGCAATCAAGTAAATTCATTGTGACCGGTCAGAGTTTATTTTTAGATGGTGTAAATCTCAGAAAATGTGTTTAATAACTAAGGTCATCAAGATTTTAATGATTCACACTGTGTTAGAGTCGTTTGTGTAAGAGCTAATTTGTTCTACTTTACTACAATATTTAATATTGTTTTCATGTGATAAAATCCAACTGAAGTCGTGGTTTTAAATTATAACGAGATTTCCAGTATTTCTACCCTATTTTGTAGCGTAGGTGTAGAAGATGGATGGATGGATGGATGGATGGATGAATGGATGGATGGATGGATGGATGGATGGATGGATGGATGGATGGATGGATGGATGGATGGATGGATGGATGGATGGATGGATGGATGGACGGATGGATGGATGGACGGACGGATGGATTAAGGGATTGATCCATTGCTATTCAAAAGAAATCAGCAGTAAATCTCTGGATTAAAGTGAAGGATTGACCAGCTGTCCTACTGACTGACAAACCAGCATTTAGATCTCTGGTGTGGGTGATTAGCCAAATAAATAATCAACATGTAGAATATAAACATGTGACCCTTGGTAATTAAAAGACCCACGGCTTGTTGCTATTCAGGTCACTCTTTGTGATGTTTATCCTGTGCACACTGATACTTCAACCAACTATAAAATTTTATATATTTAGTTTCATTTAAATGCATTTGTCCTTACTTGTATTTTACTAGAGGTCCTTGAGTTGTGAATTAAGAAAAACAAATCTGTGGTAAAACATTTAATCTGAATTTTTATCAGATTAGTGTTAATTTCAACTGTTCCCCTCCATTGTTTGTATGTGATACACAAGCTCATCGATACTTGCCAATGTAAATAGAATTACATACAAATGTAAGAAAACTCACAACAAATGTATAAAATTTCACATGCTATAAAGTCAAATCTCCTTGAAAAAAAAGTGGAAGGCCTCATGTAGATTTTCTGTTCACTGTTGTCAATAAAAAAGAGTGATGGACATCATCTTGAACTTACTCTTGACATGAATGCCAAAATGCTGCTGCTTTAACAAATGAAACCCAGATGTCTAGTTTCTGAAAATCCAAGTCAAGCACCATGCTTAGTGGGGTGTATATACAACCATATAAAAATTTCATGAATATTCAGTCATTCTGACAATACTCAGTTATACTGAAACATTATTGCCTTGTGTCAGTCGTCTCTATTGTTTGAGTACTGATGCACAGAATGCCTGAGAGAGCATTGAGTCATGGCCAACATAAACACAGTCACATGTCAAAGTAAAAAGTGAAATAACTATAGCCTAATGCACAAATCACAAGTTCATGACTTTAGTGTCTCAGCTCCCCTTAAGTCGAATAACCTGCAATCAATAAAACCATACAAACATATCCACACAATAGACAAAAGATTTGATACATCTAGCCAGAAGTAAGGCAAGTCTTCTTTTTACTTCTCCCCAGATCCTCGGTTCTCTTTACCTCAGCACCTTTTGCCAAAGGCGGTTCTGTTTTACCATCTAGCCCCAGGGTGACCCATGAATCTGAGTGACCTCTGAAGGATGAAGTAAGGAAACATAATTCATCCAGGCAGCTTCAACAAGTCTTCTCCGTGCCACCCCCCACCTCTGAACTTAAAACCTGGCAGTAAATTTTGTGAACTACAAGTAATAAACTCTTCCCCGAGAGGCCTTAGCTTCTTAGGTAGAAGTGCTGATCTAGCATTACAGTGATACGGTTTGACCATCTCCTTCATTATGATTCAAATGGTAGATCTCATACTGGAGGGGTATTATTATTCTAAAACCCTGATGCGAGCCCAAGAGATTGAGGCTGATTAGAGAGCTGCAAGCTGACACAGCTGAGCAGAGCAGAGGATCGACAGTAAATGGCGGGGAGTGTGAGGGGATGGCTCTGGTTGTTAATGCTTGTCACTAGCATCTCTGCATTTTTATGCATGGTATTGTCCACACTGACCCCAGTGCTTTTGGATTTGAAAAACTATGCTCCACACATATCACCAGCACTTTTTTCCCCAATTAAGTTTTTTCCAGTAGTTGGATGTGCTGACCTTTTGCTATTTGCCCTCACATAGAAATCTATTCTGTCACTGTGACTATAGCGGACATGCCCACATGTTAGTGCTGCATGCAACCAGATGGATCCTTTAGTGAGACAAAGACTATTCAGCTGACAACACCTCACACTTTACACCTGCAAGGCTGCAATTCCTTCAAGACAGTCTGACAAACAGATGCTGCATGTCTGACAGTTTTCTTCCAGCAATCTCTCAACCAGAAACTTTACTATGAAACCTACTCAAAGGAACAGGAAATAAAAATGATTATAATATCTGTCTTATCTGTAATTAGAACTTTGTCATTTCTGTTCATGACATGTTGTACATTTTTTGGCTATTGCCAAAAGATTGTATATAACCTTCTAGAGTACTGTGAAATAGATCAGTTTGAACAGTTATCAACATCAATCCAATATTACACATAGCAGCACTTACTGGCCACTTCCAGGGATGCATTGTGACTGATTGCCTGGCCCAGATAATTTCGAGCAACACAAACATAGCTGCCGTCATCTGGTTTGCTCCGCCGCCCGTGGATGATACGCAGAAAGAAGAGGGACCCACTGGGGAGGAGCATACGATGGGAGCGGGGGTTGTCGCGGTCTGTCTCAACACGCTCTCCATCTTTGTACCATTCCACTGTCGGGACCGGGCGGCCCTCTGCCTTACAGTTGAGGGTGGCTGGTTCTCCCTTGGACACAATGAGATCTGAGGGGTGCTCCACAATGCGGGGAGGGAAGTCTTCCTGACGAAGACGAGACCCTGGAAGGGAAGATAGTGCACAGCTTAAGAATGTGTTTTGCAATTAGCAAAATTAGCTGCATGCGCTCCTGTACATGTCAAGGGAGTACAAAGCATGTCAGAACAAAAAGCAACCAATTAAATCTACCAAATAATCCCTCAATGACTTAGAACGTTTCAATAAATAAGGAATTAGGCGATACAAAATGCCACCTAATTACACAACTACCTTGAATCATCTCTAAAACATTTTGATAATATAATTTTTATGCAAACAAGTTTTCTGTAAAAAAAAAAAAATTATTTACAGCTATTGGAACCCCTTTGAGACCTTGCACAAAAAATGTAAATAAAAAACCCCAATGGATGTGTGTAAAGTCCTCATCAAATAAAAGATGAAAAAAAGTTTTAATGATACACAAATATCTCACTTTGGACAAAATAATTTAGGCTGAAATATAATGAAACTTAAGTCTGATTTTTCTTTGATGAATCAGAACTGAAACAGCATTTGCAATGAAACCATATAGTATTTTGATCAATGACCATAGATGTAAGAATTCAAGTCTAAACCTTTTGTGTAATATTTTTATATCAGTATGCCTTCTATCGATGTCCATCTTCACCCTGTTTGATAGAGCAACTCTCTCCTGTGTGTATTTCTATCATTCATGATACAGCTTCACCAACTGAAGCCACAGTTTCACCACAGACTCTAAATAAGGCATAGAAATATGACTCAATACTTCCAACCACACAAACACTAACAACCACAGAAGTGCCTCTAATCCCTGATCCACTGCTGAGATGCCAATCAATCGGCTCTCCTCAGAAACTGCACGAGAAAGATACCCGCTGAGGCTGAATACAACACAAACGCCCCTAATGGGTTCCAGGTACACAACTCCACTGCCCCTTTACATCTTACATTCCATTCATCTTTCTAACCCACCACCCAGAGCACACAACCTCACACACAACTCCACTTCCAACGCTGTCCACATACACACTAAACATCACATGCTCGATATGTTGTCCACCAGGATTTTTTTTTCCTAAACCAAGGAAGAATTCTGCAGAACGGCCTCGTGTTTTAGAGTTAGACAATCTGGTAACATAAATTCTAACATTTCAAAAAATGAAGGCAATCTAAAACAGCCTAAAATCAGGGTTTTGTTGTTTTTGAATGTAATCATGATCAAATAAACAGGTGACACCATCAGGTCATCATAATCTTGATCAATACAGAATGTCTAAAAATGACTTGCACTCCAGCTTATCAGAGAGTTTGGGGAGAAACTGTTAAAAGATTTGAACATATACTCTTAAAAATTTGGATTGGAAGAGATTTGTGCATTTTGCAATTGAAATAGAAATAACTCCTAAAGTAGCACTTGTACCTCCATGCTAGTAAAAATCTCTAAGAATTTAAAGTAAATATCTTATGCTTGGATGTTATTATTATTATTATTAAATTTTTTTAAGAAGACAGCCACAAAAGCATATTTTACACAGATCACTAAGGCACGTACGGTGGATCTAACATAGCAGACTGGCGTGACTGCAGTCCTACCCTTTACTAGTGAAGACGTTTTTTAAATGAAAAGATGATACCTGTGTACAGTATGTTAGAAAAAAAAAACATAGCTCAGATCTTCAATTTTTTAAAATTTATTTATCTATTTTGGGGGTGAGGTAGTCATGAACAATTATTAAATTTGCCATTGTAGATTCCTCTCTGAACGACCTCAGTTTAGTGAAATAGAGATAAGCTCTGACTGTACAGATGAGCTAATTGTTACCTGCAGCAGGACAGGATACGAAGTGGATATCAGCTTCAAATTCCCACTACAAATAACGATAGAATTTTATGTAAGTATTGCAATGGTTGTGTGAAGGCTTATTAAGTAGAACTCATATGGAATCTATGACTTGTTAAATTGGCTGAATTCCAAACAGGTCTTGGTTCCAATGAGACGAGCCGTCAGCTCATCAATTCTAATCACTGTTCTTCCAACCTCAGGTTGTTGAAAACGCTATTCACAACTTTGTTTTTATTATTTTGCAGATTTAAAATGCAGGATCATCAAATTAAATGAAGTTACCGGGAAAAACATGAACCTTCTTATTGATTTGGCTCATTGTTTATTTAGAAGGAGCATATTTTCCATATCATCTCAACCTGTTTTTATTTCTTAAATCTCAATATTAGTCATGCTGTAGCCGTTAATCTGTTTTACTACCGTGGGAACATGTTTGTGTCCTTTCAAGTTGCTACAGTAGCTTGTTGGGCTTCCAGCAGACCGTGCTGCAATGTGCCAATGGCCTTGTAAAGCAGATAATCACCACTGTGCAGGAGAGTGTTGAGCCCCAACATTATCGTTGTAACCAATAAATCCCACACAGACAAGTGTTTGCCCACCCTGATAACACCTTACACATTGTGAAATGGGTTTGTAGTGTAGTAAATTCTTATCTGTATTTACTAGGTTTTCCGGTGGCTTATAAAATGAAATGTGATATAAATGACATCCTCTTACCGTACACCAACAAACAACTGACATGCTGCATATGCAGTATTTCATCAAGAAGTGAAAATATTCTATTCTATTCTATTAACCTCTATGGGAGAATTCGATGCTGTAGTAACTTATTTTTAGAGTTCCTTCAGAGTGACTGTCCAGTTTCTCCTTGAGACATAAAAGCAAAAGTCTACTTCAGCGAAATTGCTCAGGGATTTTTGTAGCAGTGTTCCAAATGTAGCACCAGTGCTGTATGCTGATTTTGACTATGCAAACTAACTGTTTATCATTGTTTTACATGACCACCTTCTTAGACTAGGGTGAATGCACTGTCGCCTAGCATAAACCCGAGAATATTCTTGATTTCTCAGTCATAAACACCAGCAGCTTTGTATTCGTAAGCCTAGTTTATCAGAATCAAATCACAAACTTAAAATACCAGTAGTTGTGATCAGATATTGCAACAGTATAAAATGGAGATACAAGGACTTTAAGAAAGGTGTAACATGATTCGGGAAATGAAAAAGAAAAAACAAACGTACATCATGTGAAATTAAAGAAAGTAGAAGAAACACCATCAATGAAGCTGCTGGCAAAACTGTAAATATTTAATGTAAATACCATTTTACACATAGTCTAACCCACTAAACTGGTATCACAACAATCCAAACAAGGCAGCCATGGTGGCCTTTGGACCCTGTTTACAGCACACATGCTGTTTTACTTGTTCTTAATTGTGTTGGGCTGATGCCTGAGGGTCTATGCAACTCCCAAAGCTGCCTGGTATTACTGAGAGGCAATATCAGCCCGCCACAAGTGGCCCCCCAAAAGACCAGGCTTTATCTGCAAAGGGCCAGCAGCCAGCAGAAAATCAATATGCTAAAACATGCACACAGGTGCACAATGAGGTACATGCATCCAAACCAAAGGTAATTTATTGCACCTTTGCACCTAAAATGTTTTTTTTTTCTCCAGTCAGTCATTACTAAGGTAGTTCTGTTGTCTTGTGAGAACTGTTTTAATTAAAACAGCAAGAAAGGGGTTTAGCTGACAGTTTTTCTTTAATAATGTGTTTTAATTTGTAAAATCTCAAAAAATGTAGGAAGGAAAAAAAATACTAAGCCAGAGTACGTTGGGAAAATGAGCTTCACTTTAAAGACTTTTCCTGTAACAGTTACATCTGTTTTTTTTATATATATTTATATAAATTCACATTACTATATTATAGATTTTTGTATATTAAAATTTAGCTACACTGAGTTTTAAAAATTACTTTCTCCACCAAAATAGCACCATTCATTTACAATGAAGGGCCACTTTTATTTTATATTTTCATTAAATATAAATCCACAACCCCAAAATCAGCACAAAAGAACATTTTGACATCAATTTTTAAGTTAATTTTTATCAAAGGAGGTGATTATAATCAACAAAAACTAATACTGTATTTTGCTAATGTCCAACGACATAAAATTCATTCTTTGCAGGAAATAAAACAGAAAAGTTATAGAAGAGTTAAATACAACTGTAAATAATAAGACCCTAATAAAACGCTCCAAATGTGATTCACCTCAAAGCTGATGACAATGTATCAGCACAACTTTGTGTCATTTATAATACAACATTAAGTAGAGTGCATCTAAGTAGGGTACCATCCCTTTTAGGATTGAGGATCATGATATGTTGTGAAAGCACTTATCTGGTTAGTTTGATTTGTGCATGGCACAGATCTGGCATACACAGTGATGCACAGTTTTGAAACACCACTAAGAGACCTGGGTTTCAATTTGCTACCCAGTTTCATTGATGCAATTCTCCAAGAATGTGCATAATTGTTTCTGTGGTTTGTGCAAACAGTTAAGTAACTGAAAAGTAGTTTGTGGTATTTACGCAGACATAGTGTCACTCTTTGATGTTGACACAGTCAGCTTGCTTTGTGACTTAACCATCACCAAAACTACCAAAAGCCACTGCGGTAAGTCTCTGCCTACAGTACTTACAGGGATTTCTTACATTTTAGTGTCAATGCCATAATTGAGGAGCAAGAGCAAGGAATAGCTACAAAAAGAACAACTTTTTAAAGGGACTTTCGAGTGAGTAATAAATGGAACAGCTCTGGCTTGTTAGGGCAAACCCATTTTATTTTTGTGTGAAAGACTTTTGTGACCCATGGGCTAGCCATCATTGATCAAAGTAAAAAAACTTTTAATGGTAGGACAGAGATTTTCAGGAGATCCAAAAGTTCATGGCTCTGCTCCTGTGAGTCAAATTATGCCACATCAGAACAGACAGCTAGCTATCCATGGTTGACAATAAGAGAAAAAAATGAAAGGAAAGAGATTTAGTGGCTGAAAGGGATTTTGAGAGACAGCAAGGACAAATTAAGCAGAGACACAAATGAACACTTTTTGACCACATATCAAAAAGTAGTGCTGGAAAAGAAGAGAGATAATATTTTTTTCTCTACTGAAGTTATTTCTTAATAAGACTTTTGAACTATAAGTCAGCATTATGTTATTAGTTTTTTTATTTGTCTGTCTATATGTCTTACTCAATAAGTTAGAAATAGATAGATTACATTCTAAGGATAGATTGGAAAGGTTGTTTGGATCATTTGATCTGAGTCATACAGATAACTGGCTCCAGAAATTTTTAGTTATCGATGACATGACAAAACACAAAATGTTACAGGGAAAAGCTGTTTGGTGGAGGTTTGTGCTCTCACAGTGCTTTCTAGTTTATTTTATTTTGCCCATCAGTTGTTCCGAGCTGTCAGTCAACTTTGTTTTGTGAACTCAGACTTATTTTGAGTGATGTCTTGGGCAGGTACAACCCTTAACTATTAACAGCTAATAGGTAGAATACCACTTCAAAGTGACCAAAACAATTCACACGAACACTCTTGCACTCACCTTCAATTCATTTGACTTAGTCATAATAATTACAGCCCATAAAACACAGATAATCAGAGAGAGAAATACTCATGGAGCCACTGGAGTTGCATGTACGTGCACATGCTCACATCAGTATCCAACATTGGTAACTCAGTAAGAGATTTCTCAGTAGATTTTCTCTCTTTCTTCTGCTCTGATCTGTTTATCCATAACATTTGTTAGCATCCATGACACTGAGACTGACTGTGTTTGATCGACAGAATCTGAAGTCTGTGGAACCGATTTTGGCTCAAACATTTATGACTATGCGCATTAAAACCGGTTCTCTTCACATTGTCTCTCCTCCTGATTTAATGGTTTTTATTCAGAAGGAGACAAACCCTCAGCAACAACAGATTCTTGAACAGATTCTCAATTTTCAGCAATGGTTTCCCACCATTACTTTGTTTACATTCCCATTCCTGCATTTTGTCACTTCCAGTAAATGTTCCTCAAAATTGTGCAGCAGTACTGTAAAACATGCATATTTGAGACTTTATTACTGGAAATCTGTGCATCCTATTTTATGTGGAAAAGTGTCCACAAGGCACAAATGTAACATTGATTGATATGAAGTGATAAAATAACACACTTGTCAGATACACATTAAATATTTTGTTTAAATATTTTTTGCAGAGGGTTATCATATCATCAAAATCCCATACAAATTCATGTTTTATATAAACGTTCATGCTGCTAGAAGCAAAACGTAACTTGTCAAAACTTTCCATTCAACACACCAACACCTAAAATGTATTCCATAGTGCCTGACAAGTTAGCTCTTAAACAATGTGACAGTTCTATCATAGCAGTAAAACACTGGAGTGACACGACAGTAATGTTATGTAAGTGATTTCTGTGCTTTACTGCACCAGCTCTGGTAGCTTAAACACATGCGAATTTGCAGAAATGTCTAAAAAGATGTGCTTTTCTATAGCTGTATGTCAAAACAGGTTCAGAGACAAAAGGCTTGTTTTTTCAAAACTACAAGGATTTGATTATTTATGGTATCACTGATACTAAGGTCTAAGTAATTGTTGAAGTTATTTTAGAGTTTATTTATAGATTCATTGTTGTTTTTCACTTGATCAATAATAAGCTGCTCAACATAATTTTTATATACCCTCATTCCACCTCTGTTAACCTCATCAGCTGATCAATAGACGTCAACTATGGACTTCTAAGTAATGGTTGCTGTAATACAAAACCTATAAATGTAGTAACGTCATTTCAAATCAAAAGTTTAAACTCCTGAACTTTAGGGAGATTGTATTTGATTGGAAGATCAAACTTCATGATGATAAAATATGAGGCTCCGACCAGGAGATATCAGTCACCTTCAGGTGTCAGCGTTCGCTTACTCCATTCAGTTACTTTATTCAATAAGAAAATGTTTTGATCATGAACATAAATTCACTATGTATTTGATTTGATTTTCCTCTTAGCTCTGTTTACTTGCTCCTCCACAATAAATATTCAAGCCCACAGCCTCTTTAAAACTTCGTCTGCAGAATTTTTCTCTATTTTCATCGGTTTTCTTTATTATTTTGCTACGATAAACTGACAGAAACCAAAACTTCAAACACAAATACTCATTCATTTCAGTAAAACAAAAAAAGAGGAAAAAAAAGATAAATACCAGACATTCTTTCTCAGGCTGTACAAACTACAATTAAGTGCTGAACACTGTCATTCACCCAAGAACGTGTCGGAAGGAATGCAAGTGCATTTTCATGCCAAAACAAGGTGTCTGAAACCACACACATGCTCTCTTTAATACTTTTGGACTTTGAGCTGCATTTGTACACGCGGTTTCAATCACAAGCTAAGAATAAATCCAGTTAGTTTACTGTAAATCAGTGTTTCTCTCTCCTGCCTCCCTCCCAACAACACAATGCAGCACAGTCAGGTGCAGTCTTCAGGGACGCGAGTCAAGGTCACAGATATGATAACACCTCCCAACTACAGCACCCAGATGTTCAGGTAAGATATGAAGTGAGTGAAAAATATAAGCAGGTTGAATACACTCACAGGCAGGGTCTGGAATTGATTTAAGCTAATACAGACTGACGTATTTCCAATAATAATTATTTTTTCTATTATTTCTATAAATAGTTTTCAGTGAATAACTGCTAATTTTGATGGCCTGAAGTTGCTCATTTTGTTCAGAAAGCAAGCAGAACTTGTGCTTTATCTATTGACTTATTGATCAAACATAAATGACTGTATAAATCTCCAGTTAATATAGATTTGCACATACTTTATTTTAATAATTTCTTACAGTGCCATACATGATAAGGAAACGGAAGAAAAATATTTTGTGTTGCCATTTGTTAAATGATCACTGGAAAGCTAACAAGCAATTAACTCCCCGGGGCATACTCGAACCAGAACATGGCTGGTGTGCGATAAACATCTGAGCCAAGTAGGTCACCAGGATATTTTAACTGGAGAGTAAATCCATCAGGCTGTCTATGACACACAGGGAGGGCCGAACATATTGGACTCTTCAACTAATGAATCTATGCATGATCTTTAATTGCAGTTTTGGGATATTTTAGTTGAAATATAAACATAAAAATTGACTAAACTGCTTAAAAACTGTCTTTTTTTCTCAACCAAGCTCATCCCTGTTTTTTTTACTAATCGCTTATTTTGTCAAAAGTGATCCTCATCTTTTCAAGATTAACAACCTGAGTGTCCGTTTTCTGGCTTTACACGGTGTATCACTTCAGCACAAACAGTGAATAACCTGAGGTGAGTGACTGGCTGTATTTGTGATGAGAAACACCTGAGAGCACGGCTGCTCTGTAAAAAGGCCAGCAGCCAATCTCAGAGGCTTATTTTGACTCCATTAAATGTTCAGTGAAAAGTAAAGTGGCTGTTATAGGACATTGATTATCACTCAGGCAAAGCTTGAGAGAGAGAAACTTCCCATGAAAATAACAGACACTAAATTTGCACAGAGGTAGTTTTGTTATTTTCAAACAAAAAATTAAAAAAGCCACAAAAGGCTTGAATTAAATTGATTTCCCAGTTATATTAAGCAACAACAATCTTAGTCACAGTTTTACTGACAATTTTTTTGCCATCATCTAGAGTGCAATAAAGTCAACGATTGAAGTATTATTAGTAGCATTAAGCAGAATCTGGTGTTCTTTCTTTTATTATTGCTTAATGCTGTGTCAGTGCAAGTCATGTGTGTAACTGCATGACCTACATTATTTGGTTCTAACTACGCTCCGGGTTAGTGATGGTCCAGATGTGAGCTGGCTGAGATATGAGGACAGAGATTTTGCCATAAGCACAGACTGATGTGCTGAAGCCCAGTGATGGAACTCAGAGACATCAATCCTCATAAATTAGTGTTTGTTTGTAAACCATAAACAGATTCTATAAGACTGTCTAGTGTCCTGAGTTTAAAATTCTAAGTGTAAAGATTGGACCATCTACAGTTTAAAAAAAAAAAAATCAACAAATGATTTAGAGAATCTCTGTCGAAGGTCCAACTTTAAAACTATCTGTTTATGATTTGGCTTGGCTTCACAGGAAGACTCCATGTGCTGGACTGACTTGCCTGCAATCCAGACCTTTCATCAACAGAAACATTTGGTGCATCATGAAACAAACAAATGGCCACAAAAACTCCTGCATCCTGCATCAGACAAGAATGGAACGATTCCTCTCCTTAAACTCCAGCAGTTGCTCTCCTTACTTTCCAGATGTTTACAGACAGATGTTAAAAGAAGAGAAGATGCTACAAAATGATAAACATCATCCTGTTCTAACTTTTTTCAGATGTGTTGGACCCTTTTCTTATCGAGTGTGACCAAACAGGAACAGAACTCATAGATCTATTAATCAAATCTATGGAAACATGTTGCTGTTTTTATCTCCTTCACACCTGATAGTTCAGAGACCAACAGGAGAAGAAAGTTAGAACCCAAAATAAAACTGATATTAGGCAGTTACTGTTGGTGTGGATAATAAATACTAAAATGAATAAACTTAAAAGGCTGTATTAGCAAGATGCCCAGAACTCATGTAAATCTGCAGTACAATTAATTAAGGAAAATAGCACCTTATCCTATATGTGTAGGAATAACATCCAATATCCAATAATATAACCTCACAATAGCCAATGCAATCCATTTCACATTTATATAAACTGTATAAAAGTATAATTTTAGAGTTTGCAGATAATGGTCAGTTACAAAAGATTAGCTGGTGTGTTGTTCTGTATATAAATGTGTTTTTCTTTTGAAGTTCAGCCATCAGAGATGTAAGATACCTGAAGTATTATGACTGGAATAAAACTACTTAGTTACTTTTAGGCTTCAAAAGGTAAGATATAGGAACATATTTTAGTGTAAACTACATGATTTTTAAAGCCCAAACCATCCGTACTGTAATGTAATGAAATGAAAATACTTGGGTGTTTTTTTTTTTGTTTGATTTTTGTTTTTGCCTGAGAAACCATATAAATAAAAATAGCAGCTACACAAACATACAGTGAAATAAACAAGAAAAGCTTGAATTTTAAAAAATGCTGTTTTTTGTTCCCAGAAGGCAGAGGAAGAAAAAAACCGTCACATCTTCACTTTCCTCTTCTAGATGGTTTCTATGAGGCGTTATCACAACGCTGAATTCTGCAGCAGTCGCTCGTCTTCCACACGCTCCCAAACTAGCTAATGAGACTTACTGTCAAAATGCTAAAGATGCTTTGAGAGCCAACATTCCAATGTCAGGCTCTGCCTAATGAAGGTAATGTTATATGACCCACTCCCTGTAATCACAAGGTCAGTCCTGAGGGCATGGTGCTCACACCAGCCTTTGATCAACCTGCTCACATCGGACTGAAGGTTTGCACGGACGTGACAAGCCAAGAGAAGAAGAAGAAGCACATTTGGTTGTTCTCATCAAGACTGTTGGATTTCATTTCACTACCTGGATTTTAAATAAATGACAAAACTAGAAAAGGACACTAAAAGGTGAACAAAGTAATGGGGCTCAATACTCATATCAACATGTTTGTATGTTGTTTGTCATTAGGTTATTGTGACAACAAGCTTGTTCCTCATTTTTTGAAGATTTTTGCCACTTTCATTGATTGAAATTGTAAGAAAAAGTGTATACAAAACATGCCAGGTCCACTAAAAGCTACCAGAACCATTAATATTACTGCACCAGAACTTATTGCAGATTCATCTTTTAAATCTATTCCACTCCACAGCCTTTCAAATGTTGTCTAATATTAGATGTGCTAATTAAAGCAATTTATGCATGTTTTGCTTCTTCTGCAAGAGATGCTCTGGTGGGAAACAGTTCTTTATGCAGCAGTCTTCAAATAAAGCGCTTTGAACCCTGTCAGTAATGACAGGAGACAAATGAAGGAGAAAGATGAGAAGGATCGAGGAAATGGCAAAGGGATAATGTGCACCACTGATGTGTTCTCTCGCAACACTCGGGTGTTCTTTGTTGTTATTTTAGCTAATCTCAGGTTTAACAGTCAGAGCAAACCTAATTGATATGTATGAGAACACATCTATTTTCCAGAGTCGCCTGAGCATGAACACAAAAAAGGCTGCTTAAGATCTATCAAGAGGCGTATTGATTCAATTGATTATTAGCCGGATGAGTGGAGAGATGACTCACCATGGTAAGCTCAAGAGGCATCCCTCAGGTCACATTACTGTGACCTTTGCAAATATCTTTTCACAATGATAATTTAGTAATTACTCTCAAACCTAAATATTTCAGGGATAATGCATCAAGTTTTAAGGTGTTACAGTTACTGCAGCACTTGAGCCATCGTTAAAACAGATAAACAGGTTCAGAATCAGCCTGTCCTGGTCTGTTTTCAATGAACTACACACTATGCATTCAAACTGAGGTGGGAAATAATTAAATTAGAACATGAAGGATTATAATGTGTTGAAAATCTGCCAAGAATGAGAACATAGTGTCATCTATAATCACAAACTTTTCAGGTTCTAAGCCTCAAATTAGCGATAGCAAAGGCTTACAGTCGCTATATTGCATGTTAAACCATATAAATATTTTTACCAATAATAAATAAAAGCACAAGTATCCTCAACTTGTATTATAGAATATTCTTTTTTAGTTTTGCTTAAATATTGGTCATCATCTCAATACTTTATTTTGAGCTGTTTTTGTATTTACACACAGGGTATAACATTTTAGCACAAAAATAATATAAACTTCACTGCTAAAGATTAATACGAATTACATTTTGGTCACATTGAAGTCAGAATTTGACTTTCAGTTATGAAACCTTGGCAAACAGACTTAGCTGGACCTAAGTCTGACCTCAGAACAGGACAAAAAGACAAAACAACCCACAAACCCTGATCTTAGAAGATCTTCTGTCCAGGTGAGCACATCTAGTGCTTTACTGTTAGAGGATGTCTTGAGATGTTCCGTGATACAATCGAGAGCAGATTCATTCGTCTAAATAACTTAAATTTGAACAAGTGAACTAAACTGAGATGAGTGGAAACGACTGAATGAATGAAACAGTGGAGATGTAGAGAATATCCTCCAGGCAAGAAACAGGCGAGCCGGCAGAAATCGATCCCTTTCAAAATGAAGCCTTGGGTGTGCAAATGTAGCTAAGACTGTGTATGTGTGAGCGTGCCTGCGCATTTGTGTGCATGTGTGTGTGTGTTTGTGAGGATGCGATGACCTGTGAACTCCAGGCCCACAGGCACTTGTCAAAGCTCCCAGTAACTTAATTCTCACTAGGTTAGCAACCACACTCGCAGCTCCAGAGGAAACCAGAGAGTAAACAAGGGAAGCAATCATGAATCACAGCTTTCAGCAGACGATCCGCGAAAACGCTCATTAAAAAAAAACAAGCTTATGCTAACACCATTACATATGCATTCATGCACATGCAGACAGAACCAAACAATCCCAGAAACATCTGCAGGGATTTGAGACTGCATTTCTAGTTCTTATGCTCTCGTGCCACACAATCTTCATTTGGAATGACCTAATTTTTACACAGACTTACTTTGATGACAATGAAAGTTTGTTTGAATATTGTTTTAGTGAATATTTAAATCACATTTCTTGAAGAAATTGTAAAGTAAGAACTTTTTATGCAGAGAAATGATGATGTTGTTGCCGTATTGACTGCTACTATGTGAAATTTCAGTTCAATAAAACCATAGGACAAAAAATACAGACACTTGTGTTTGGTTGATTATTTCTTTGGTGTAAGATACAATTAAAAAGCTTGTTTATTTTATTTATTTTAAAGAATATGTTGTTTATCATGGGTTGGGAAGATTTAGGAAGTTTTTCATGGACGCAACCCACATACTCAACTCTGCTGCTCAACCCGTAAATGTATTTTTCTTACAATCTGGCTCCATTTCAGAGAGAACTAAACAAACTTTCCATTTATGTAACATGTATTGCCAATAAGTATTATTACAAGAAAGAAATAATCAACTAAAACAGTTTGTCTTATTTTTTGTGCTAAGTTTCAACATAGCCATTTTGATGTGCAACCATCTTAAATTAATTACATTTAGATTTGTTTTCTAAAAATGTCATTAAAATCCTTCCAATCTTTAAAGGGGCCCTTCCATTAAAAACAGTTTTTCTGAGGTTTCTGTTGAATATTTTAGCTCCACAGGTGTTCTTACCTTCATAGTGGGTGTGAAAACAGGTCAACAACTTCTCTTTCAGTTTTAATCTCTCAAACTACGCAGGTGGTGATAACACCCGAGTTCTCCCGAGTCCAAACGGCCTGTATTTGTTTCATCACAACTCCTTTGTTAGTATTCATCAGCTCCCGCAGTTGAAACCACACCTAGCATGCTACTAGCTAAAAGCTATTAGCATAAGACGTAGCAAACAGGAAGACATGACGTCTGACGTTGCCATGCGCTGCGGGGCAGTAAACAGTATACCTTGCCCTCATAGGCTAGTTTGTTAGCCAATCAGAGTCCAGCAAATTAGAATAATGAATATGAACAAGCTGATGCCGAAGCCTGACAAAGCAGCCTGACGGAAGGAGCTGGAACCACCCGAATTTTAATGCAGACAGATTGAAAAGTCTGTTAATCAGTGTTTCCTGACGTTTTTTAGATATAAAATGTTTCATATTACTGGTTAATACTTAAGAAATAACCACAAAGTCCTGAAATTTGTATGAAATGTCCTCTTTAATGATTTAATTTGATAACAGATGAACAGAGTTTATGACAAGGTTTTAAGCGTTTTCCTGCGATTCGGCAGTGCTGGTGATGATGCTACTATGACACCAAGGTTTAGCTCAATATCTGTTCAAACTGACTGAGTTATAGCTTTTTGTGTCTTATAAATTCAGTTGGCTGTGTTGATACATTTAAACTAAGTGGACTACAAAAGTCAATCAGTTGTACACGAAATGATTCCTTTCTAAAGATCCATTAAAATCAGTGGTTTATGATGTTTCACAAAGAAAGACACAGAGAGAGACAGAGGTGCGTGATAAAAAATAAAAATGCTTCACATAAAAATTAAAAAAAACTATTTTAACAAATCCAAATGGTTGTTAGAAATATCATAAAATGCCTTAAATTGTCCCAAGGCCGTTAAATGCTGAAAAATCAACATGCACGTCACATCTGACACCAAGAAAAAGTTTCCATGACAAGAAAAATGCTCGACAAGTAGAGATACTCTCCAAATAAGCAGGTGTCCAGAAGCTTATTAGCTGCACTGTTTCGATGGAAGAACAAAAAAGATTTTTGACAAATTCATCCAACAACAAAAAGGATTGGTGTACAAAGATGTTCTGTCAGCCAGCTCCTCATTAGCAGTGGGATCCAGCTCATCACTGTCACCTTCACCCGGACCACGGGGAGCCTTGTTAACGTAGAGTTTGACACAACTGGCCAGCTTTTCCAATTCAAGTCACTGTAATCTAAGGTTTGGCATCCTGTAGCAAGTGCTGCAAAGAGTCACAACAGTCTTGAAGCCATGATCAACACAAGAACTTGTACATGTGAACCCTGACCTGTGCCCATCTGAGTCGGGTAGACCAGATGTCTCAGTTAAAATGATCCCTGTGGGACTGCTGCATTCACTAGAATTAAACTGTGTTGTTCTGCTGGTGTGTGATAACACACAGTTGAGGAGGTGAAATAAGCCCCGGTGGAGCTTGGATACTTAATGTTAATGTAATGAGATTAGGTATGAGTTTTTCGAGAACAATAAATACAGTGATCCTCTGTTTATTTAACAGATAAGGATGATGTTGTTCAACGTGGTTCCATTGCAGAATTATTAGAGAATGAAGATATTTATCATGTTTAGCTCTTGTTCCTAATAGTGGTTTATTCCATAGCCAGATTTAAATAAATTACACAGCTTTCATTCTGCATAACATTGTGAAATCTGAACAAAAAGCAGCTATTAGTACACAGAGTGATATTTAACTAAAATCATTTTTCTGGTTTCCCAACTGTAGAAAAAAACCTATATAATGGTAATGTGAGACACATGACATCATTCTGATGCTGACTTAAAATCTGTATGATGATAAGCTAAATCTTGACTCGAGCTGATGCTTTTAATAGCTATATTTTCAGTTTACAACATGTTATCCAGTTACATTATATTAATTATTCAGTTTTACTAAGCTGAGGAGTTTTACAGGTTTTTTTTCTGTAAACTACATCTATAAGAGCTTGACACTGTAAAGTGGATCTATACATTAAAACCAAACATCCCTTATTGTATGTGCATGAGTAAAGTTGGCATAAAAAGTTTTAAAAACTAGACTTTTGATTGCAGTTTGTTGTTATTTGTATTGCATAAATGGTTTTTACTTGTATAGTGATTTTCAAGTCAGATGACACAAAGTGCTTCACACACATGATGATACACTACATACACTCACCGGCCACTTTATTAGATACACCTGTCCAACTGCTCGTTAACACTTAATTTCTAATCAGCCAATCACATGGAGGCAACTCAGTGCATTTAGGCATAAACACATGGTCAAGACAATCTCCTGCAGTTCAAACCGAGCATCAGTATGGGGAAGAAAGGTGATTTGAGTGACTTTGAACGTGGCATGGTTGTTGGTGCCAGAATGGCTGGTCTGAGTATTTCAGAAACTGCTGATCTACTGGGATTTTCACGCACAACCATCTCTAGGGTTTACAGAGAATGGTCCGAAAAAGAAAAAATATCCAGTGAGCGGCAGTTCTGTGGGCGGAAATGCCTTGTTGATGCCAGAGGTCAGAGGAGAATGGCCAGACTGGTTCGAGCTGATAGAAAGACAACAGTGACTCAAATAACCACTCGTTACAACCAAGGTAGGCAGAAGAGCATCTCTGAACGCACAGTACGTCGAACTTTGAGGCAGATGGGCTACAGCAGCAGAAGACCACGCTGGGTGCCACTCCTTTCAGCTAAGAACAGGAAACTGAGGCTACAATTTGCACAAGCTCATCGAAATTGGACAATAGAAGATTGGAAAAACGTTGCCTGGTCTGATGAGTCTCGATTTCTGCTGCGACATTCGGATGGTAGGGTCAGAATTTGGCGTCAACAACATGAAAGCATGGATCCATCCTGCCTTGTATCAACGGTTCAGGCTGGTGGTGGTGGTGTAATGGTGTGGGGAATATTTTCTTGGCACTCTTTGGGCCCCTTGGTACCAATTGAGCATCGTTACAACGCCACAGCCTACCTGAGTATTGTTGCTGACCATGTCCATCCCTTTATGACCACAATGTACCCAACTTCTGATGGCTACTTTCAGCAGGATAATGCGCCATGTCATAAAGCTGGAATCATCTCGGACTGGTTTCTTGAACATGACAATGAGTTCACTGTACTCAAATGGCCTCCACAGTCACCAGATCTCAATCCAATAGAGCACCTTTGGGATGTGGTGGAACGGGAGATTCGCATCATGGATGTGCAGCCGACAAATCTGCGCCAACTGTGTGATGCCATCATGTCAATATGGACCAAACTCTCTGAGGAATGCTTCCAGCACCTTGTTGAATCTATGCCACGAAGAATTGAGGCAGTTCTGAAGGCAAAAGGGGGTCCAACCCGTTACTAGCATGGTGTACCTAATAAAGTGGCCGGTGAGTGTACATGTTGTAGACACAGCTGTCCTGGGACACAATGATAGAGGCGAGGCTGCCAGATATAGGCGCCACTGGACCCTCCAACAAACACAAAACTGGCTGGGCGGGAAATGTGTCTTGCCCAAGGACACAACGGCAAACCGATCTTTTTCAAACGGAGTGGGAATTCGAACCTGTGACCCTCCGGTTACCTGAGCTACTGCCACCCCTGGATCATCTTTTAAAGGTCAAACACAAACCTGGCAGCTAGCCCACGTATGCTTTTAAATACATGTGCAAATACAGCTTTTGGGTTTAATGCACATCTGATCACGCCTCAGCTGAACAACGCCTGAACCACTGCATCATGCCTTTTGCCAGAAACTTCATTTTTAATGGTCAAAAAGCATTAAATGCATTTTATATGGGGAATTTGATTGTGTTAAAGTTGTGTTGGAAAGTTTATAACTTAATCTAACTGCTTTCCTTTCGAATGTGCATGTCCATATTGCAATAACTGAAACACCTGGTTTATAAAACAATACTTGTCTGCCTGTTAAGAACGTCCCAAACAACAAAATGAAAAAACAGCTGTCTTTGTCTTGCAGAGTAGAAATGTTGCCAGAAGGACATGCAATCATACATCTACAGTCATTCATGTTCCCACACCAGGACACTGCATTACCTTACAAACCCAAAAGCCTTTTGTCTCAGAGTGCTTTTTTTTAACTACTTTCAGTTTTGAATCTTGTCCAAATAATTTCAAGTGTGACTCTGTTAAAATGTTCTTTTAAGGTATATCACAGATTTACATAAAGAGAAGGTCTGTAATAAATGAGTACTCTCAGCACTAGACAGACAGCAGCAGGGGCCACATTCACAAAAAGGATAAAAAGATATCCAAAGAGAACCCACTGTTCAACGTGAAGCCCACAAAACATCTGGAAACTTCCCCCAAATTTTTAGAATATGCTCTTCATACCTGAACAAATCCGCAGCAGAGTCAGTAGAAGGTAAATTTCTATGAAACGGACAGGCATCTCTCCTTTAATCCAGTCCGACTGCGCTGAATGTGGGTTTCATTTAAATTAGTCTTCAACTTCTTCAGCAAAGCGCCGATGGAGGTTTTCAGGATGGAGAAGAGTTCTTCAACTCCACAAATCACTCTAAAGCAACGCTTCGGAGCGGCTCCTCGGATGATGAATTAATATTTAAATCAAAGTTCAAATCACTGGCAGGCATCGTTGCGGGTTACGCGACAAGTAAAATCCGCTCAGCACCACATGGGTTTCCTCCTCCATCCATGCGCCACCGAACCCCCCCCTCTCCCTGCCTCTCTCTGTCTCTTTCACCCGATGAGAAGTTCTCTGAATTCATCGGTGATCATATGTCGCCTGTTTCCACTTCAGGGCGGAAAAGGAGCGGGAGCATTCACTTGCACTCACTTTAAAGGTTTAAATTAGCCGTGTTACCCCGGTTTCTTTGGGCTGGCGCTGGTTGGATGAGGCGCCGTGCGTCTCTGCGCTCAGCGCGGGGTTGGTTTTTCCTTCCCACTCACAGGCTTTTCTGTTGTGCAGAGGAGATTCCTGTGGGTCAGGCACCATTTAACCACATAAGGATACTCTGACAGCGAAAGGCTCCACCAGGCTTTGCTTAAAGCTCGTCGCATATGAAATTAAGGCTGAGAGTCAAAAAATGTAAGAAAACCTTCATGTAAAAGTTTCACAACACGAGGTTCTAACCGAGCTAACTTTGTTCTAGTGAAAAGTATCTAGAATACCAATTAGACGCCAATTAAAGAATTTGTTTGCCGCCATTAATAAAAACGCACATTCTCCAACTAAAACTCACTTAATATTTTAAAGAGTGCCTGCTGTTGAAAGTGAGCATAACGTGACCTTGATGAATGATTTATTATGGTCTCCTATCAAAAGCTACGTGCGCTGCGTTTTTATAAGAACCTACAGCAAAAGAGAAAAAAAAGCTTTGAGTTAACATCAAAACTACTGCTGCGTTAATGAGCCCGTAAAATGAACCTTGACCCAAACAGAGGACCAACAGAAGCTAAGTGGGTCTTACTGTAAAGAAGGAAAACAATTTGGGAGTTTGGGATTTCACCTTTTGACCCACTTCCAATGCTGTTAAATTAGCTGAATTTAAAGTGCACTATTCTAAGTCCTACAGTTACATTTGATACAATAATCAAATACAGTTTGATCATTTTACTTGCAGTTAAACTAAATCAAACAGTCAAACACTCTATATACTAACTGTGCTTGCAGAAGCACATTTTTGTCTCATGGTGAACCTCAAAAATGTCTTTGTTGTCTGGGGAGGTCAGCGCTCCCTCTGCTGGCCGCAGGGTGGAATCACAGTCTAGAATTTGTCTATTGATTTCTTTTGTGTCTTCAGTGAAGAAAAACAGCTTCTGCCTCTAACACTTTGCAAGGGTTCTGTTTTTATTTGAAGAAATTATTATAAATATTTAGGGACATAAATATTTTATACTCTAATTCTGTCCAGCAAACAATAAGATATAAAAAATAAGCTTAGTAAACTCAATGTGTTTAATTTCATGTTTCACCCTAACTTGTAATAGAAGAAAAGACACAAAATTATTTATCTTAAGAAGTTCGACTAACTGAATTCACCCACAATGGAAGAAGTGATGCTCCTGGGTTTTAAGCCACATTTAACCAGAACAAAGCTGCCTTCACTGCCTTCTAGACTCAGATCCTTTAATTGTGCACTGTGGACCTCTGGTGGCTCTGCTGAAAGCAACCAGCTTTGTAAGCCAAGGCATCACAGCTGGTACACAGCCAGTCAAATGTGAGGCATTACAGTCTCACCACGAGTTCCTGTCTCCTTTCATAAAACATAAACTCAGTTGTTTTATATTCAAAAAATATATTTCACTCTCCTCTGCCTTTTTTGTTTTTCCTCTTTTTCTTCTTCTTTCCAGCAAAACAAAAGTACAAAACATCTGACCTGCTGAACCGTTGCCCCATCGTGATTCTTTGGTGCACATTATCATTGCAAACCTCCCCCTATGCCTATTTTCCCAACAGGACCACAGTTTATTCTCCATTTTTCATTTTTTCCAACCAAATATTATCCTCAGCACGACTCTCTCGCAGCCCAGTTGGTTGCAAGAGTGACATTGTATTATTGTATTGCGGAGGACAATTAAGTCTTGTTTTTTTGTTCTTGTATTTATTTATTTATTTATCGCAACAGCATAATTAGTCTCATTTGAGGGCATTTATAGGAATAAGCTGCTTTCTGTCACAGTGGGATCGAAGCACAAACAATAGGACACGGGTCCTTATGTGGCGCTCCCATTTAAAGCTCTTTTCTCCCCCTTTTGCTTCAGCAGAATAACAGAAGACGAATGTGAATTCTGATGCATTTTTTTTCCACAATCAAAACCATCTTTATCTTTGGGATTTTCAAAAACAGATGGTAAAAAAAAAAAATAATCGGACACAAAGATATGCGCAGCCTCATGGCAACAAAGAAAATGATATGGCAATGATTTCAAGGAGCCTGTGCCAGATACTGGGGGCTAATATTGTTGTTATTTGCTTATTTCATTCCAGAGAAGCCATCCAGCTGGTTTTCAGCCAGAAAAGAATGCATCCCCCCCAAAAAAGAACAAAGCCAAATCAAAAGAAAGCACTGAAAATATGAATAAACAGATCATTTGGAAACTCCTCACAGCAACAAACCTGGCCTCAGTTACACTTCTCTTAGTCACTGTTTACTGTTCTATCCATGATAAATTCCATCAGGTTTTAGTAAAATACTGAAATAATCTCTTTTATACCTGCCACCAGCATGCTTGGTGAGAGTATTGTTTCATCTATGTGCATATCTTTGTGGTCACAGTCACTAATGGTTCTTTTCACACTAATTTCTCCATTTCGTTTCCTACAATAATTCTCCTGACGACGTCTTGGCTGTTACATTTCGTATTTGTTTTTCTGCTTATTTGTCACCTCCTCTTGCATATGTTTATAGGAACAGCCAGAATACTGGAGCAGAATACCAGACAACCTTCTGTAGCACAATCAGAGACACTGATGTGATGCCCGCGCCGTCTGTTTTTTAGCTCAGTCTTCAACCTGATGGTCATACCAGTCATTAAGACTTGGCAATGATTTCAAAATGCACAATCTGACTGCCATCTTGTCCCATAAAAAAAGAGGTTAGAGCCTCTTTTCTTTAAAGAAGAATGCAGAGCAAGAAATTCGGTTTCAATATAAACTACATTCAATGCAATCAAAAGAAAAACAAGGAAAATTGACAGAAAAGATTAAGAATTAAACAGCTTTTTTTCAAATATCCCCAGCACAAACAGGAATCGCTGAGCTTAAACTAACAGAAGAACAGGTCTGTGTTTGTTGCACCTCAGTGCATCTCATGTCAGATCCCTTATCCTAAACTGTCAAAGCAACAGGGGCGATTGAATGCTGTGGCTTTGGACACAACACTTGCAGCCGCAGCAGCAGCTGAACTGGCATTATGTAGTATTAGAGGCTTTGTCAGCAAAAGGAAACAATGAATCCTTCCTGGGTTCAACACTGTATACTTCAAAAGACAGACACGGAGTTAGCTTGCAGCCTGCAGCAGAATCGTACAGACAGCTGGCTTTCTCAAGGCTTAGTTCAAACCTTTCTTCAACACAATGACAAGTTGCTTTAAAGGATCATTAGATACAGCAGATAAAACAAAATAAAACAACAACAAAAAACACATGAAGACTTCTTCTGTCCATTGGTCACTTTACAAGTCTGTCTGTCTGTCTGGTAGCAACATAATTCAAAAGTTTCTGGATGATTTTGAATAAGTTTTCAGGAAAGGTTAGAAATGGCCCAATAAAGAATTACAGAGTGAGTTCCCAACAGGTTCTACAAGATACCAAGGACGGATCTAGATCATTACAAAATTCTGGATCCTAAGATCCAGAAAAGAAAAATGAAGGAACCTTCAATTTATTATTAATGTGTGTAACAAATTTTATGTTCCTTTTAAAATCTCTGGAGCTCGATCAGAGCCGGTTCTGGGCATAGGCAGACTAGGCAATTCCCTTGGGCGCCCTCTGCTGGAGGGGGCGCCAAATTCTTTTTTTTTTTTGGACAAACTGTTAAATGTCTATCTATATCTATCTATCATCCCTACTGTTCATCTTAGTATGAATAAACATTTTTTGCAATGTAACCCAGTTATTGAGTTACGTTGTTCTGGGCAGTAGGGGGCGCCAAAATCCTTTTTGCCTAGGGCGCCATGCAGCTCAGGGCCGACCCTGAGCTCGATCCAGAAGAAACCCACCATTACTGAAAAATGGATTTTCATCAATAACGGCTGAACTAATAATGAGATCAAAGTCAATCCAATTGCTAAAAATGTTTTCATGGTCAATTAATCTGATAATGTCGATACAACGAACATCAGACTGTTATTTTTGGAGTAAATCATGTGTATGGGGGGAATTGAGGAGCTTGGTGGGGGTCTGTGCTCTACAAGGGCTTTTTTAGTTTCATATTCTTTTTGAAGAAAATAATTATAATTTAATGCTGAATCCTCTTGTCCGCTGAGAACAAAAACCTCAACACAGACAGCTGCAGAGGAGACAAGTTAGATTTCTTCAGCATCTTTCTGATGGGAGCAGAATTCAGAGTAAACAACACTAAAGATCCAACTTTATTGTTGTACCATGTTCAGCCTATTTGCTGTTTTCTACAAGCAACTTTTAGCAGAAAAAAGTCTGTGTGACAAAGTTCATATTATGTAATACTGGTGTTTAAGACATAATAAAGACTTCACTACAGCAGTATCATTACTGTCACTATCCATCATCAGATTTGACTCTTTGTGTTGTGGTGAAATCTTGGATTTGTATCATGAAGGTGCCCCTTTGCTTTAACAATGTGACACCATCATATCACATCTTTGAGGAATGGACCCAGCAGCTTGATGCTACAAAAGGCTGAGGCAGGTTTAAAGGGTCCACCCTTTTAAAAATACACATGTGCAAGACTTTTAGAACACCCCCCTTGAGGGGATTTGCATGAGCATTAGCATTATATATTAGCATTAGCATTATTGATGCTTGAGTATGAACAACTTATTACCTTTGTATCCAAAGCTGTTGTCTGGATCAAGTCCTGTTGCTGAAGCAGGTGGCTGAGTGATGACTTCACGAGTTCTTCTGTGTTTTGCTTCAACTATTTGTAGAGAAACAACAACAGTGAGTTTTAAGAAATGTTAAAATTAACAAGTGACTAGCAAATAATAGAACTTTTAGCTTGTTTGCAATCAGAAAACAGAACAAAAAAGAATGACTGTGGGTCAAAATCAGTGTAATCATTATTGCATATTATCTCACTGTGCAAAATCACACAATGCAGTTTTCTACATTTAAGTGTTTATATTTATAACCCATTTACGGTTTCACAAAGGAAAAGAGTGTAATTTTTTTTAAGTTTCACCACTAGATGGAGCCACTGCTTCTCAATGTTGTGACCAACGAACGAATCTATCTATCTATCTATCTATCTATCTATCTATCTATCTATCTATCTATCTATCTATCTATCTATCTATCTATCTATCTATCTATCTATCTATCTATCTATCTATCTATCTATCTATCTATCTATCTGTATTTACTGTAATAAATGGAATTGTTATTAATACATTTAATCAAACAAACATTTAAATCAAACTTTGAAATATGATACACACTTAAGTGTTACACTATAATTACAACCTGAAAGTGCAAAAAAACAATAACTTGCCAATTAGAGAGAAATGAGACAGATAATATTGATCATCATTTAAAATAAGCGCTCTGATGACTTTTGGTTGGTAGAACATCCCTCAGCATTTCCTGTGGAATAACCAGTTTAAATTCATGACGTTTTGAAAAGTTTCAAAGTAAGAGAGGAGAACAGAGTCTCTTAGTAAATGCTGTAGCTTTCTTTTCATTGTTTACTCATGTATTCATGCAGGAGATTCTCACCTGATGGGATGTTCATCCCATCAGCTAGTTCCAGGTGGATGACATAAATCAGGCCGATGAGAGAGAAGAGGTGAGCTGCCAGCATGGTCTCAGTCTGCCCCAGGAAATTCCTCACAAATCTGGAAAAGATATAGGCCTCATTTATGCTACTGTCAATGTTTTATTACACATGTAACCTGTGAAAATTTAACATCAAAGTTTAGCAATTTATCAAATGATTTAATTCAGTTTACTGAATGTGATAAAATCTTTGTAAAATAGACAAAAAGGAACATTCAGATAGAGTGTTTGGTTTCCCTGCTGGCAAATATCTACACGCATGTTTTTGTGTGAAATTCCACTATAGAGGAGAGAGAGGCAGGCAGATGGACATTCCTCTGAAAGCCACCCAGCAGCCAACCACAGGGTTTTCTTTCATGATCCACTTGGCATTTTCTAAAAATGTTAGGATTCTTTTTTCTTGTCACTTATAAGCAGTTCAATTAGAATTTAGAATTAAAACAAATTATTTAAAGGTTTTGGTTAAAACTGTTTATGACTGTCTCATCAAGTGCTTCATCAAAGTTCCATGCACTGACACGCAATCAGAGTTAGCGGCAATGCCTGCTCACCCACTCACATTTACCTGCTGCACCCCCCCTGTAGAACAAAAAGGTAACACACAAGCCTAACATGAAACACACTCTCGCTCTCAAGTGGTTCCGGTGATGAGATGCGGTGACAGTTCCAGGCAAAGGAAAAAAAAAAAAAAAAAAAAAAAGGAAGTCACTTCTAGTGATCAGCCATCTGTGGTACAAACAGCTTTGCAGCTCATCCAATCTGTCTGATGGAGATCCAGATTCATGGGAGATCTTGGCACCCTCTTGGCAGCCCATTCCATGCAATGCTTTAATTGTTCAGAGACATTCACAGTAACAGCATCTACTCAAAAACGCCAAAGCTCGAAGAAAAAAGTCAACCAGGCATGAACGTAGTCAAGAAACTAGTCAACAAAAATAATTGGAGACATATACATTTAATTGTTGTGAATTCTTATACATATCTTGACAATCTGCAGTAAACATAAAGACCAAACAAGTGCAGGCTGAAATTTGGTATTCACATTTATATGCACATAAATATGCAAAACTAATTTACAGTTTGAAGGATGAGGGAAGCTGTGTAAACTAATAACTGATTAAGATTTATTGAAGATTGGAAATATAATTTTGAAGATTCAGCTAATTAAAAGCAACAAAAAACAATAAATTAGTTCACAGCATGGAATCTGATAGTGGTGATTCTCTTCAGAAAAACAAATGACTCTAATTATTTAAGGCTCCACAACTACAATTCCTCTTTTTTCTTTCTCTTATTCTTATTTTGACCATTTTTATAGTAGTTCTACAAACATGAACCCTAATTAAGTTCAACAGAAAAACAGGCTTAATAATTTTTTAGCATTTCGTTTGAGCAGCCAGCTGGCAAAAGTGAAATTTATTCCATGAAACATCACTGCATTTACTGATCAAGTATTAATTCATGAGGGTTTCTAGAGAGTATCTCAACTAATTGACAAACAGATTCGACATCAAAATGTATTTACACCAAGAGCCTTTAAAAAACTGTTTCTGTATGATTTGTTGATGTATTGGGTGTATTTCTGATCAGCATTATTTCTCACACAGTTCAGAACCATGTGGTGATAAATAGGTTTGAGTCATTATTAGCTGATACTGGTGCGATGAACAGAAAATAAGGTTTGTGTAACTCATTGCAACATTTGAGAAAATATTGTTTCCCTTGCACTGAAAATTTTAATTGATGGTCTTTAATGACTAAATCATTACAATGATAAAGCAAAACAAGCATAGATAAACTTAAATGAATAAGATTGTTAAAAAAAAAAACTATAAAAGTGAGATTTTAGGTGTTAAAGATGTCAGAGAATCTTCAATCTTCTTTACAGGTTAGCTGCTGTAAAGTTCAGACGTCCCAACAGTCGTGTGCTCTGAAACATGATGAAGCCTAATATTTTACTTGTTCCCTTTCAAAAGTTCAATCAACAGTATGGAAAACTAGAAACACCTGAACAGCTAAGCTTTGCTGGATGGTGATACATACCGTACTGTCATAGTGTTTTTGCAACTGTGTGTTTGTGGTTTTGTTCGTCGGGTGAGTTCTCTTCATAGAGTCCCATCTGTGCTGGGGAGTTGGTGCAGGCTGGCGGAGATCAGACCGATGAGGAGCAGGAGCGTTTAAATACAGCGGGCAGACCTTTAGTCAGCGCCTGGTTGTTGAGTGTCAAGTGGTCTAGTGTTAATATATTTAAACTGCGTCTAGTATTGTTCTGTGGTTCCGAGTAACCTGTCTTCTCTCCAAGATTACAACCAATGTTCCTGCTCCTCATGCTCTCCTGAGGATTATCACTCGAGCCTCTGTTCCTGAGTTCTGCCTGTGATCTCCTGCAAACCTTCTCCTGTGTTTTCCCACTGAACCCTCCAGAGCATATATCTTTGCCACCTGCCTGCCCGCTCTCTAGCATCTCACCTGACACACTCCCTGGACTTCATCTCCCTGCACAGTCGCTACACTGGACCTTCCTCCTCCTCGTGATCTTCATCATCCTCGCTCCCATGAGTCTCCTCATCTCCTGCACACTTCCTTGAACAATTATAATATTCAGTGTCTAACATCTGATCTCCTCTCCAGTACCGGACCCTCCTGAGAAACCTGCACTTTGCACATTCACTACTGTAACCACTTTGTAAATAAACCTTTCACTTTTGCACCTGAGCTTGTGTCCGAGTCTGAGTCCTTCATGTGGGTCAAACATATCCCGGAGACCATGACACATACACTCTGAATGAGTGACCAGTCCATCACAGAGCAACACAGAAACACCCAGAGCCTAATTGGAATCTCCAATTTAACCTAAAATGCATGTTTGTGGTCTGTGAGAGGAAAGCAGAGTCCCCAGAGAAAACATGCAAACTTAGTGTAGAAAAGTACCAGTCAGGTCTCAAATCTTTGATCTTATTGCAGGACTACAGCGTCAACCAAATGAACCACCGTGCAGACCTGCAGCAAAATCTCAATAGAATAAAAGATTTATGTCCAAAGCAAAAACAGACCAAAATAGTTATGAATTAATTCATATTATACTTATATTTATTTACATGTTTACAGTTAATCTTATTATAATAATCAAATGGGTTGAGTACATTTTAATCTTTTGTACCTGATTGTTGCCCAAAACCTCAGCTAAATTTACACATGTTCATTTTGTAAAGCTAAATATTAAATCCAAATTAAATAAGTACTCTTTAGTATTGTTAGCCTAGATGAACATACAGATTATTTGACCTTACCAAACAAGCCTGTTAGCTACATTTAGTTTCCAGAATACTCTGACAAAGCAACCAGTCATATTCTGCATGTAGCGTTATTCCTTCTTGATGGGACACCTAATAATTTGTTGAATCCTTCAAGCCAGCATGGGCTTGATACAACTGTATGGAACTGTTCTATCTATCCTGTTGTGATTCATACAAATGTTCAGCAAACCTTGTAAATATGCTGATGTTTCAAAAGCTATGAGCTGGAAACAATATATTCCACATTAACATAACATTCAATAGGACCACCTTTCATTTCATTGAGATCTGCTTATGTAAAAACATTACTGACACACTGAGTCTGGAAGATTGTGTTTTTTCACAACATTGAATATTTAAATGTGGTTGGTAATCATGTAATTGAATGATTTCGTTTCGTCTTGCATGTCTTTTGGAGAGGAAAGAAAGCAGAGCGGTATAAAAGTGCGAGCAGAAAAATCTAATCAAAACTTAATTTTAAATACTGCCAGAGGGAAATTTATGTTGTCAATCAGAAAATGCACACAAGGGTATGTGTGAAATGTTAATATCTCTGGGAAGAAAATGTTTATGAAAATCACTTCTTGACTGGAAATCTAAGAATTGGATCTAAATGTAAAAAAACAAACATGAAATGCTAATTTGTTGCTACCGTATAGAGTAAATTACTACTACTTTACTACTTTACTTTACTACTACTTTATTGATGATTCTGCTTGATGCATATCACTCAGAGTATGTATTGGGTAACAGCTGAGCAATGTTTAACTCCAAAACTGTTGCATTAAATGGATTAAAGCCATAAAAGCCAACATGGTTTAGCTGCGGTGGCCATCTTTAATTGGGTTAATTTAGTTGTACATCCAATAATAACTTTTTAAGAGTTTCATTTTAATTCAACATGTCATTCATGAAACATTTTGCAGACAAATAAACACACATACACACAAAGACAGACAGGTAGAAACATTATCGCCCACCTTTCTCCTTTAGGCTGCAGGCAATAAAAATCCCGTCAGTTAAGATAAAAAGATTATTCTCAAAGAATCCAAGAGTTACGATGAAGTTTATGTTTTTGTGCATTCTCATTTGCACAGTAGAAATGTGCCCCTTACATGTTAGAATGTCAGTCCAATATTTGCAAAGCTAATCGCAGTGGAAAATATAAATATCTAAAATCTCTGTTAAATCTTCCTGCCCGTGCTCTGAGCAAACAGGAAGAGTCTGTGATTTAAAAGAGATGAAGCTACTAATGTCGTCTTTCCTCTTCTGTCTGCCAAGAATTAATCGCAGCTTATCATCTAACACATTGTCAATAAGACACAGCAGACAGATCGCATACTGTAGAAAGCACTGGACCATGAACGGAATCAGTTTCCACCAACCTTCCCCCCATTTATCCTGCTCCCATCTATCCACCTTCTTAAATTTAATCTTGCATACTGACAGAAACATGTGACGTGTGCAATATGCCACAAGGTGTATCGCATCAAAACAGCATCAGAGATGTTACATCAGCTCATGTCCCACCATTTGCAGAAAAAGGATTTACTTTTCATTGCACCTGTAGAATTTGCACAATATTTATACACCTGGTATAATTATTTTATTTATTGTTTCTGCATGCATCAGGTACATTTCCCACTGACTGGGTTGGCAAAAATACATTTCTTATTCATGAGGATCTTTGAGGCCAAACCTATCTGAGTCTGGGTACATCTCTGTGCACATCTGTGTTTATTTATGAGCAGGTCTGTAGTACAACAGCACTGAGGTGCTAAGTGTTAGCAGGGGGGCGCAGCCAGGAAGCATGATTCACTGACAATTCAGGAGTCTAAATCAAGCCCACAGTGGGAGGCATGTGAAGGAATAGACCCACGCTATCAAGACAGACAGGAGCAGATTTTTGATGTACACATACCACAGAACCCCACCTGCATATATTACTGTCAGCCAGGTAAAGTCATACATCACATACTTGTACGTTATAACTGCACTCGTCTTCTTCTAGTAGAGCGACTGAGGAGATCTGTGGAGTTCTTATCAACAGCTGACAGTTACTGCTGACATGTGGCCGTGTCTTTGGGGGGAAATGGATGAGGAGACAAACACAGGCTTTCATCAGTGGCACTATAACGCATTAAGGGAGCTATCAGAGCAGGACAAAGGATATTAAAAGTGTGAGAGGAAACGTCAGTAGCTCTGTCAGGGTTCATTGCAACGAGATGCTGTCAGCTGACTAGGCAGATAATCTACTCTGAAAAATGGCAGATGATCACATGGCTCAGCCCCAAAAAGGACTTATGACCTGTGACCTCAGAGCACGGATGACCCTAATATGTCAGGATCAAAAATGTAGCTGAACACGTTGCTGGCTGCAAATCAGAACAAAACAAATTATAACAGGTGATCTGAGTTTATAGTAAATCAGCGATTATTTGGACGTTGGGACCTTACCAAAAGTGTCAAAATAAAATCTCAGCAGAAAAAATGTGTTATCTGGACCGATGCCTGACTATTTGACTTTTTTATTGATTGTTTTAACCATACAGTCACATAAATTAAACCAGTAGTTTACCTGATTTATAAAACTTGAATGTTAAATTGTTTAAATACATTTTTTCATGCTTTTGTTCACAAATACAAACAACTAATTTTCAAAACAGACTTTGTAGAAATTTTTGTAATTCAAATCATCAAAATGTCAAAAGCAACGTTATGTTTTAATGTACTTTTGATCAAAGACATTTACATTAGGTTAATATTTTTAAAGTTTCAATCTTTAAAAAGATGAATTTCTTTACAAACAATATTTTGGTTGTTTAGAAACTTAAAACAAAAGTTCTGAAAAAAAACAAATGGATTGTCACATCTGCAATCCATCAGTCTAAATGTTTTCTTTAATCCAAATTATCTGATTAAAGTCAGATTATTTCTGTATATGTCTGTCTGCAAGTACAAATGAAAAGTGAGCCGGAATCAAATTCCTTGTATGTGCAACATAAACCAAATAAACTTGATTCTGATTCTGGAAAGTAAACTAACGTCACTATTCCACGTACTATTTTTGTTAGAAATAAATAACTTTTGATCCCACAGCATCTGTTCTTGTTTCATCACAATCTGTGAAGAGCTTTCAGTTCCTTCTGCATCACGTTTCCACAAACCACACATATTTTTAGTGAAATTGCAAATCCCATCTCACAATATGAATCCACAGAAGTTTTCAACTCACCCCTGCAGGTTCCTCTTCCAGCGTTAACATTCCATTTTCTTTTTTTTTAAAATCTGTGACAGTATGATTTTCAAAAACATCCAAGCATCCAGCAATGACAGAAGAAAGAGAAGGAAAAAGAGGTTGTAGACCTGTAGCAAAAAAAAAAGGGCGGTAACAAGGTGGAAGGGGGTGGGGTGGAGGGGAAGAGGGGGTCAAAAGAAAGAGCCTGTGCTGGAGGAAGAGCCTAAATAATCCAGGAGGATTGTGATCCAGGAGGTGCTATCAGATGGGGAGCATACAAATCACAAACCTTCCTCTGCAGCAAGCGAGGTCCAATATCCTCAGGGTCCTAAGGCTACGCTCAGACTGTTCACTCTAGAAGACTGACACTTCACACACTCACTGGGATTAGAAAAAAAGAGAATCACAACAATTCAAGAAGATGTAATTTTTTCCCTGCTCAGTTTCAGTTTGAGTGAGTGTTTTCTATAAGTGTAAAGTGAAACCAGATTGATAATCTGAAATAAAATTTTGTTGGAATTCATTGCTGTACATATCTGTTTTTGAAGGATCTTTTATCAAACCATCAGAGCTGAAGCTACCTGCAGACATTTGCAGAGAGCTGCAGTGTGTGTTGTTGCAATACAGAGAAACATCCTTTCATTGTGGTTCACAATCAGAAAAGCATCCCACGGGGAGCACGTTTACCTGCAGCAAAGCACTCCTCATGCTCTCACTCTGAAATTAAACTGAAATGGTTTTCATCCATTTGTGTTTCCATCTTGCTCAATCCTGCAATCCTGTAAAAATGATCAGGTTGGAGCCATTTTTAAGGTCTCCCTGTTGTATGATTTGAACTATTTGTGTACATTTCTGCACACATCAAATTGGTACTTTCCCCAATAATTGATTTTTGTTATTCTTAATTGAAAACAGCCTCCACAGTGATTGATGAACACATCGTTTTCCAACTAATGATGTGTGTAACAATCAGAGAATTGATCCACAATGTTGCTTGACAGCTATTCATTCAGCTTAGTGAATTATTAGCTGTGCAGTGGGCTCAGTGCATTACACAAGTCAGGCTTGAACAAAGTTCATTTGCCAAATTTCTTTTGTGTAACATTAAATTTAGACATTAAGCACAAGAAATAAAAGCCAACAGTTTAGTCAAACTGATCTAGAGTTTAAAATTTCCTTCTTAATACATCCCTTTCAGTCAAATACACATTTTTGAGTTTTATTATGTTCTTCTTTACATTCTTACCGGGAAACAAATTTGTGAGGAACATTACAGTGAATGACACCAAAATATTTTCCTTTCAGCTGCCCTCTCTTATCGAGGTCCTCCATCTAACTCAGCAGTGCGGTTTTGAATTAACCACAAGTCAATATCATGGTCATCGATCATGCTGACAGGGGCAGACTTGTGAGTGTGACATTGGACAGATAATCATCTGAAGAGGAAACGCAGTGTCCTCTGGCAAGAGTGTTGCTTCACTGATTAGAACAACCAAAGCACTTGTGGTTTGAATCTGAGGTGAAACTGACAAAAAACAGACACTTTGTGACAATCAGCAACCAGAAAGAAATATCTGATTATCCGGATTTGGAGGATGCATCTTTTTGCAGATGTTTTTGCTCTTTGTTACCATTGACATTAACTTTATTCATATAAAATATTACATATTCCATTGTAAACTAAATTGATCTATGTATATATATCACACAAAGAGAGTCTAAATTTGTATAAAACTCTGGTTTAAGACAAACATTGTGTTTTCATTGTCTTATAATTAAAAAAGCAGCTTCTCCAAGTTGCATGATCTCGAAAACTGATTTAAACTCCTGAACTTTGGAACCACTAAAAAATCTAAACTAAAATGACATAAAAATGAACGAAAATGTAATGAAATTAATTTCAATCTGCACACAACTTTGACAGAAATACTTCAAAACTGTAAATAGTCTTCATTTTATTCATACTTGTCATTAACATGACTGACTGACCATGTAAACATGGGGTTGTTGTGATGTCCGAAGAAAATTTGCTTGCTTTTCACACTTTGACCTCAGCAGTTAGTCCTGATACCTTTTCCTAAACAACATACTGCTGAGAAAAGACTGCCCTCACATGAATGAACTACTTCAAAAAGAAAATAACTATCATCTACTTCAATATAAATAAAAGAAATTATTGTGTTTTTATTAGCTTTCATTCAAATGGTAATACTTTGGTTCTGAGTGACACTTCAGCATTTGTGTGGTCGAGAAGCTAAATTGGGCTATTTTCTTGGATGGACCATTATATGAGAGCTGCGCAGGGGAATCTGTGAGGACGCCATCCAGGTGTCACTGCCCCCTGATAATCTCCCTCGTCTTCAGGAATTCATTTTCTCTGCAGCTTCTCTTGAAAATGACATTCGGACACCATTTACATGGAAATCACTTTGGGTCCTCATCCACACTGATGGCGTGTGTGCAGACAGGACCTCTCTGAGGGCCGATTTATAAATGGACATAAAGAGATTTCAACAAAAAGAAAAAGAGAGAAAGAAAGAAAAGGAGGAGTGAGTGGATACTAAAACAGGCAAAAGTCAAGGGCAGAGCTTTGGGTATTAAGGGATAAGCAGAGGGACACTGGATGGAGACACTGAATGAAAGCATAATGTGGGAAACTCCTATTTTTTCTTTTAAATGTACATCCCCTCTCCCCCTCTCTAAGTCACACTTTCTTTAAAACATTTAACACACACACACACTCTCACACATGCAATCACAATCACCAAAGAAAAAAGAGATGTAAAGATTTTCCCTCAAAGAAGACGAGAAATCCTCCAGCTAAGCTCTGAGCTGAGTGGGAGTTAGAGGGGGAATGCATATGATGTATAATGTATGGTTTCAGGATTTACTTGAGAAATCTTTGCATGCAGAAACGGCTCATTCTTGTTGAGATCAATCATTTCTCTGTGGTGGTCATGAAACTTCTGATGTGAAAGTGTGTGAACTTTCACAAAGACCTGAAGGGGAAACAAGTGCAAAATGAAAAAAAAATGGAGGTTTATTTTTGTAAAATCAAGAGAACCACATCTCAAGATGCTAAACACTAAAAAATGTAGAAGCACAATGTCACCTGAGACCTTTAACACACACAATCAAAGCACTGTATACCGACATACACATCAAAGGGGTTATTTTTAATTATTGATAATAATAGTTATAGCAACCACACACCACGTTGTTGTGGATTTTATGGAAGTTGCAGATCATTTTTCAAGCAAAAATAGAGGAAATCCTGAAATGCATGCTAATGTGACTGGATTAACACTGCCTCCACCTGGTTTTACTGTTGCACTACTTAATGATGAGCTGGAGAAAATTCACCACTTTCACTATTTTTAACACTTGTGTTTCTGTTAAAAAACAGTAGGAAAATTCCATCAACATAAACGTTAACTGTAAAACACTGATACACGTGTTATATCACACAGATCCTCATTTTATACTTGCAAGTGGATCAAATATGTTGAGCAGGATTAAACATGTCAATTTGTTGAAAATCTGTATCCTAAAATAACAACTCACAATATTAAAAGATATTAAATGGGGTGCATTTAAATCAAAATGTTAGTTTATCTACCAAAATGTGTAAATAATGAGATCTAACAGAGGTGAAAATATACAGGCTGTTTGAAATGAATATTTCTAAATACAAGCAAATGAAAAATATTAAACAGAATTAAGAAACCAGCTAAAAACAGAATTATTAGACCATGACATGTTAGAATAAATACACCTCAACATTTTGAATGCTGTTTGGTTCAGTGGTTGTTAAACAGGATTTGCCTCATCTGATTCAAACAAATGGTAAAATCCTGTGAAAGAACAACTCCCTTCTCATGACATTGAATTGTTAGCTGTGAGAGTTTTTGTTTAAGTGTTTGTAGATTGTAGAATTTATTTGTTACTTTGACAGCTCAGGGCAGTGCTGCATGTGGTGCAATCAGACTGGATAGTTTCAAGGTAACAAAAATTAAACACCTATTAAATTCTGAGCATTTCTGTATATTTTAAATGTGCCTCTTTTGACATGTAATTTCCTGACAATTTGTAATCTGGTTCTTTCTTAGTTTTTTTTTTCTTCAGTCATTTACTCATCACTGTATTTTTATCCTGCAGATGCTTAAATCATATGTTCTGAGACAGGAAAACATCTAAAATGCATTCAATTATGATTACTTTTATTTTTATTCAGAAGTGTCAGAAATCTCAAAGCTTTGGTTAACTGCCAACTATATCATACATAAAATTAACAAAAAGTAAATAAAAATTAAGGTAGGGGTGCTATTAAGAGCTTATGTGTTTTTTTTTTATTATTATTTAAATAATAGTTGCTGTAAAAAAATCCAGGACTGAGAAAGTCTTTAAGGAAGAGTAATTTTGCTCAGAATCACTGAAACTTGGATGGTGATCCGGCAAATTTCTGTTTACAAACAGAAAATTTGGCAGACGTGATGTTAAAAACTGGCTATCCATGGTCATCGTATGGGTCGTCATCCATAGACATGTATATAAATCATGTCTATGTCGTCATCATCATCTTACGTTCGGAATAGGTCGTGTAAATTGATAGGTGGATAATCATGACGTCATTACGTACAGAGGAACGTCTCGGAGAGGATAAACAAAAAAAGGAAGGAAGCCTTCGGCAACACAATCGCGGCAAAATCGGTTTAAAATTTTAGCTTGCGAGCTACAGTTAGCCGCTTTTCATGCATCTTTTCACCGCTTAAATAGTCCCAGTTTGGTGTTTACAGTCATGGACGACGCGTTACTGTTTCGTATGAGCGCGTTTTCAGACCAAGGAGGGAGAAAATACATGGAGGATGTTATCGAGATAAGGATCGAATACGAGCCGACGGCGTCACCAGACGAAGATTATTCGAAGTCTCAAAGACACGGAGGGCAAGAACACGCGGAGAGCGACCCCACCGAACAGACAGTGACTGAACCGCACGGTGGTCCTATCAGGTCCGGTCCCGCCACCGCGGCGTGGGTTGAGACTTTATCGGATGAGGACGTTTGCAGCATCACTACACCAGTGTCGAGCCAAAACGACGCAGAGCACGTTGTTGACACTCGGAAATCCGTGGCGTTTTTCGCTGTCTTTGACGGCCACGGTGGTCGCGAGGCGGCGCATTTTGCAAGCGAACATCTGTGGGATCTTCTGAAGAGACAGCGGGGGTTTTGGTCTAAGGATCACAGCGAGGTGTGCGCCGCTCTACGGAAAGGCTTCATCGCCTGTCACCACGCGATGTGGAAGGAGCTACGTAAGTCAGTGGCAGGCGGTGTTTGCCGCTCCGCGTGCGTTACAGCATCGTTCTGTCGCGCGACATCTAGGTTGTATCATGTTTATGAAGCCAGACTGAACTTCATGAAGCTCTTCAGCCTGGACGTTAAAAGTCGCTCTGGTGACACCAATCAGAATAAGGAAAAACAAAACTAACTAAAGTAGTTGCTTTAGATCCATATATTTTATATTGTAATCATACAACAACAAAATGTTTGCAGTTTTTCCTTATTTATGCCTTTAGATAAAATAAGCATGATTGTCATCCTTATCTTCTTCCTCTGCAGCGGAGTGGCCAAAGACCATCACTGGCCTTCCCAGCACATCGGGCACCACAGCCAGTGTTATTGTGATCCGTGGAGTCCACATGTATGTTGCCCATGTGGGGGATTCTGCAGTTGTGGTTGGACTGAAGGAAAATGACTCTGATATCACACTGGAGGCACTTGAAATAACACAAGATCATAAACCTGAGCTTCCTAAAGAAAAGGAACGGATCGAGCGGCTGGGTGGCAGGTGGGTGGTAAGCGGGACTTCGGGGTTGTCAAATAATCGAAACAATAACGTTTAATTTCTTCCAATACCACCGTATATTGTACCACGATTTTGGATGTAAGGTTACATTGTACCATTTTTGACTGTAGTGTCATGAAGAAATCCGGGGTGAACCGTGTGGTGTGGAAAAGGCCCAGGCTGACACACAATGGCCCTGTGAGGAGGAGTACAGTCATAGACCAGATCCCGTTCCTGGCAGTTGCCCGATCCCTTGGTAAAGAACACAAGTTTTATTTATTTAAACCAAATAAATAATATTTTAATATATATAAGTATATATATAGTGATCTTATTTTTTTCCCTTAACAGGTGATCTGTGGAGCTATGACTTTTATAGTGGAGAATTTGTGGTTTCCCCAGAACCTGATACCATGGTGATGACCCTTGACCCCAAGGTGCATCGTTATATAATTTTAGGCAGTGATGGATTGTGGAATATGATGCCACCCAAGAACGCAGTTAATATGTGTTACAGCCATGACAAGATGGTGGTACGTAATTATGCAAATGCAGTAAGTCACTATAAAAAATAACAGTTTTGAATGAAATTCTCTCTTTTTCTTTTATTTCTGAAGGGACCAAAGGGAATGTCTTGTGCCCGGAGGCTGGGCTGCACAGCTCTCCTGTTTTGGAAAGAGCGTATGCTCCGAGCGGACAATACAACAGTCATCGTCCTTGCTCTGCAGGAGCGCGGTGGTCCCCCCATCCCTATGCACCGAGACGAGATTGTTATTGACATGGCTACTGGAATTGATCAGATTCCGTACCCGGGAACTCCGTATAACACATGCGAGATCCAAAAGGTCAGCGCTATTGCTTTGATAAACATCTTTCTGTAATGTCTCATCAGCACAAAGCTGCAGAGTTCTTTTTTTCTGCATTTATTTATTTGTCCTTTACATATTTTTTTAAGTGTCTCTTATGCATTTTTCTGTTTTTTAATACTTTTCACCACCTAAGTTGTGATAGTTCTTTGCCACCACGAGTTGGTGATCAATGGTCACAGCAGCCATTCAAATCGTGTCACTCCTGGTTCACCAAATCACTCTTTGTTTTCGGGGCCAACAGGCGGAGCATGAGGATGGCATGTTTTATGAAGAGGATGAGATATATGGAGAAGAACATGAGGGATGGACATGCCTGGAGTGGTAGTGAGGTGACTGCTCAGTAATGAAAATGTATCAAATGACTTAAATTAAAACTAAACATTCAAATGATTTGCCACAGAAACTGTTGAAAAATCCAAACAGAAAATCTTTTGCCTTGTTTAACGTGAAATTTAATCTTGAATTCGGTGCCTCTGACATATTTCCAAAAAGTTCTCACCCTGCTTTGCTGCCTCGTCCTTTAACAACACTGCAGCTGTTTAACTGAAGAGAACATCTGCTGTTGTTCTCTATGTACTTTCACACCAAATATGTCCATTTTGATTTATACTAGACTCCTGCTCTTGGTCTGTTTGGGTCTTTTTTGCCTTTTTATCCTCATCATGTATCGGTGTGAACGATATTTGGTGAGAAGTGTTGGTCTGCCGACCCGTTTAGCATCGGGATTCTTAATACTAAACCAGAAGGGACAGGTGCATCCCCCAAAAACATTACAAAGGTGAATTTCCAGAGGTTGCCTTCTAGTTTGGGCATTGCCCCTCCCAGCTACCTCTTGGTGGCGCTGTTGCATGAGGTCGATCTTTTTTTTTTTTTGCTAAATTAAACAATGTTTCCTTTGAATATACTGCCTGGACTACAGGGTGCATTGCCAAAGTGTATTTATGCAGACTTTACCAGACCTTGTCATGACCTCCAGTCAGAAGCAGGAAGTTAAGTTTTTCTACTTCAGGATCCTGTTAGCCGTATTGAGCCGGAACCTCCAGGAGAGACCTGAGCTGTTTGCTGCTGATGCTCAAACAACCCAGATGAATGTATCACCTCCACGTTTGAGGCCACGGTCTTGTAATAATGTTAAAAAAAGTTCGATTATGAGGAGACAAGTGTTGAGTTGAGGTGGCGTGTCCAGGTGAGGACGGTTCAGATCAGGATTCAGTGATGAGATTTTATCTCATGTTCTTCAGAATGTCTTGATGTTCCTACTGGAGCTCAGAGGATTTCTGCTCTGACTGAGAGACTCGTCCAGCCACATGTAGTCAGAACAGAGTCTGCACAAGTACAAGTTTCTGGTACACCTGCTGTCAGCCATAGATCAGGTTAACCTTTGCAAACTGGTGCAGGTGACATGAAGTGGAGCACGAGTGGAAGTGGAAACCACGAGTCAGGCTGTATTGTGATGGTCTGTGGTTTTGTTGCTGACTTAAAATGCAAAGTTGTTGAGTTAAAAAAAAAACTCATTTATGTTTTGTTTTTTTAATTGTACATTTTTTTTATTATTTGTAAATCATTAAGATTTTTGTACATTTTACTTATAAAAGATTCATTAAACACTCTGTAAAAGTCACTCAGGAACCAGATGGAAACTCTTATTGAAGGGAAAAACAGATAGATTGTAGTTTTTACTCATTTCATTAAGCATAAGAAGTAGCTAGTTTAAAGACTTTCTCCATCTTTCCAACAGCCAATCGTTTGTCAGATTGTTTTATTCACTGTTTACGTCACTTGAACAGAAGGTGTAACTAAAAAAAACTTCCATACATCCATTTGAATGTTGTTTTATTAAACCATTTTTTCCTTTTTTTTTTAGCCATTTTCATTCATGTGTTTTATTTTAAAAATCAGTTATTATTGAGTATTTACTTTATTATGATCAGTAAACATGACAAGACTGCAGTTAATGTGGGTTTAAGATATTTGAACCCACATTTTTTCAAGACTAAGTGATCATCTTTAGATGATGTTGCTGACATGTAAATAAAATGGCTCTTTTTTTTTCTTTTTATTTGCCTGTTTTCAGCTGAGTGATCCACTGGACGCTCCTTCCCCTTTTAGAGAATCTCCCAGTACCCTGGAGCAGGCGTTTGGGTTGTATGAAGCAGCTTTCTGCGCCACCACGCAGGTCCTACCCGATCCTGACTCCACGCTGCGCCCCTCAAATGGTCCGGTGAATGTTTTTGAAAAGCAAGACCCGACCAACCAGATGGACTCTGCTCCTGTTCTCAAAAAATCTCGCCGTTCTTTGCACAGACCCCCTGAACTTAAAGGTCCTCACCGTTGGATCGGACAGCCCGCCAACCAAACCTTCTCCCAGAAGACGCTTCACGGCCAAACAGGAAGTGAGCCGTCTCCCGATCAGAATACAGAAACGAGCTCCTCTGAGGAAGGCGGCATCCTGCCTCAGCACCACAACTCTGCCTTGTGTGTGTGCTGAACTCTAAACCCTGACACTGAAATAATAATCTGCATCATGTTGGCTTCACTCATCCACCAGGTGTGCCACAAGCTAGCGCCTAGATGTTTACTTTTCTACAGAGTTTGTGTAAATATGTACGATATCGTCATTGTAAATGTGTGACGTCACACTTTTCCCTCGTCCCTCTTTAAATTCTAGTATTTAAGATGTGATATCTATGAATGCTCATTTACTCTATTTTCGTACTTTTAAGTATGTACAGTTGGTCCAAAGGGATATGTGAAGCAGATGCACCGAAATTTCCATCGAGCGGAATTTATTTGATCTTCCAATTTTGTTTTGCTTTTTAATCAAAGACTGAATGAATTATTTTACATTCATTTTAAATAGTTATGTGTGACGAGTCTTAATGGGGATCAAAGAATCTAATCAGCTGTATAGATCATTGGAACATCATTTAGAATAGCTTAGATATGAGTTTTCATCCCATCCTGAGGATTCATATTTGAGTTGTGACGTAAGGAGATTATGTGGGTGTTGATTTTATATCTCAAGTTTGTCTAATTATAATCTGTCATGCCTGCCTTTCGAGAATCAATCAGCTGATTCAGCTGTTAAATGTTTTTGCTTTAGTGTTCTCCGTTCCTGCCATCCGCATATACGATAACTAGACGACTTCCTGTCGACTATAAGTTCAAAGACGAAGCGTGAACATCCCGTTTACAGGAGCTACCGTGTATTTTTCTAGGAACACAAGCATTCATGCTAAAGACGGGTTGCTGAAAGCATCGGATAACTAAAAAAAATCGATATATAAACATGCAGCAGCAAAATCAAAACATGAATTAGTTTACATAGAGGTGGGATTTAAATCTATGCTGCAGTCATCCACCAGGGGGCACTGGTTTTGTTTGAGCTTTAACATCAGGGATTCGTTTAGATGTCTGTATGTTGATGGTTTATATGTGAACTTACCATTTAATGATCTTGTCTTTTTTGTTCCTCATTGAGTTCTTTCTGTTCATCTGGACTAAGATTACACCTTGTGCTAATCTAAAACCTTGTAAGAAGTCAATTGAAACCATAATGACAGGATTTAAGGTTGTTAGCCTCTACAGGTGTGCATAAGCTACTAATTCCTGCTCATAATACACTACACAACATTAGCACATTAAAGGTTTGTTGCTGGTTTATGTGTGTCCATTACTTCTGCTTTAATCTCAACACTTTATGCAAAGTGCCAGATTCATGTGAAGGTGTTTGTTTTCAGCTCACTTCCTTCAGCAGCTGATGTTTTATTTTCTGTCATGTTTGCCTTTGCACAAATGAGTTTTTTTCATATCTGGGACCCAGAAAGATGACTGTAGTACATGTTCATGTAGATTTGACTGACCGTGCCTCAGTCGTTCATCACACGTCTGTGTGATTTCTACCAGTTTTACTGCGGCACAAATGAACTCGCTCCATGTGCTTCATGTTGGTTCGTTTATACCGAGCGGTTTATGTGCAGTAAATCAATATGCAACAGAAATTTGTACAGTACGTTAATATGCAAAGTATCTGGGTTTTATCAGGAGTCCAGCATGCTCAGATCTTCTCTGTATTTTGTGACTTGTCCACAGGTTGATAATTATTAACGAGCATGTGGTGTGTTTTTGACAATAACAGTATTTTTTGTCTGACTTTATATCCACTGTGGCCAAGTCTCTTTGTTTACTATATGATCTACATACTTTGAAGGTAACTAGATGTATGTGTGTGTGTGTGTGTGTGTGTTACAATAAAATTCTCATTTTTCAAAAAGGGGTTGAATTTGACGTGCACATGCAGTTTGTTGTATATTCCAGCAGATGGCAGCAGTCTGGAGGTACGTGTTAGTTCTTTGTGCTGCACGATTACTGTCAAAAATGCTTAAATCTTTCAAAATAATACAAAAATTAAATTGTCTAAAGCTAAATCATAACAAGTCTTTAATGTAAGTGTAATTTACTTTTTACACCAGACCTCTTCTGATAGGCTTTCTGTGATTTTTGACCTATCTACAAGGATCTGCTCTTTTGAAGGGTGCAGGATTTAATTTATGTTTAGGAATGACTGATGTCCAAATCTTAAATTAGCATTATTTGAGTTTGATTATTGTGGAATGAAAAATAATTTTAGCATCATGTTTCTGCACCATCTATCATTCAGAAAGAAAATGCAGACATTCCTCTCCCTGGTGACTTTCTGCTCCTCCTGGGGGGATCTCAACACCTTCCCAGGTCATAGGGAGTGTTTGATCCCTCCAGGATGTTCCATCTCTCCATGCATAGAAATTCTCAAGAGGGAAGCAAACACAAAACAAAATCACATACTTGAACCACCACATGTTGAGGAGTAACTACTCCAAGCCTCTCTGGATGACTAAGTTCCTCATCTAATCTTATCTCTAAGACTGGGTTTAGCTTCATACAGAGGACACTCAGTTAAACCACTTGTGTTCAGAATCTTACTTTATCATAAACTAAATCTCATGACCATAAGTGAGGGTCAAAATAGAGACAAGTGAATCTGTTTGTCAGCTCTGTTCCTTCTATGCTGCGACAGATTAGAGAAACATCCTCATTACCGACTACAATGACCCAATCCATCACACCAACCCTCCGCTGTTACCTGGAACAAGATATCAAGATATTTGAGAGACTTGCTCACAACCAGACAGCAAATTCTGCATTTAAAACAATCGTTTTTTTCTTTCTTTAGTTGTTCCATCCATTCATTATCTTTACCTGCTTCTTCCTGTTCAGGGTCACAGGGAGCCGGTGTCTAACTCTAGAGGTCCCTGGGCAGGAGGTGGGGTTACACCTGGACAGGTCACCAGTCCTTCATAGGGCCACATACAGTCAGACAACCATTCACATTTAGGGACAATTTGAAACTGCCAGTTAACCTCATGTATATTTTTGTGCAAGGAAGCTGGAATCCCGGAGAAAACCCACACATGCATGAGGAGAACATGCAAACTCCATGCAGAATGGTCCCAGGCTGGTTTTGAACCCAGTACCTCCTCAGTGTAAGGAGACAGCACAACCCACTGTACCACTGTGCAGCCCAGTCTTTGCCTTTTGTACATTGTTGTTATATTTTTTCCTCTTTAACAGCTGAATGTTTTCTGAGCCTCTTGTTGCAACATAAGCCCAAACCATGAAATTTCTACCCCCATTTACAACAACTGTATCATGTTTAGTTTTACTTCAGTTCTATTTTAATATTGTCGGCTCATTTGGACACTTTTTGGTGTGTTAATCTGTCTTCAGTGTGTTAAACTGTCTTTTTTATAAACATTCTATGAAGGTCAGACTTGCACTAGTGGCTGAATAGTAAAACTTAAGTGTCAATTAAAGTTCTTTGAAAACTGTTTGAAGTAACACTAAAGATTTAATTGTTCTTTCTAGTAATCTCAAGTGCAGTTCTCAGACACCTGAAACTTTACAGTCTTCATTTGACGCCATTAAAGTCAATCACTGTTTCTCAATTACTTTGGGAAGGATAATAATTTTTCCCTTTTGATGCTTGACTGTCTTTTATGGATCTTTCCTTCTTTTTGGGCGTCAGTTGTTGTCAGCTCAGTGTGGAATGCTGATGCTAAGAGGAGGTGATCAGCACAAATCATTGTACATTTTACTGTTCATTAATGGTTCATACCTCACATCAAGTTTTAAGTTTTGCCATTGGAATCTTGTTTTTGATTGTTTTATTAAGAAATGAGGTGCAATATGAGACTTAAAGGAACTTAAGGCAGCTTTACAAAATCTGACTCAGTGCTGCCGCGACAGGCGCTGTGGCTAACTGCAGCCACCAGCCAAGCCGGCACGGGAGCGCGCACAGACACTTTACAGACTGTTCGTCTTCACAGCACTGCACCGGGGAGGCTAACATACTTCACGTCAGGTCTCTCCACTCTGTTATTTGATTTGATCTCATCATTTTCATACTGTATCAGGCTCTAAACACGACCTATAATGTTTTCTCACCTGGTCACAAGGAAATGAGCCATGTCAGCATCCGTTTTCACTCCCAAATGCAGCTGAAGTTCCCTCCATGAACCGAACGCATATCCAATATTTATGCGGGTGCCTGCCCGGCTTCGGTCATGTTTTTTTTTAGACTCACAAGATGCCGCTGATAAAGTCTTTTTTTTCTTCGTGGTGCCACTTTTTTGGGGGGTGAGAGTGGATGCAGGTCGTTTGCTGGCTGCAGAAACATCCATAAGTATACCTTCAGTGTTTGAATCCAAGTCCACGGCGGCCATGTTCTTCCTGTTCAAGAGCTGTCGGCAACGCGCATGCAGCGTCAATTTACGTCACATCCCTACAACTGCGCGGGAAATTCGGACGTCGAACTGCAGCGCATTATGTAGCACACAGCGTTTCCAAGGCAACAGACATATATGCGGATGGCCTCGTTATTTTGGGTTTTTAATGCTTCATGACCCATTAGTATTGAATAAACTGGAAATGCATGTGTAGTTTTTCACAAATCTTGCCTGAAGTCCCTTTAAATGTTTCACAGGTTTCATAACTGTTTGTGCCTCAGGTGATAACACTGGTTGTACTCTGGTGATTACTATTAATTGATGTTTGCATGTCTTTGTAAAGGACCATGAGCCCCAGGATACTCCCAGTGACAGCTTTCTGGGTGTGGAACTGCAAATCACATGAACAGAATGTAACTTTTCAATGATAAGATAACTCAACTCTAAATCACATGAAGCTTTTTATGTTTGAAATATTAATGGGGACATGTTTTCACCTAACGAACATCACTTTAAGTTGAAGAAGGATTGAAACCTGGTATAATAAGACCTTTTACTAATTAGAGGAACTGGATATTCATTATTTGTGTGATGTTTTTGTAATCATATCACTGTACAAACATTAACTATAAATTGCATGTAGTTTCATGTCAAATCAACAGAAAAAATTGTGAATTGGAGTATTTAAGTATAGAATTTCAAAACTTGTCAACTACTCATCTGTCCATCCACTTCCTGTAACTGCTTGTTCCTGTGCAGGTTTCCAGGAGCTGGTGCTTATCTCCAGGAGTCACTGGGCAAGAGGCTGGTTACACCCTGAACCCAGTCACCTGTCTATCCCAGGTCCACACAGGGACGAAGTACCATTGAGTAACAGTGCTAACTGTTGCACCACCGTTTAGCCTTTGTTAAAGTTCAGTTACATTTTGACCTGCAGAATCCAAATCTTCACACATCACAGCAAGCAGAGAATCATCTGTAAAACTACATTTTACCTCCCATCATCTGGCTTGAAAAAAACAACTCAAAGTTTGACTAAATGTAAAAGTAATTTACCCAAAATATTGACTGTATTTTCACAGTGCTGTTGCTAATAGTTCAGAAGTCTGACTGAATGTACAGCAGCAAGCAGATCGAAGTATAAACAAGAAAAATCGGGATATAAAAGACCCTAATAAAGTCTCTCATAAGCATTTTTCTGTGTGTGGGTAATGTGCTGAGGACATGTTGTTGACTTTGCATTCTTTGTGTTTACACTTTGTTTCAGATCGATGATAACAGTGTCTTTGACTTGAATATTTCATTGGCTGTCAGCCCAGTGTCTGCTGACCTGCCTAACATGCAATAACCCCCTCTTACTGCAGACAGTCTGTCACTGAGAGTCAACCAGTGAAGCATGAAAGCAATGTCCCATTTTTATCCTTTACGTGCGACTCTTTCAAGTTCTCATAAAATCAGCAGCATCACAGTCCGAGGATGGGTTTGGAAAGGGAATCTCATGTGACAACAACACATCTATTAATGACACAATGAGGTGAAATGTAACAACCGGTTCAGATTGATGTATATTTCACAATCTCATCACATTGATCTGGACAATTATATTTTATACAGATTTTTATACGTGCATATACTTGATACCTTGATAAAAGAAGACAGTCTGCCATTATCGATGCTCGACTTTGAGTTTTTTACTGAAGGAGGTCTCTCGACTTTTAAAGCTTTCTGAACTCTGGCAGCAATATTTTAAGATAGGTAACAATAAAAATAAAGCAATTAATTCTGTCATTGAATAACAAACATATGATAAAGACAAACTGTTTCTCTTATCCAGTGGCATGTTACGAGTGTTGCTGCAGATTTAGCGACCTCGTTGCCTGAGAAATGAGAATATCAAGAAACAACAACTTTATAGTCGTTTTTGACACGAGAGGGATGTCGTCATCCAGATGGCAGGGTTCAAACAGCTTATAGAAGTTTCCTAATAAGGGATGGTCATATTAAAAGAGGAAATTCTTGCATGTTTAAATCTCTGGAGAAAGCATGTCCACTGCTGAACTCGGTGTGTGGTGCTGAAAGCTCAGGAGAGATCATCAATGACATGAATACTGCTTACTCGATGCACAAAAAGTTTATTTCATTCAAAAAAAGTACTTAAAAAGCCAGAACATACATATCACACTAACTTACAACTTCTTTAAAACAATTTACAGTTTACAATGTTCAACTATTCAATCTATGGGTTTAAAGTGAAATAAGTTGCTTTAATCACCTCAGCGACTTGGAGTAGGGGCTTTACTCTGAGTTCCTCTAAGACATTGAAGCTCATTTCAGCAATTTGTTTCCACGGTTTTTTTTTTTGTTTTTCAGTCATGATCTCAATCTCTTGAACATAGATGAGGGTTGAAATACATGCGGACCTGTAAACCCAGAACTCCACCTTTCAGTTCAGTTCCTTCTTCATCACTAGATCCATCTCCTGCTCCATCGCTCCCAAACAAGACATCAAGTTAATTAAACTTTTGGAGGGAGCGTTCCACCTTTCTCCACTCGTCATGTACGCTTTTCGCACGCAGCTGTCAATAAAAACTGATCTAATCTTTACTGAATCTCACTAAAACTCCGATGCAGGTGGCTTCAAGTGGCTTATCGACTATCCTCCGGCTTTCCACACATGCACCTTTTTTCTTGGAACAACTGAACTGTTTGACAAAAGACGATTTGTCTGTTGATCTGTAAATCCTTTTAACCCTGAGCCAGACTTCATGCTCAGGTGTCGCAATACCCCATTTAATGCTGCACCACATTATGGTCAGACGAGATTTGGCTGAACTCAAAGAAACAGATACTTTATGGCAAGACGCGTTGGAGGAATTGACCATTTTACTTGTATTGCCTCACATTTTTATGTAATCCAAAGCACATCAGCATTCTGGCCTCAGAAGAAATCCAAACTTTTTAAATGCAGGTACAAAAATGACTTAAAATAACAGATTATCAATAATGTTCTGTGACGTGTTAGAATTTTAAGTAATTTTTAATATTAATGAGAAAAAAGGGTTCTTATCCATTTCTATGTGACGACTCAATGTCGTGTCACTGCTGATTTTCGGAACCAGGAACGTGGCCTAAGATTGCACGGTCTCGTTATGTGGTTGGATTTAGAGGTTTGGTGAGGTTAAGATTCTTATCTGTCTTAAAGTCCTGTCGTTGTTTCCTTCTGCAGTCTATTTCACCTCACACACAGGAGTCAAACGCAAAGCAAACTGATATGTCTAGGACGGTTTTAGCAGCCTACCAGTGTCTGGTCAACATTTACTCGTAGAGTTATCAAATATTGTGTTGTTGGTAAATTACTGCCAGTAACAGATAAACTCTACCATTATGTCAGTATGAACAAAAGTTTGACCTTAAAATAAAATGTCCAGACATTATTAAGAGTCTAAATCATTATATATTTTTAGGATTATGGATTATTAAAATGTTTTGGTGAAAAGATGCTTTATGGTTTACTGTTAGGTTTTGAAATTTGAGGTAATAATTAGGGGTACCCTTCTTTCTGCTAAGACAGTTTGGTCCCCACGTTAGTGGAAGATTAAATCTTCCACTAACGTGTCCCTGAATACCTTTCTTGTTTTAAGGCTTCGATCTGACCTCCCATACCTTATAAGACTCTTACTCCGATCAAACCCTTGAAGCTTGGATTTTAACGCTACTGACGGTCATCACGGTGCAACCGAGGTAAGACGTCTTGACACCTGCTGTGTTTGGTGAACAGGTCCATAAGTAATCTCACTGCCCTGATTAAGTGTAGTTTTAATATTCTGAATGATTCCATCGAAGCGCCTCTGCTAAGTCCCTCAAATAAGCTGTTTATATGACTTTGAACACGAAATACTTTTTTTACTGCACAAACAAACAGCTTTTTGACCATCGAGCTTTTGAATATGTGGCGTGTTCCCTTTCATGGTCTGAGAAAAGACAACATGTCTCATGTTTATGAAAAGATGGATTTTATTCGCTGAAAGTTTCTACTCTAATTTGTTTATGGGATTTTTTTCAAATTGATTCATTATTTTGATAAAATTTCCAATAGGAATCATACGGGAAGGGTTTTATTTACACAAAAAACACCTCTCCAAAAAAACCAGAAAATTAATATTCATATAATATTATATAAATTCTCAAAGGCCCTACAAGGGGGTTTAAATCAAACTGGTAGTCTTTTTTATTATTATTTTCTTAAAATTGATTTCAAACTATATGAATCAGTCTAATTAAATGTTTCCATTAAATCACATTGAGTAACTGGTATCTGTATTTTCTTTTTTCTCAGATTTTGTCTCACTGAGCTAAACTAAAATAAATATATTTGTTACATTATTGTTATTATTATTGTTAAATCAGTTAATAGGAAGAAAAAGTTTGCTCTAGTCAAATTCAAAACAGGCAAATGTTTCAAGGTGAGAATTTTTACAATCACTACAAATGGACTGTCGAGAAGTGTTACTGTATCATAACTTTAAAATCTTTTTAGAAATAAATACATGTAAATAGATAAGACCTTTTCTGTGCGGCTGCAGCCACAGGGTTCACCACGGCCCCCCTGCCACGCTCTCAGCTGCTGACATGTTGTTCACATGTTCCTGTTTCTATCGGGGATCAGATCATAACAGATTTCACCTTCTATTAACACCCTTTTGTTTTGTATTTGGGGATTTACAGCTGTGCAGTGATTGCCTACCTTAAAGCAGGTGCATGACTGAGTGTGAAAGCGTGTATGAAAGGTTGTTCTTCTTTGTGTTGTCCCCATGACGGGCAGGTGACCTTTCCATAGTGTACCCTGCCTCTTGGTCGGAGACCAACTTCAGCTCCCCACAACCCCGAGTACTGAACCCTGGTTTCAGTTTCATGTCTCATAGGCTCTCATTTGACTTTTGCTTTATTTATTTAGTAATTTATTGTATTTAAATTAACTCCCAGTTAGATTGTGAAAAGCAAAAACGTCTACTAACTACATTAAGACTTACATATTAGTTGCTGTGCTACAACCACGTGAAACTACCAGTGAAACAATTGGATAAACATTCCTATTGAATTGAACAAGAACAATTCCAGGATTTAAGTTTTCCTTTTTCTGATCTTCTTCTAAACATTTTGAGTTGAGTTTAGCTTCTCCTGCATTTCCTGTCTTTTTAACACATTTGGTTTTGTTTGAGAAGCTTCATTTAGAATATCCATCCAACTAAAATGCATCAAGGCACTATTTACACTCACCGGCCACTTTATTAGGTACACCTGTCCAACTGCTCGTTAACACTTAATTTCTAATCAGCCAATCACATGGCGGCAACTCAGTGCATTTAGGCATGTACACATGGTCAAGACAAGTGGGGAAGAAAGGTGATTTGAATGACTTTGAACGTGGCATGGTTGTTGGTGCCAGAATGGCTGGTCTGAGTATTTCAGAAACTGCTGATCTACTGGGATTTTCACGCACAGCCATCTCTAGGGTTTACAGAGAATGGTCCGAAAAAGAAAAAATATCCAGTGAGCGGCAGTTCTGTGGGCGGAAATGCCTTGTTGATGCCAGAGGTCAGAGGAGAATGGCCAGACTGGTTCGAGCTGATAGAAAGGCAACAGTGACTCAAATAACCACTCGTTACAACCAAGGTAGGCAGAAGAGCATCTCTGAACGCACAGTACGTCGAACTTTGAGGCAGATGGGCTACAGCAGCAGAAGACCACGCCGGGTGCCACTCCTTTCAGCTAAGAACAGGAAACTGAGGCTACAATTTGCACAAGCTCATCAAAATTGGACAATAGAAGATTGGAAAAACGTTGCCTGGTCTGATGAGTCTCGATTTCTGCTGCGACATTCGGATGGTAGGGTCAGAATTTGGCGTCAACAACATGAAAGCATGGATCCATCCTGCCTTGTACCAACGGTTCAGGCTGGTGGTGGTGGTGTAATGGTGTGGGGAATATTTTCTTGGCACTCTTTGGGCCCCTTGGTACCAATTGAGCATCGTTACAACGCCACAGCCTACCTGAGTATTGTTGCTGACCATGTCCATCCCTTTATGATCACAATGTACCCAACTTCTGATGGCTACTTTCAGCAGAATAATGCGCCATGTCATAAAGCTGGAATCATCTCGGACTGGTTTCTTGAACATGACAATGAGTTCACTGTACTCAAATGGCCTCCACAGTCACCAGATCTCAATCCAATAGAGCATCTTTGGGATGTGGTGGAACGGGAGATTCTCATCATGGATGTGCAGCCGACAAATCTGCGCCAACTGTGTGATGCCATCATGTCAATATGGACCAAACTCTCTGAGGAATGCTTCCAGCACCTTGTTGAATCTATGCCACGAAAGAATTGAGGCAGTTCTGAAGGCAAAAGGGGGTCCAACCCGTTACTAGCATGGTGTACCTAATAAAGTGGCCGGTGAGTGTATTTTATAAAATTAATAAATATTCTGTATGCCTATAGCTGTATGAAATCTGTAAAACTCACTATGGAGAAAAAATTAATTCAAAGTGGTAAGTAAATGTAGGTGAATTTGTTCTGAATCTGTTTTGGACCTTTTATTTAAACTCTATTGAGTAACTGATTCTAGAAGGTTAAGGATGAAATGGTCTATTTGCTGCTGTTGTTGCTGCAGTGGAAAAAAAAACATGTTGACTGATCTTGATTCATTTCCAAGGGCCACAAATGCACTCCTCGGAGAGTGAATTTCCCTTCCTAAAGCGTGTTGGCTTTTCACATTGAATTACAGTAAGGTGAAAGTGAAAGCTCTGGATGGCCAGAAGCCACCCGGAGCTTCCCCTGTCAGCAGCAGCGTGTCTGCTGCTTTTTACACCTTCACATGCGCAACACGACCTCCTGAAGCAAAACAGACATGTTCTAAAGTGTCAAACACAAAGAGTTACAGACGACTTTTACAAAATAGAAATGAAAAGAAAATGGTTTATGCAGATTTAGCCAAGATTTGAATGTATATTGCATCAAATTGCTCACTAGAATAATAACGTTAAAAAATGTGCAATCAATTGATCTTTAAATGAATCCATCTTTAACATTTCAAACATTTTAAAGTGTTGCGTGCATGTGCAAGACGCTGCACCTTCGAAGGATGGCTGGAAAGAAACAGTTGTTTTTTTATTGTTAACTGAGGATAATCTTGTCAAGGATGTAGGGTCATTTATGGCCAATCCCTAGAGCACAGATGTAGCTTGAAATGTAGAGCAAAGTTAAGAAGGGTCATAACAGGACAGAAATTAGGCCTGTCAAAACAGAAATTATCTGTTGTAAAACCTCCAAGTCTTTTTATGACTGAAGAGTCTGTTTTGTTGTTTGTGGCTCTGGATTACAAGCCATTTACTCATTACAGTTCCTCAAATGAACCTCATGAATAATGTCACACTAAGGTCCTCTCAGTTTATTGAGCCCTTCATCCTATAAAAGAGCAGTAGCTCAGGCACTTTTCAAAGACACCTAATTTTAACCTGTGTCTGTTATCTCATTATATCTAATCCTAATAAAGTTCGTTTGGAAAATAAAGGCTTTGACTCAGATGTTCGTCCATCGTTTGCATCACTGAGGCTTTAATCTGAGCTCTAACGGAAAGTGTCTAAATGTTTCCAGTTTAAAACTCTCATAATCTTTAGAAAACTGTTTCAGTGTATTTTTAATTGCTGACCTATGGGTGCAACCTTAGGCTCCAGCCCCCCCAAGACCTTGACCTGGAACAAGTGAGTATAGAAAGAGGATGGATGGATGGAAATTTCCAGGATGCAGTCAAACTTAATGCCACAAAACTAGAAGACAAAGTTTTGAAAATCAACTAATATTAATGTAGAATCATTTTAGATTTGTTTTGTATTTCTGGTTAATTTCATGCTTCAGGAAGGAACTATTAAATTATTTTTACCAGATTCTCAAAGTGTGTAATCTGAAAGAAATTGGGTCTATTGAATTTCGCAAGTTTGTACATTTTCAATTTGACAAGAAAAATAGGAAAAAATAATATCCGTGGGGTAAAACAAAGAACAATATTTTTCTTGACTTTTAAAAGAGTTTTACTTCATTTAAAAAAAAAAATAGAAAAATAAAAAGTCAGTTTTTCTTTGTTTCAACCTTGAACAAGACCGAGAAGATTATTGTGGATTTTGTGAAAAGAAGAAGAAAGAATATGAAAGAAGAACTCTTTCTTAATTAAAAAGAAGAAATCTGATGGATAACTGTATTTGTTATTATTGCTGATATTAACTTTAACTTTTATTTTTAGGAGTGGCCCAACCCTTTTGTGGTTGCCTGTCTCTCTCAGATTCCAGTCAGTCAAGGCAGAAGACATTCATCCTGGTTCTGGTTCTGGTTCTGCTGGAGGTTTGGAGGATGAAGATCCAAAACAAGCAGCTGGTTTCTTTTGATAAGACACTTTTCACTGAAAATGAATTTTTAATTGAATGAAACTCATCATATTACAAATGGACTGAACGGATTGTGTGGAACTGGCTTTAAATCTAAACCTGTTTTGGATGTGTTGCTCTGTAGCACATTGAAATGACTTATGTCATCATATGAAAACACTGAATAGAATTAAAATGTATTTCATTTCATCTAGGATGAAATAATTAGCAACAAACAACATTGTAAAGTCATCAGAAGCTTTACTTCATTGTTCAGTTGAGGAACTGGCTGTTCATGGAGCAACAACACATGTAATATTGAGTATTTGTGAGACTTCCTGTCCTCACAGGTCCCATGTTACACTTTCAGAAGCCTTGAGGCGTGGACTATTTTAGCTATGAAAACCCTCTATTGGCTTTCAGGGTGAAAAAAAAATACAAAGTGTTGAAACTGCAGAGCAGAGAAGTCACTTAAAGCCCTCAATCTGACATCAAGAGTTCCAAAAGTAAGATGGTGTTTAAAAATGCCTTTTGCAGCATAGCGGGAATGGGATTTTTGACACATATGGATCCCAGGATATGCACTAGAGTGGCAAACTTGTCAAGAAAAATAAATTATTGAACAGCTAGTCTAATGTAATAAAGCTTACAGAGAGCACCCACTCAAACTTTTTAAAGTAATGTCCTGAAAAGATTTAACATGGAGCTCTAAAACATGATTTAAAGGATAGATAGATAGATAGATAGATAGATAGATAGATAGATAGATAGATAGATAGATAGATAGATAGATAGATAGATAGATAGATAGATAGATAGATAGATAGATGTGTAACACCAGAATACCGTGAACGTCTGAAACCACGCCCACCACTCCCTTAGTACTGTGACGCGCCGCCTCAGAGAAGTTTGGCTCGTAGCCCCACCTTGTCCAAAGGAAGACGAAGTTCTGAATTGCTCCCTTTTCTCTGGTTTGTTGGTTTAGGCATGTGTGCCGCTCTGTTTCTGGTACCTGTGGACCATCTGCGTGTGGACATGTGAAAACTCGGTTCTACTTTTGGACCAAGAAGTCCAGGAACTCGCACACTGATGACTTTGCCCCGATGAGAGATCCAGTTGCCACAGAGGCGCCCATGGCTTACCGTCCTTTCGAGATTCACAGAACAGATGCCTTATTCTTACCAGCCTTCCATCCCAGCTCTCAGCCCTCAGTCTTCCACGCGCGGACCCTCCCTGGGGTTGCCTCGGTCTCAGAGCCGCTCTCGGAGCAGTCCGCTTCTGACGCACGGCTGCGCGCAGCTCTGGAACTCCGGAGCCGCTCAGTGAACCCGCGCCTGTTGAAGAACATGCAGCCTGAAGAATGGCTGGATGACGATCCGAAAGTTACTCTGGAATCAAAGGATTTATGGAGTGAATTTCATAAAATGGGGACTGAGATGGTCATCACTAAATCAGGGAGGTCAGTCAATAAGAGTCAATTTGACACGTTTTTGTTGAATTTACGACTCGTAACTTTGTGGGAACCTCTTATTCTTCATGGAACCCACATTTAGGATGACGATATGATATATGATTTAAAGAATGAAATGAATTTCTGGAAGCTGTTAAAATAAGACATTGTTCCACATACAGGTCCATTTCCATTCTGGGAATTATTTAACTACTATACAACTGCTCAGGCTGATAACTCTTTTTTTATCTTAACATTTTTGAATGATAAGCTAAAAAGATTTATTACTGTTTATAATCTGTTTCTTCTTTATTTGCTGTTTTAAAGGAGAATGTTCCCACCCTTTAAAGTGCGCGTGGAGGGGCTTCATGAGAGAGCGAAATACATCCTGCTGATGGACATTGTTGCTGTTGATGACTGCCGCTACAAGTTTCACAACTCCCGCTGGATGGTGGCTGGTAAAGCTGACCCGGAGATGCCAAAGCGCATGTACATCCACCCGGACAGCCCGTCCAGAGGGGCGCAGTGGATGAGCAAGCCTGTCGCTTTCCATAAACTCAAACTTACTAATAATATTTCGGACAAACATGGATTTGTGAGTTAATGTTTTTGCACATCTTTATGATAGATTTACCAAAACCTATTTATCTATCTTTGATCATAATGTTTCAGCTAACATACATTGTTAACTCTAATAAAACTTTATTGTTGTGCATTTTCCAGACAATTTTGAACTCCATGCATAAATACCAGCCCCGATTTCATGTCGTGAAAGCCAACGACATAATGAAGCTTCCATACAGCACCTTCCAGACTTATGTTTTTCCTGAGACAGAGTTCATCGCTGTCACTGCCTATCAGAACGAAAAGGTACAGAGACCTTCCTCCACCGTTCTGTACGAGGTTCTTTTACAAGGACTGACTGGCAGGTATTTTCTCTTTCTCTTTTAAGATAACTCAGCTAAAAATTGACAACAATCCCTTTGCCAAAGGATTTCGAGACACTGGAAATGGAAGGCGAGAAAAGAGGTATTGATTTTTGAAGCCTTGGAAACGTCAACAAATCTGCAAATACTTGTCTGTCTAATGATATTAAATCTGTGATCCACAGGAGTAAACAGTTTAGTACATCTCTGTTGGACGAGAACAAAGCAGACCAGGACTGTGGTGATTCGGATGACTCGTATGAACAACCCAGTAAGAAATCTTTGAGTTATAGGCTTTAAAATGCTCACGCAAGTCACCGTCTTTCACGCTCACTTACACGTTTGACTTGTACTATGATATTTCGACAGTACGGAGCCCCTAAAGAGACAAAAAGAAAAAGAGCCTTGCTCACAAGACACAATGCTGCTAATAGAAACTGTGTTGTGGTCATATAACACAAACAAACCAGAAATGTTCTCTTTTTAATACATTTTTAACAATGTGTTTGTTTGTTTTCCAAAGAGACGAACAACGTTGGAAGGGATTCTGATATTGATTCTCAAGATGAGGATGTTTCTGAAGCCAGCTGTTCCAGGACTGTATGTCCACTGGGTGTGAGCCTGAGAAACAAGGATGTGCTGCAGAACGCGTCTGACGGGAGGAACAGCAGTCAGGATGGAATGAAAGAAGAAACAACACAGAGAATGCTAGATGATAGATACCCATCGGAGTTCGGTTTTTCCGAAAACCAACGGATTAAAGTCAAAGATGGCGTCAGTCCCGTGATGTTGCAGTCACACTCGTCACCATCTCTTGGTGATGATCAACGTCAGTCTTTGGATTTCTTAGGTCTTCACCACCAACCATCTTTTAGAGTTGATGCACCTTTGTTATTTCGACCAGGACAGCTGTCAGTAAAGCCTGAAGGTTTTTCATCTCTGGCTTTGGGACCTGGATTTTCTTCTTTTTCTGGACTAGCGGACTTTGATAATGAAACCTTTTCTCCTCAAAGCATCACGTCTTCAGCACCATTTCACCTTTCACAGCAAACACTGGCTTCTCAGGTACGTCATAGGAGGTTCACTGTGTATATAAATTCAAGTAAAGCTACAAAAAAAAATCACCTTTTCATCACCATCATGCATTAGCTTGTAAAACCATTTAGACCCTGAAACCACTGATAAGATCAGGTAATCTACCTGAGAAAATATTTTCAGTGATTTATTTGTGGGGTTGAGTGGTGTGCTTATGGGATGCCAGTATCTTACCTGTGGTTAACAGGTCTGAGGAAATTCAGTTACAAGAATAAATAAGCCGTTTCTTTGGGGAGTCACGCTAGACCCGGGCTCACACTGCATCCAGATCCGATCCGGTGCGGCCCCCGCAGGTATTCCGTTAGATTAAAATCCCTTTTGAAGGCTCACAGTAGCTCCGCGCGGTGCGGGTCCGGTTACGGGGGCCGTACGGCACTACGGAAAGAATCCGCAAGGTTCTATTTTTTCCGGACGCCGGAGACGATCCGCGTCAAGTTTGATGAAATCTGATGAGCTATACAGGAAGTGTAGCTTGAATATCTGGTGTTTTTTCAAAATAAACGAGTGTACAAACAATTGTAACTTGACTCTTCTTTTTAGACAGTACACGCGCTAATAGGAAATGTAAACATTACATCACACCCGGTGACACAGGGTCCCGAAAGCCTGCAGCACAACACATTTTCACACATTTGCTAAATAATGGACGTGTTCTAGTGTGAAGTCCCGACAAAACGATAACCCACGTGAACTTCTGTTCTCGCGGGTGCCGTTTCCGCACCCAGCACCGGAGCTGGCCGCACTCCCTATCTGGAGCAGATGTGAGTGGTAGCTTGCGGTAAAACCGCACCGAAGCCGTTCCGTAGGCAGTGTGAGCCCGGCATAACAGTGACTCAGAGCAGAATTTACAACCCCAATTACAAAAAAAGTTGTGACTCTGTGTAAAATTGAAATGAAAACAGAATGATCTGAAAATCTCTTAAACTCACATTTTATTCCTAAAATAAAATAAACAACATTTCAGATGTTGAAACTGAGACATTTTACTAGTTTAAAGAAAATAATAGCTCATTTTGATTTGATGGCAGCAACACATCTCTACACAGATGGAACAGAAGGTTTACCACTGTGTAGCATCACCTCTTCTTCTAACATCTGTCTGTAAACATCTGGGATGTGAGGAGACCAGAGGCTGTGTTTAAGGAGACGAATGTTGTCCCATTCGTATCGACAGTTCTGGATCTTTTTGAATTTTTCAATTTGTTTCAAGATGCACCAAATGATTCTATTGGTGGAGGAGCTGGATGGCAGGCAGATCAGTTCAGCACACAGACTCTTCTCCTGTGAAGCCATGCTGTTGTGATGGATGACCTTCACTGAAAGAGATTCTGTCTAGATGGATGCAGATGTTCTCTGTACTTTTCAGCATTGATGGAGCCTTTCCAGATGTGTAAGCTGCCCATGCTAATATAACCTCGTACCATCAGAGATGCTGCTTTAGAACTATCTGCTGATAACAAGCTGAATGGTCCCTCTCTAAAGAAATTCAAATTTGGATGAAATCTGACCCTAGAACACTTTCCCACTTTGCCTCGGACCATTTTAAATGAGATTTAGTCCTTAGAAAATGCTGTTGTTTCTAGATTGTGTTTACACGAGGCTTTTACTGTAATTGATCCGTCATGCACACAGAGATTCCTCCTGATTCTCTAAATCTTTTGATCATATTGTTCACTTGACATTGTGGGATCTTCAATTTCTGAGTACTGAGCTGTTGCCAGGTGACCTAAATCAATTATCAAATATTCAGTTGTCCTCTGTTCTGACTGTTTTCAGGTCTGTTACTGAGATCAAATTGAAAATGAGCTCATATTTTCTAGGAAATGATAAAATGTCTCAGTTTCAACATCTGATATGTTGTTTATGTTTTATTGGGAATAAAATATGGCTTTCTGAGATTTGCTAATCGTCGCATTGCTCAAATCTTTTTGACCACGAGAAGCCAATATGTTAAATATGTTGTCATTTTGCTTTGGACAGTTAGATGAACAACGTCAGTGTTACATAACAGCAGGGTGGCTGCTAACTGATGCTTATTGTGATTTCATGAACTTCAGAGAAATCTTTTAAGTTTGTAATGCTTTGAATGCTTGAAATTAGCTTTGAATAGCAATTAGCATGTTTCCTCTGAAATATTTCTTACCTGTCTGCCACAGGTAAGATGATAACAACTCAGACATACTCAACGCAGCATCACTTAAAAAAAGCAATGCCTATAATGGATGAACAGATCCAGTATGAACTTCTGAAGTTGCATTAATAAAAGTATTTTTTCATATAGGGAGTCTCATTGTCACCTTTTGGAGGGATGGTGTCATATCCCCTTCACTACACAGCACCGCCAGGTGAAATGACTCCAGCGCTCCCTGTCTGCTCAGCTACACCACCTACCACCAGAACCCACCATCACAGCAACTCTCGGTCTTGGCTGCGATCCAGTCCATATACGAGCGCTTCGTCTTTTACTCCTTGCCAAAGTCTAATAAGGCGCTACCTACCTGGCAGATCACCGTCACCTTTTGAGCTCTCCAAATCCGGAAACAGAGTCTCGAGTCTCAATCACGGTTATGGAGCAAGAGCCATGCAGAGGACTGTTCCAGCCATTGCTATTGGTTCTGCTGATGAACTGCTTTACAACTATAAGTTTGTTAAACTGCATATGAAAAACACCTAAAATAAAGATTCTCTGAAAAAACTGGTTTTGCTGCTTCTTTAAAAAACAATTTGTCATTAAATAATTATGAAATTAACCCTGATGAACACATTTAATTATTAGTAAATTAAGAATCCATTTATTTAATCATAAAAGTAATCATGTATTAGTTTGATAGTGATCCAAACAGTCACGCATTTAATTGAATTGTAACCTTTTTTTATTTTTTAATCAAATTATTCAAACAGCATGGAAGAAAATCATTAGAAACTGCAGCAAAGTGGAATGTGCTTTAAATGTCTATTATATTCTTAACCTTTTTCTTATAACCACTAAAATACATTTTTTTATTGTATTTATTTGAGGAAACATACAGACAGAAGTTAATTCCTTTTACGGACATGCACCGTTTAAGATCGATGAGATCAATGCGTAAATGTGCATTTATGGCCTAAGAGTTTAAAAGGATTTGGGAGGCAGATTGTGTTCTTCAACCCGGATCAGAATGTGTCTGGATGTTAGCTCTAATCCTTTAAGTCAATTTATATCATTAAACCGTCTGTTTCATTCGTGGACTTCCGTACACTTTTTTTCCACTTTATCTTTGTGTCCCTGAGAAGACACGGACAATCAAAATCGTTTTAAGACAGAGATAGCCTTTGACCTAATTGTCTTCACTCTAACTAATTAGTTTTGGGCACTAGTCTTAAGCTGTTTTCACACTAGTCAGTGGTCCAGACCAGTAAGTTTATAGATTCTTCACGTCTGTCCTCAAACATACTGTATGAACCAGAACCTGTGAGACTTTATGAGTCCAACTAGGGACACAGTTGCTGTAACATACACATTTTAAAGTATATATACATGCTCTGAAAAGAGAAGTGATTATATTTAGGCAAGAGGGATGTTGATGTCTAACCCCAATTAACAGGTGAGAAGCTGGATGAACCTTTGGCAGGTTGCCAGTACATCAAGGGACCAACAGAGAGACACACAACTACGCACACTAACCGTTCATTTCCTGTCCTTGTGTGGTACTCTCTTGGTATTCTTGGTTTCCACACTCCAAAATATTCATTTTAGATTAACTGACCAGAGGAGTGAGTGTTCATGGATGTATGTGTCTTTGTCGGTCATGTGATGTAACTGATGGATGGATGGATGGATGGATGGATGGATGGATGGATGGATGGATGGATGGATGGATGGATGGATGGATGGATGGATGGATGGATGGATGGATGGAATGGGTCTATCAGAAATACTCAGAAGCAACAAGAGCTCACAGGAAACCACATTTTTTCAAGGAAGTGTGCAATATGTACCAGTACTTGCTTTTAAATAATAACAAAAAAAGTACAAAAATATACAGTGAATTTTTTATGTGCTCTATTTGAAATAAATACTGGAAAACGTGATGGATCCCACTGTTGCTGCTCTCTCTCTTCAGATGCAGATAAATATAAATAAAAAACACAACAACAGTGTTTCTAGTTTTGGATCTTGTCAACATGCATTTAGTTGAATTTCTATCTGTTTTGTGTGTTTTTCTATGAACAGTGGAGTCCATTATGGTTCACAATGTAACTAATGGTGCAACCAGATGTTGAAGTTGAGCTTAAATGGTTCTGAATTTTTCATTTATCTCTTTATTCTACCATCTGCTTTTTCTATTTGTTAAACCTGAGGTTGCATTTTCTCTTGTGTCCACATCCTGAGAGGTCCGTTACAGTCCTATCAACCTTATACAGTCTCATAATACTGGCAGCTGTGATCGTAGGAACATGAAGCTGCTTGGAGACGCCCTTTAACATGGGCATCTAATGTTCTGTCTGAGTTCCTCAGGTCTCTGCTTTCTCTGATCCATGTTCAGGTTGTTGCACACAATGATACCAAACTAAGAGCCTGTTTGTTCTCTTCAAAGAGCCTGAAGGACTGATGAAAAGCTTGAAGGAACATGACTTTAATGCAGAATCATAAGAGTGTTTGGGGAGGTTCAACACATCTATTTATACTTTTTTAGTGAATTTGTAAAATAAACAACAAATAATTTCTTTTCCCATTATTTCGTTTACTCTATGAGACACTAAAGGCGTGTAGGTGTAATAAATCTGATAAATCAACAATTTGTTAAAGTGATAAATTCAGCAGCTTGTTGGAAGACGAGAGCAGCATTAAGAGCGTGTTTGTAAAGTACAGAGATTGTTTCAGTTTGGTGTAAGAGTAGGAAAAGGAATCTTGAAGGTGAATAATTAATTCCTAGACTGTTACGTGTAGCATCACTGCACCTGTGAAACATTGTACCCATAAACACACGCATACTATAGTTTTCCATTCTGCGCTGCTGCTGTAATTGTCTTAATTAGTGCAAAAACATCTCTAACTCACAGAGGATTGAACTCTACAGGACCTTAGGTTATGACCTGTGTTATCGGGCATCTAGACTCTAGATCTGTTAAATCCTGTGCTTTATAGGCTGGAAGCACCATGGATTAGATTTGTTTTTCCATTGTAGGTGTTAAAGGGGTCAGAATGGACACCAGCCGTCCTCTGTCCTTCACATAGATCAGTGAGTCAGTGTGGGATTACTTGGTGCCATGTATTGTTATTTGGTGCTCCTGTTCTCCGCTGCATTTACATAAAGTTTTATTAGAAAGTCCAAATCCACACGGTTGCTTTTAAGCTGTCCTTTGTTCTAATTCTGTTTATTTAAATCATGTTTTCATTCTTTTACTTATGCTTTTGTTTCATGTAAAGCACTTTGAATTGTCCTGTACATGAATTGTGCTATACAAATAAACTTGCCTTGCCTTGCCTTGCCTTGCTCAGCTGTTCACTTGGGCTTTGAAAAACACACATTTTAAATACAGTGGGGCAAAAAAGTATTTAGTCAGCCACCAATTGTGTAAGTTCTCTCACTTAAAAAGATCAGAGAGGCCTGTAATTTTCATCATAGGTATACCTCAACTATGAGAGACAAAATGAGGAAAAAAAATCCAGAAAATCACATTGTCTGATTTTTAAAGAATTTATTTGCAAATTATGGTGGAAAATAAGTATTTGGTCACCTACAAACAAGTAAGATTTCTGGCTTTCACAGACCTGTAACTTCTTTAAGAGGCTCCTCGGTCCTCCACTCGTTACCTGTATTAATGGCACCTGTGTGAACTCGTTATCAGTATAAAAGACACCTGTCCACAACCTCAAACAGTCACNCTCCAAACTCCACTATGGCCAAGACCAAAGAGCTGTCAAAGGACACCAGAAACAAAATTGTAGACCTTCACCAGGCTGGGAAGACTGAATCTGCAATAGGTAAGCAGCTTGGTGTGAAGAAATCAACTGTGGGAGCAATTATTAGAAAATGGAAGACATACAAGACCACTGATAATCTCCCTCGATCTGGGGCTCCACGCAAGATCTCACCCCGTGGGGTCAAAATGATCACAGGAACGGTGAGCATAAATCCCAGAACCACACGGAGGGACCTAGTGAATGACCTGCAGAGAGCTGGGACCAAAGTAACAAAGGCTACCATCAGTAACACACTACGCCGCCAGGGACTCAAATCCTGCAGTGCCAGACGTGTCCCCCTGCTGAAGCCAGGACACGTCCAGGCCCGTCTTCGGTTTGCTAGAGAGCATTTGGATGATCCAGAAGAGGATTGGGAGAACATCATATGGTCAGATGAAACCAAAATAGAACTTTTTGGTAGAAACTCAACTTGTCGTGTTTGGAGGGGAAAGACTGCTGAGTTGGATCCAAAGAACACCATACCTACTGTAAAGCATGGGGGTGGAAACATCATGCTTTGGGGCTGTTTTTCTGCAAGGGGACCAGGACGACTGATCCGTGTAAAGGAAAGAATGAATGGGGCCATGTATCGTAAGATTTTGAGTGAAAACCTCCTTCCATCAGCAAGGGCATTGAAAATGAGACGTGGCTGGGTCTTTCAGCATGACAATGATCCCAAACACACCGCCCGGGCAACGAAGGAGTGGCTTCGTAAGAAGCATTTCAAGGTCCTGGAGTGGCCTAGCCAGTCTCCAGATCTCAACCCCATAGAAAATCTCTGGAGGGAGTTGAAAGTCCGTGTTGCCCAGCGTCAGCCCCAAAACATCACTGCTCTAGAGGAGATCTGCATGGAGGAATGGGCCAAAATACCAGCAACAGTGTGTGAAAACCTTGTGAAGACTTACAGAAAACGTTTGACCTCTGTCATTGCCAACAAAGGCTATATAACAAAGTATTGAGATTAACTTTTGTTATTGACCAAATACTTATTTTCCACCATAATTTGCAAATAAATTCTTTAAAAATCAGACAATGTGATTTTCTGGATTTTTTTTCCTCATTTTGTCTCTCATAGTTGAGGTATACCTATGATGAAAATTACAGGCCTCTCTGATCTTTTTAAGTGGGAGAACTTACACAATTTGTGGCTGACTAAATACTTTTTTGCCCCACTGTATTTTATTGAAATGTTTTGTCCACTTATAATAACACCTAAAAGTACTATTTAGAAGATGTTCTAACATACTCTGTTACCATCACAATTGGTCCCTCCGGTCACTTTAATCCTTGACCGTGTTTTTTTTTCTTTTTTTAAACTTTGATTAAATTAGTTGAGTGTTTGCATGTTTCTACTACATCCCATCCCTTGGCAGGTACCACAGTAATGAGATAATCAACGATAATCACTTCACATCTAAGTGGTTCGAGTGTTGAGGCTGATTGGTGTATAGTTTGCAAACAGTTTGCTCATTTGGAAAAAACAGAGAGAACAGAAGAGCACCAGGTAATTATGAAAGTGAAATTCCTCAAATTTTCCAATTTCAGGAGGATGCAAAAAAAATCTTCTTGGGTCTGGAACTGAGGAACACCCCGGGTGTGAGATAGAGGATGCTGATGGTTTGTGTGACAGAGGAGGTTGGAGATTGGGTGGGCAGACAACCTCCTGCGGTGACCACTCAAAGAAGGTGTTCAAAAGAAGAAGTAACTAAAGAAAAAACTTGGAGCCATTCTGCCTATTAGAGTAGAGATACAAAATTAAACAGACAAACAACATGATCATACCACAAAAAACACAAATATACTAAGAGTTTTGTTTAAATTAAGTTTCGTAAAACAAAATTGTCACATTTTACAAAATACTGTTAAAAATGTGTTTCTTTAAAATAAGAACTAAAAAAATTGAAGTGTTCTGTGAGACCTGAATAAATGTAAAATTAACTTTTTGAAGTTCCTCTCACATTAATGCAGTTTAACCCCAAAGCAGACTGGGACAGCATTTGAAGCCTCTGCCGCCATCTAGTGGTTGAACCATGTAATACAAGTGCACTTGTTCCAGCTCCTTTGCGAGTGTGAGCGTTTCTTAAATATCCAGGCAAAACAATGTTTTGTCATAAAAATTTGGATTATAGCATTGAATAAGAATTACAAAGATAAAGAATTAATAATGCCGTATAGCTGTTTAAAATTTAAAGGTGTCCTAAACAAGTAAAATTGTAAAAAAAAAAAAAAAGTTGCTCTGTTCCGTAGTCGTTTCTCCAATGTGAAACGCATTCAATTGACGTCTTCTGATCTCAGCTCACAGCTGAGCCCAAACACTGACAATTTTCAGCACCGGTATCAACACAACACCGGCGTTAGTGTCGCACGTGCACTTGCCATGCAGACAGAACGGACCGCCTTCGCCTAGTACCGCCTCCCGCCCAGAAAACCTCTTTGGAATTTGATTGGTCCATCTCAAACGACACTATCCTAGATCTAGTTGTAATAGAAAGCGAACAACGCACCGAAATTTCAGCTCTTGGTTCAAAATAATGAACGGATGAATGAATAAAGCAATTTATTATAAAGTATTGAAAATAAATAAGTAAATGCTCTATAAATAATTAAAAACATCAATCAAATCTAATTACTCACGTAAACACACATTAAAAGGCAGTAGTGTAAATGCCAAACACTTCATTCCTTTCAACTAGTTATAGTTTAACTTATTTATTTTACGGTGGTACGACAAAATAACTTCTTTGGGCTTAGAAATTGTATTCACATGCCAAACAGGTGAATCTTATCTCAGAAAATATCGGAGAAATTCACACAACGCCTTTCTATCTTAACTATTTCTATAGCGGAAGTGACAGTCGGAGGTCATCGTCCAGGAGTAACCTGCCTACGAATCATCACATCACCCCATTCTCGGCTGTTGGAGCGTCTGTTGAAGCTTTGTGACCTCATCATGATGATAATTTTTTTTCTTTTTTATGATTTCCACATACCCAGAACACAGTGATGTCCGAGACGCACAGTTAATTTATTAATTTGTTTGACTAAACTTTGTCAGGATTACGTGCAGGTTTATCTCAACCGGTAAGTTACAAGCTCGTGATGTTTAACCAACATAATGCTTTAACAGGCTTGTCATCTGGAGACATGACGCCCATGCTGAAGTACAGTAGAGCAGACCGGTCTCTGGTTCAGACAGAGCAGTTTATATTACTGTGATAATAATGAGACATTAGCTGCCGGTAAGCTAGTCTGATTAGCATCTTCGCCTCAGCTTATCTCGAGTGGCTTGACAGCTGAGACCGTGACAGGCAACGTCAAGTCGGTACCATGAACGTTTACTAGACTCGTCAACTGAAGTATTATATGAATCTATTTTGTGCTGGAGGATTGAGGTTGTTAGCGAGCTGAAAGTAAGAATCGCTGCTGGGATGTGGTTCACCTTTGCGGCGTGTCTGGTTGCAGTGTTCGGCTTGTTTTTCTGGTCTCGCAAGCAGATATCGATAGGTAAGGTGTGCCTTTTCATTTTCATGTTAACAGGTGAAAAAATGTTGCAGTTAGACATGCAGTTAGTCTCCTTTACCCCAAGCGATGATAATCAACAACATTGTTGTGGTAATTAACAGGTGAAGTAAAAAATTTGAGTGTCTTTATTAAACCAAATAACGTTTTTATCACTTGCTCGTTAAGGAACATTTAACATTCTGAAATTTTAGCTGCACTAACTTAAACTGTATTTTGTTATTTCTTATTTCAAGGATATGATAAGAATTGTTATGTAACATACTTTCTAATGAGGTTATATATGACACTGCAGGTATTAAAGTATAAAATGAAGCTCCAGATATTTCTGCATCCATAACTACTTGTGCAAGAAGGACAATAATTAATTTGTTTTACACAGCTGATTTGGCATGATGTATTTCCAGGAGCAGCTGGTCGCTTACAGTGTGGATCAAAGTGTTGCAATATCACTTGCATTATCATGAAAACTGAAGTTCATGTAACCCAGTTTTGCAATTTGACAAACATCATATCTGTGATCTGAAACATGAACTCTGGTCCTCCTTTATAACTGCTGCTGCTTCATTGTTTCATGTCAGTGTTTGGAGCCTGTTCGTGTCACCCGGCCATGGCACAGCAGGACGGGGGTGCTACCAAGAAGAAGAGCCCAGCTGTCGGGGCCATGCAGTCTCACTTCCTTGTGGGGTCCATATCGGAGGAGAACTCCGAGGATGAAATCCAAGGGAAGGCAGAAATGCAGCAGGAGGAAAAGGACATGCGCTCACTGTCACCGTCGTCTGGCAGCTCCGACAGCATGACTGAAATGGGTTTCGACCACATCGATGGACCCATTCACAATCTAAGGTTAGAATAAAAAACCCAGTCTTTTGATGATACTGTTTAGTTTACTCGTAGTACTTGTGGTCTTCAGTGAGCAGGCCCTTTTTTACAGTACATGTGAAAAATGCTGTTTCCCTAGTTAGGCACCAGTGAAGGGTTTCTGTTTACTGAGGTTGTCCAAGAGAACAGAGACTTCAAAATGTTGGTTTGGAAACGCTGTAAAATGTTCAGACACAGAAATCTTTTCTCCAGCAGTTTGAAGAAGATATTTTTGAAGTAGTGGAACTTTATTTAAAGCGTGTAACAGTCTTTGGTCTCTGCTGGACTTCCTGAGAGTCAGAGATTTGTCAGTTTCACAGACTGAGTGTTATCTCACAAATATTTCCTTCCGTAAAATGAAATCATTTCTCTTCAGCTTAATTAAACAAGCTAATACATGTTCTGTCTTTGACCCATTTCTTAGTTCTAAATGTTGTTGAAAAACAAAATCAGTGTGTGAATACGTGTAGATCAAAATCTATTCAAAATTTAAGCCCAAAAAGTTTCAGTTTCTAGGAAGTGTGTCTAGAACTTGAAATACTGGCGAGGGAGATGCTTGAATCTAGATTAAAATCAGTGCATTTACAACTTAAATGTACATTTGACTCAACTGGCTGAAGCTGATTTGAAAGTCACTAGTTAATCCTGCAGTTCTGCAACAATGTCAGTATCAGGCCACAGAAGCCAACCAGCCAAACCAGCTCTGGCGTGGCCACGCCCACCAGTCGATCGTTTTACTCCTCCTACATGTGCTTCCTCCATAGCTGTTGTTTCAGTGGAGTTTGATTACCTGAAATTCTTTCGTTTCAAAAACACACAAACATGTTTGAAGTAAAAATGGGTTATTTGTGGTTCCGTTTGAGTCCGTACACACCAAACACTATTTCTTTATAGATTTACTGTTGTATTTTGGATATTGTTTTTCTAAAGCAAAACAAGCTTAGAGTTTTGTCTGGTATAAACTTTAATTTCTGTGCTTTCATTACCCCATCCCCCTGGAAAACAAACAAAACAATAACAATAAGTAGTAAAACACGAGTCCACTCCTTCTATACACCCTGTTGGGATGGTTTGCCTGCAACCGTTTAATCACTAGCCTATATCTTGTATCATAAACCAGAAATAGAATGAAAATCCCTCATTCTTTTCATGTTCCGAAAACAGACCGAGCATGTCGGGGCTGCACCTGGTGAAACAAGGCAGAGATCGCAGGCGAATTGATCTCCAGAGAGACTTCACAGTCGCATCACCAGCTGAATTTGTAACCCGCTTTGGTGGTAACAAAGTCATCGAAAAGGTAACAGATTTTATTTCCTGTGATTCTGAGGAGTCTCCTAAAAAAAGTTAAAGCTTTCATATTTTCACATGGAAGTTCAAGATATATTATTTGAGCTTCTTTGTGACCACAGTACATTAATTACTTCCTGTTACTTTATTAGAACAGTTTACAAAGTTGCCAAATTACTCAAGGATTTTTGTTTTTCAGGTGCTAATTGCTAACAACGGCATTGCTGCAGTTAAATGCATGCGCTCTATCCGCCGCTGGGCCTACGAGATGTTCCGCAACGAGAGGGCAATCCGTTTTGTCGTCATGGTGACCCCAGAAGATCTGAAGGCCAATGCAGGTAATTTGTCTACTTCCTGGATTGAATGTGGAGCAGTGAAATAAAGCTGATTTTTTATGTTGTATGGAAGGTTTTTAACTTTTTTTTTATTTGACAGAATACATCAAAATGGCAGATCATTACGTGCCCGTGCCAGGAGGAACTAACAACAACAACTATGCCAACGTGGAACTCATTCTAGACATCGCAAAACGCATACCTGTTCAGGTAGAATGAAGTTTCAGCTGTTACCAAAGATTGTCCTTCCATGATAATATTTACATTCTATATAAACAAATATTGTAGGCAGTGTGGGCTGGATGGGGTCACGCTTCAGAGAATCCCAAACTCCCAGAGCTCCTTCACAAACATGGCATCGCTTTTATGGGTGAAGAACTTTCTTCTTCTTTTGTCCTTCTGCCATTTCTTACTCAGGTTTAGTTTAGATGAAAGTACTTAACAGTTTCTTAATTGTTTTTACTCTATTTTAGGTCCCCCGAGTCAAGCTATGTGGGCCCTTGGAGACAAGATCGCCTCCTCCATCGTGGCGCAGACGGCCGGTATTCCAACTCTACCCTGGAGTGGAGCAGGTAGATGAGTTCTGTCCATCTACTCACATCCAGTGTAGTTTTGTTGGGATGTTTGCTAACTTTCTCTCCTAAATACATTCTTATGTCATATCCAGTTTATTTGGTTAATATCACATTTGACTGATGATGCTAAACAGTTTTTTTTTCTGTATTATAGGTTTGATGGTTGAATGGACAGAGAACAACCAAAAGAAGAAAGTCATTAATGTTCCTCATGAGTTGTATGAGAAAGGCTGTATCCAGGATGTAGAGGACGGTCTCAAAGTAAGTCTGACTTTTTACTAAAGGATCACACTGTCACCTCAGTGTGCTGCTGAACTGTGTTGAAACTTGCATGCTCCTACTTCTAGGCTGCGGAAGCGATTGGCTACCCAGTGATGGTGAAGGCCTCAGAAGGTGGCGGAGGAAAAGGGATCCGTAAAGTCAACTGTGCCGATGACTTTCCTAATCTCTTCAGACAGGTAAGAACTGATTTACCTGCATGAATCCTGGAATGACTTTGTTTTCTTGTATTTGCTGACTGAGTGATTTGACTTTCTCTTTGGTGTATCAGGTCCAGGCAGAAGTTCCAGGGTCCCCCATTTTTGTCATGCAGTTAGCCAAACACGCCCGTCACCTGGAGGTGCAGATTCTGGCTGACCAGTATGGAAACGCCATTTCCCTGTTTGGAAGGGATTGTTCTGTGCAGCGACGTCACCAAAAAATCATAGAGGAGGCTCCTGCTAGTATAGCCACTTCAGATGTGTTTGAGGACATGGAACAGGTACAAGGCAGTTTGGTTGGGATTTATTTACGTACATGTGTTAAATATAATCAGATTTCAGCTTTAATTCTAACAGAGCTGTTCTCTCTCCTCAGTGTGCTGTCAAACTAGCCAAGATGGTCGGGTATGTCAGTGCAGGCACAGTGGAATACCTCTACAGCCAGGATGGCAGCTTCTACTTCCTGGAGCTCAACCCTCGTCTGCAGGTGGAACACCCCTGCACTGAAATGGTGGCTGATGTCAACTTGCCTGCTGCTCAGCTGCAGGTCAGTCTGCCACCACAGTGATACTCTGACACACACAGTTCTGTAGCAGGCGAGGTTTGCATGCTTCATTGCCATCACAGATCTGATGGGCCTCCCCTGTCTCCTTGGCAACCGACTGCAAAGGGTAGTGATAGATCCAGGGGTTGTAGCAGCATTAGGTCACGTGTTCTGCTCTGTAGCTCTCATGAATGTGTGTAAATAGGTCAGAGACAGTCGAGCCGATGGGCTGGGAAAGCTTTAGATTGACGCTGATTGGGTGGTGGTGTGGGAGTGACACACGCAGTGGATGGGGTGATCCTTTTCAAAGCAGCAACAACACTTATTGTCTTGTCAACCTAAAATGTTGGTAATATATTTAATTAATGATTCAAAACAGTTTTTTCATGCAAAATACCTTTTATTTTTTTCATATTGAGTTTAAAAGCACATTATTATGCACATGATTCTAACTTGTGATCTTTCTGTCAGATTGCTATGGGGATTCCTCTTTATCGGATCAAAGACATCAGGATGCTTTATGGGGTCCAGCCCTGGGGAGACTGTCCCATTAACTTTGAGAGTCTGTCAAACAACCCCTCCCCTCGGGGCCACGTCATAGCTGCACGAATCACCAGTGAAAATCCTGATGAAGTACGGTGTCATTTCTTTTCCAACATGATTAAAGATTACACAGATACTGTGGTTTCTGTTTTTATGGTTCTTTTTACTTTGTGATTTGTAATTCAATTTTAGAATAAAATGAAGACTGCAAATAAACTGGGTTTGGTTGAGAAAATTAAATAATAAAATACTGTGTCTGTTTACTTGCAGGGATTCAAGCCAAGCTCTGGAACAGTCCAGGAGCTGAATTTTCGCAGCAGTAAGAACGTGTGGGGCTACTTCAGTGTTGCAGCGGCGGGGGGGCTGCACGAGTTTGCTGACTCCCAGTTTGGACACTGTTTCTCGTGGGGAGAGAACCGTGAAGAAGCCATCTCGTGAGTAAAACTTGAGTTGTAAAAATATTGCTGTGTCATACACGTTTTGAAAAGTTCCTTGCAAATCCAGTTTTTTTGTGATCAAAAATATTCGTATTTAGCTTTTTTTATTGTTTTAACAAGGATCACATGAGAGATTGTTTTCTTTGATCTTTTCTGAGCTTCTGTTTTATCTTTTTTTTGTAGCAACATGGTTGTTGCTCTGAAGGAGCTGTCTATAAGAGGAGACTTCAGAACCACAGTGGAATACCTCATTAAACTTCTGGAGACTGAAAGCTTTCAGCAAAACAGCATTGACACTGGCTGGTTGGACAGACTCATCTCAGAGAAGATGCAGGTAAACAGCTGAAGCTGCTTGATGCTCTTCAACCAAACTGGCAGAAAACTCTTGACCTACTCCATCAGCACAGAAATGTCCCTTTATAACAGAATGATGTACTTTGAAGTTAAGTAGATACTATTTTTCTGACTAAGCAGTAAAGAGGATTTTTGTCCTGCAGGCAGAGCGTCCTGACACCATGCTGGGAATCGTGAGTGGCGCTCTGCATGTGGCTGATGTCAGTCTGAGGAACAGCGTGTCCAACTTTCTGCATTCTCTTGAAAGGTAAAGATATAATTTCCCCAATAATATTTATTAAAAATATAAGTTAATACCCATCTAAAAACTAGTAAAATCCATTCAACAGTTTGTATCTTGAAAATAACTAACCTCCCCTAAAAATAGTTGCAGCTATATTTAGAATAAAAGAGACACTATTCTTACCTAATAACAGTGTTAGAAGACTTGCTTTGTGAAATATTAATGAAACAAGTAATAAAAGTGAAACTCTGAGAAGTTTTAACAGGAAAGCTGTTCTCTCTGTCCAGGGGCCAGGTGCTACCAGCACACACACTACTCAACACGGTGGATGTGGAACTGATATACGAAGGCACAAAGTACGTGCTGAAAGTCACTCGTCAGTCTCCCAACTCATATGTGGTCATTATGAACAGCTCGTTAGCAGAGGTGGATGTTCATCGACTCAGTGATGGAGGACTTCTCTTGTCTTATGATGGAAGCAGCTACACTACATACATGAAGGAGGAGGTGGACAGGTAACATCAAGCGAAGCTTTCTAAAATGTACATGCTTTCATTTTTTCTTGCATTAAAGGAATAAAATTAAACCGTCTTTATGTTGTAAAAGAAAGTACAGTATGCTACACACTCAAAACTTTAGAGATTGATTGTTTTATTTTCTTAAAGGTATCGCATCACGATCGGAAACAAGACTTGTGTTTTTGAAAAGGAGAACGATCCCTCACTGCTACGCTCTCCATCAGCAGGAAAACTCATTCAGTACACAGTTGAAGACGGGGGACACGTGTTCGCTGGCCAGTGTTATGCTGAAATAGAGGTGCGGTGTGTTGTGGATTACGTAGTTTCTATAGAGTTTTGTAGATGTGAATGTTTTTCTTTCTGTGAATTCCAGGTGATGAAGATGGTGATGACTCTCACTGCTTCAGAATCTGGTTGTATTCACTATGTGAAAAGAGCAGGAGCAGCTTTGGAGCCTGGTTGTGTTATTGCTAAACTGCAACTGGATGACCCAAGCAGAGTGCAACAGGTACATGGGCTGATTCAGAATGTTGGTATTTGTTCAAACTTTTTATGTTTCTGTTTATAACATTTTGCATTATGTACACAATTTTTAATTTTAAGTAAAGTATAAAAGTTATTTAGATTTACTGACATTCTGTTTTGTATTGAAGTGATCACCAGCACTAAGAAAATGAACAGAATTTACTCACCAGTCTTATAAGTGCTATATCGCTATATTCCATGTTCAGTGTAATTAGAAAAGGACATGACACTATGCTTCTTGTACCCTAGTCATTTAATATTAAATCCAAATATTTGAGCCACTTCATCAAGTTGGTTTCAGTATTAAATCTTTGTGTTTTATTTAACAGGCGGAGCTGTTCACAGGGATGCTGCCTTCTGTCCAGACTGTTGCTCTAAGAGGGGAGAAGCTGCACAGGGTCTTCCACAGCACACTGGATCATCTCGTTCACATCATGAACGGTTACTGCCTTCCTGAACCTTTCTTCAGCGCCAAGGTAAAATTTTATGTTCAAGCCAAAATGAGCTTCTCTAACGGTTAACTGCTCCTAACATATTCATTGTGTGTCTGTCACAGCTGAAAGAGTGGGTGGAAAGGCTGATGAAAACCATGCGTGATCCTTCCTTACCTCTCCTGGAGCTTCAAGACATCATGACTAGCGTGTCAGGCCGCATCCCTGCTGCTGTGGAGAAAGCCATCAAGAAGGAGATGGCTCAATATGCCAGCAATATCACCTCTGTTCTCTGCCAGTTCCCCAGCCAGCAGGTGCTATTAAATACCCACAATGCATTGTTGTAATAATATTTGCAGGAAGTTCCTAACATATATTGTTCCATTAACGATAATACCTGGGACAAGCATGCCACTGTCACCTGTTAATCTAGGATTAAATGCTTACAAGTCTCCACTGCTGCAGGGATTAAATGCTCATATTGATTTGCAGATTGCAAACATCCTGGACAGTCATGCTGCTACTCTCAACAAGAAATCAGAGCGAGAAGTCTTCTTCATGAACACACAAAGTATTGTTCAGCTGGTGCAGAAGTGAGTGACATATTCTGCACCTAATGTTTGATGCATGAGCTTTATTCTTCTTCACATAAGCCCATACTGTCTGTGTTATTCCCAGGTATCGCAGTGGCATCCGAGGCCACATGAAAGCAGTGGTGATGGACTTGCTTCGACAGTATCTGAAAGTGGAGATCCAGTTTCAGAATGGTGAGGAACACCCGTTTGTGATGTCACACTGGTGACATCAATTCAACTGGTGTAAGGCTTTCATTTAAATGCTCCTGTGTAGTTTTTTTCTCAAAGATCTTCAGCATCCCTTTCACTGTCTTACAGGACACTATGACAAGTGTGTGTTTGCACTTCGTGAGGAAAACAAAGGCGACATGGTCAATGTGGTCAACTATATTTTCTCTCATGCAAAAGTCACAAAGAAGAACCTGCTGGTTACCATGCTGATTGTAAGTACCTGTCTTCACTGAGTCACAGACCTTCACAAGTTTGCTGGCTATGTAGAAGTAAAAAACCTAAATGCTGGTGCTGTGAAAGTTTTAAAAACGGTGTTAAACATAAACAAACTAGAAGACACTGGGATGGCGCAGAGCTCCACAAGGCAGCTTATTTTCCTCCACAGTGTGATGTTGCATTAATAAAGAATCAGTCTAATAATTCTTGAATCCAGATGATAATACAGATGATTCCCAATATCTAATCAAGTCATTTCCAACCTAACCTGAAAAAAATCATCCATATCCGTTCACGGCGTGTCAGATTTTGTTGTCAACTAACAAACAGAGAAATAGACTAAAGCCAAAGAATACGTAAACTTCTTAGCAGATGTAATCTTACAAGTGATTATCTTTGAGCTACTTTTCAGATGATTTTATTCTGTGTTGTTTCCAGGACCAGCTCTGTGGCCGTGATCCCACCCTGACAGATGAACTCATGACCATTTTAACTGAACTCACACAGCTCAGCAAGACCACCAACGCCAAGGTGGCACTGCGTGCTCGGCAGGTCAGACTTGATGGACTTTTTCTGTTTGAGAAAACGTTTCAAAACAACAAAAACATGTAGAAGTGGCGTGTAAGTGTTTGGTTAGGATGGAGTTATTCAACTGGGAGAACATGTAAAACAGTGTTACACATTAACATGCAGGACTTCCAGCTGTGGGCAGTTTACAGTCTCTGTTCCTGGTTTGGCTTTTAAAGAAACAGCACTTCTAAAACTACTAATACAAAATGCTAGGCTTATAAAAAGCTAACAACAGAGCAGTGGTTAAACAGAATACACATACATACTCTCCACATGAAGGAGAGTATTAACCTGTATAAGCTGCATAAACTGGTGTGGGAGTGTGTACATCAAGTAAGCTTGTGTCACCAAAAAGTGAAAAAAAGGCAAAATGAATGTTTTTCTGAAGAGGTTGAAGCGCTTTTCATTTTTTGTGTGAACAGTTTTACCACCAGATGTCGCTGTAGACCTTCTACTAAGGCAGAGAGCAAACAGTGACTTTTTTTATCAGTAAAAGAATTAAACTGTAGAAAATCCAAAATGAAATCTGGAAACTACATGTAGCTTTAAAACTACATGAAGATCTATTTTTACTTTATGTTAAATAAAGATGTACAGTAATCTGTTATGTCCCTAAAGGATCACATTAATCTCCCCCCCCCAGGTCCTGATAGCTTCCCACCTTCCCTCCTATGAGTTACGACACAATCAGGTGGAGTCCATCTTCCTCTCTGCCATTGACATGTATGGACACCAGTTCTGCATCGAGAACTTGCAGGTAGGTAGCTGAGTAAGGTAATGTGGTTCTACAATGAAACCACTACGTGTTGCTCAGTTCTCTGTGTTCTGGATACTTCAGGACTGTTTTAGCTAGCAGTGTAAATAAACCAGAAGCTGTGAAATGTAAAAAGGAGAATACTTACTGTGACAAGTTGACAGGATCTGAAAAGACAGCAACATCATTGTACTTCAGCGATAATCAATAGTAGCAGGTGTTTAAGATGTTACTCCAAATATGAACAGTAACAATCTCTAATTTCTTATTTCTTTGTCAGAAACTCATCCTTTCAGAGACGTCCATCTTTGATGTTCTTCCCAACTTTTTTTACCACAGTAACCAGGTGGTGATGATGGCTGCCCTCGAGGTGAGAGCAGCAATAATCTCATTCTACCAAACAGTTTAACTAAACTTTGATTCATCTGAACTTTAAATTTCATTCAGATTTGCCTCATCAATTACCTCATAAATTTGTGAAGCCTTTTAAGATCCCACCAGTAAATATCAAATACAGTAAATATCTAAAGATTTAAAAGTCAGCTGTCAAAACTGGATGCTTGTGATTTACAGGCACATTGCATTCTGTTTTTATCTATATTTTACACAGAGTCCCACCATTTTTAAACTGTGGTTTGTCCATGACATGATCTTTTCTTTTATCTGTGATGAACGTAGGTGTATGTTCGCAGAGCATACATTGCTTACGAGCTCAACAGTGTGCAGCATCGGCAACTGAAGGACAACACGTGTGTGGTTGAGTTCCAGTTCATGCTTCCCACGTCACATCCCAACAGGTATGACATGTGAAAATGTGTGCAGTTTCCTTTATGCAATGCATTGTCTTTCTGTCCTCCATCACTATCATGACAAGGTGGAGAAAAAACTCCGTCCTCAACTCCAGCACCGAACTACGTCACAATCTTTAAAAAAATCTGACTGTAAAATGAATGTCAGGATCACTGATTAGAAATAGATTCATTCAAATCTGATGTCAGCTGGTTCGTGGTCCCTCACCATCCTTCTCAGTGACATGTCATCTTTGTTCCTCGTGTTAATGTGCTTTGTCAGTAAAAGCAACAAAACTCTTAGCTTTGAATCTTAAGTGAGTTGCTGTTACTTTAAAATTGTACAATATCAAACATGACGATCAGAGTCAAACTAGAGACAAGGTTAGGATTTATCTTGTAATGCTGAAAAAGCCTTTACAGGCACTGTTCAGAGGCATTTCCTGTTGGGGTCACATCCTACTCATACAAATATATTATCTTTGTGTGTGTGTGTGTGTGTGTGTGTGTGTGTGTGTGTGTGTGTGTGTGTGTGTGTGTGTTGTGGACTTTGCTTGCTGTTCCTACTCTGCGCTTTTTTTTTATTTGTACTCTGTTACTTTATGTATCTGCAGAAAACCCGTTAATATATTTTTTATCATACTGCATGCTTCTTTTCTGCCTGGGCTGAATTAACCTTCATGTTTGTCCCATCGGTGTGGACCAAACAACAGCATGAGGCTGATGAAACCTCCGTTTGTTCAGAGCTGATCTCAGAACGAGGAGGCCTTAACATATCACTGTGCATGTTCTAAAAGGAGCAGTCAGAAAGCAGAATGCTGACAGAAATTCTACACTTTAGGTTTTGATCAATTCAAATATACACACACACAAACACATAGAGACTCACGCAGACACAATGCTTACCTTGACTGTCTTCTTCTGCCTGAGACTAACCATGTAGTAATCACTGTTGTTTGATTGCAGAGGGAACATCCCCACTCTCAACAGGTATTGTAAACATTCTTTTTATCGCATAAACTACTAATGAGTAGCTAGGTGCACGATCCAGATCAAAGTGAATCTTTTAATTGTTTCTAACCAAGATGTTGATGTTAGAACTGTTGGGTGTTTTTGGAAGTTCCCCAGATTACGCCAAATTTAAGAGTATTGCAACTGGAAAATGCTGACTTTTAGAATTTGACTGACAGCAGCATGGTGTTCAGTATTTATTTGTTTGTGTCAGGTGTTTTGGTTGTGTGTGTGTATGTGTCTTAAAAATCCAGCTTTTAATGTTAATATTTAGAATAACTCGAGGTGTCATATTACAAGATGACCACAGTAAGAATAGATGAGGGGGACATGTCCCACACATTGGGTGCTCAGAGCTGAAACCTCTAACTGTCCTGCCAGGAAAATGCCTAATCCGGTCCTGGACAGTGTAAAAGCCTTGAAGAGTAAATTAGAAGAACCTAAACGTCGGGACCTTAAAGAACAGGATAGAAAATCTAAGGATGATAATGCTGAGAAGAATAACACCTCAGATTTGGAATCTGTGGACAGGTTTGACACACAAAACCTCTTTGGTGCTTACAGTGGGTGCAACTTCTGGGATGGCTTTTTACCTCCAAATAACTAACACCAAACCCAATGAAAAACATCTAAAGGGTCTTTCCACTGGATCGAGGTTTCCATGTGCACATTATTGGTTTATATTATTTGGACTAACGTGTGGCCAGTTACAGAACTCTTGGATATTGTATTGCTGTTTAAAATGTTTCTTTTTTATATATTTGCAGCTCTTTCTGTTTATATTTGAACCTCCTTCAAGTTTTTTTTCTTGGTTGCTTAATGCTTAAAGACAATTTGTATATCTTTCATACAAATTATTAAGAACTCCCTCAAAAACCAAGGACTCTAAACTCTTGTGAGGTTCTTTAAGGTGGACTAAGGAACTCTTCAGGACCTCCTGCAGGTTTTAGTGACAGTTTTTTGTGTATATGTTAGGATGTCATTCTCCTCCAACCTGAATCACTACGGCATGATGCATGTGGCCAGCGTGAGCGACGTCCTGCTCGACACATCTTTTACACCACCTTGTCAACGTATGGGAGCCATGGTGGCTTTCCGCTCCTTCCAGGACTTCACGCGGTCAGTTCTTATAGATTCTTATTCATTAATAAGAACGTAGAACTATAAAAGGTGATGATTTTCTTGATTTTGTTTTTTTTTTTTAAAGGAACATAAATGATGTTTTGAGCTGTTTTTCGGACTCTCCTCCTCCAAGTCCAATGTTCCCAGAGGGAGGCAACCCCGTCCTGTACGGTGAAGAGGACAACAAGGTAAGGGGAGACATATTGGTCAGCCTCAGGGACATCATTTCCACGCTGCTTTTAATGAAACTTTATACTTTATTCTTTGCTTTTCAGTAGCCAGAATTTAGTAAACATCAATAATTCTTTTAACTTTCTCTAAGAGTTAAATATGTTCCTTTGAACATTGTTTTTCACTCGTTATTGATTTGGATGTTTCTTTTTTTTTTTGTAAAATAACTGTATTTGACTGTGAAGCCTTAAGAAATTGTCTTTGCTTGGTCACTCAGAGTGTCCAGGATGAGCCAGTCCACATCCTCAATGTGGCTATAAAAACTGACAGCGACATCGACGACGACGGTCTGGCAGCCATATTTCGGGAGTTCACTCAGTCACAGGTGATGGGACAAAAAAACCTGTTATAAATGTAAACATTTGAAATTCTTCTGAGGGGTCTAACAGTGCTATCGTTTTTCTTTTATTTTTCAGAAAACATTGTTGTTTGAACACGGCATCCGAAGACTGACTTTCCTCGTCGCTCAGAAGGTAGGGCTTGAATTCATGTTTAATTATTAGACTAAGTTCGGATTTCACAATTCTCTTCTTTGCTTGTCACCAAGTGAGCAGTTGTTAACGGCATGTGCCCAGATGTGACAAATGTACCAAGTCTTGCATGTTTTTTTCTTTAATTATGAAAATCTTGTCAGCTTCTGTGGAATTGCATTATTGTGGTAATTGCACTAATGATTTGCATTTGAAACGCAGCTTGTTTTTCTTGTTTCTCTCTGTATCTCTTCCTGCATGCTTCGCTTTTGCTCGTTTTTGATGGTAGGATTTCAGGAAGCAAATCAACTGTGAGGTGGACCAAAGGTTTCACGTAAGTACAGAGAGATGAGCGAGGTTTGCACACCACGCCGTGCATTTTAAACATCCAGTTAACTGCTAAATACTTCCTTTTTTTACTTAGTCAACCTGAGATAATTCATAATATGGTATGAGTGGGTTTTTAAAATACCAGATCAGGGCTCCTGTGATTCTGTTTCTGATATGTGAGTAAATGTCCCACAATCATGTGGTCTTATATTTATGTTTCTTTTTAGAGAACAGACATTAAAATAAAACAGTGCAACATGTAGGTGTTCCCTCTGGAGACAAGCTTGTATCTTTTACCCCTGCCATCATTTTAACAAAATCCTTTGATTTTTCTTTTCATAACACCACAATGATAGCTAATCATGCTAACTGTCCCCCATCATGTCCATGTGGAATTATGCATGCTCTGTACTTTTCCAAAAAAAGAGAGATCTTTTCTATCGCTTTATGATGTTGAGGAAAAAAAATAATCACAGTGTCAAAACATAACTGCAGAGGTGTGTGTGTGTGTACATGCTCATTATCATGGAGGCTGTGAGTTGATAAGAGCATCTCCAATCGGTCTGGCATTGTTCAGACAAGTGGGACACTTCATCTGATAACGTCAAACAACGCTGCCAGGCATTATTCAGAGAATTACATGTCTCTTAGGGATGCACATATTTTATTCATTAGCCTAGTGAGCGCTGCTTGTATATGTAGCCTGTTAGTACAGTGATGATAGCTTGTTGCCTTTTATGAATACTGTGTGATTCTTTGACAGATAAATTACAGCATTAAAAGATGAACAATGTTACATTTAGAGTAAAGCTTTATACTCGACTTTTATTGGAAGCAAAGAACAGACATGGTATTTTTCCCTGGTAGAAAGTTTTAGAGCTTTCCTTTTGAGATATTTTATTTCATAAGGTTATTAAAAAACCAGTAATTATATATCTAATTATCTCATTTTGACTTCCACACAGAGGGAATTCCCCAAATTCTTCACATTCCGTGCAAGAGACAAGGTAGGTGTTGACATGTGTGTCAAACTATGTGAACAAAATAAACAAATCAAAATGTAATTATATATTTAAAGGATTAAACTAACTTTGGGCGAGGATAAGAATGTGCTGATGATGATTTTATCATGATGTTTTGGGTAAAAAATACACCATGTTTGATAAAGATTTCTTTTATGAATGTGACATTAATGGAGACCCACAAGTTTTAAAATCCCTGATTTAGCACCCCCACTTCCTCTCACAGGCGCCGTTGAATTTTTTTGTTCTCACCAGTCAGTAATGGCTCTTCTTGTCCACTACGCCTGATAGTTTTTTTTTGCAATGGCATCACTAAAACTCATTATACTAATGAAGTCTTTAATTATGTTCCCCATTAAAGAGAAATGACACCCATTACCAGCGTTCTGAGATTAAGATTGTTCAGGATTTCATTTACTTAATACAGCGTGTGGCTCGCAGGCATCTTTCTACTTTTACACCAACTCTTTGCTAATACTATCTCCTGTTAACTCTGCCATTAGAAAGGATATTGGCCTTTTATCTTACGGTGACCTCATTTGAACTTTGGGTCGTTTTGTTTGGCTGTTTCTCGACAGTTTGAAGAGGACAGGATCTATCGGCATCTGGAGCCGGCGTTAGCATTCCAGCTGGAGCTCAACCGCATGCGCAATTTTGCACTAACCGCCATCCCCTGTGCCAATCACAAGATGCACCTTTACCTGGGCGCAGCTCGCGTGGAGGTGGGCACAGAGGTTACAGACTACCGTTTCTTTGTCCGAGCGATTATTCGCCACTCTGATCTGGTCACAAAGGTGAGAAAACAGCTAAAGAAACATATTTTTCATTGTGACTTTCATATTTTATATTTTTTCTGTTCTCAGCTTATACTGACGGTTCTCCTGGTTTGTTTATTCAACAGGAAGCTTCTTTTGAATACCTGCACAATGAAGCTGAGCGCCTGCTGCTGGAAGCCATGGATGAACTGGAGGTGGCTTTCAACAACACAACCGTACGAACCGACTGTAACCACATCTTTCTCAACTTTGTTCCTACGGTCATCATGGACCCATCAAAGGTTTGCAAAACAATTCAACACGTCTCCAATTTACTTTTCGATCAGTCTTCTTATTAATTCTTCTGTGCAAACTTCAGATAGAAGAGTCTGTGCGCTCCATGGTGATGCGTTACGGCAGCCGTCTGTGGAAGCTTCGCGTCCTGCAGGCTGAGTTGAAAATCAACATCCGTCTGACTCCGACAGGAAAACAAATTCCTATCCGCCTCTTCCTGACGAACGAATCAGGTTACTACCTCGATATCAGCCTGTACAAGGAGGTCACCGACTCCCGAACGGGACAGGTGGGGCCCAAAGACCGACAGGTGGGACACTCATACATTTTCCATCTCATCTAAATTTTGTCCAGACTCTGGCTCAAGGTTAAAACTCCATCCTGGAACCCTCTGTTTGTGCTAGCCACTTTTAGATCTTTATATTATTAAAAGAAAAACGTTCAAGGTTTCTTATTTAGGGGCTGGGAACAATTTGGTTTTTGTGGCTTGAACCTGGTGGATATTTGTTTTGGTAATTATTTTTGTTGTTGCAGCAGATCAGGTACAATTTTCTTCATCCAGCCATGTGATCATCATCATCATCAATCCATCATCATGTACACTCATTTGTACCTAAATGAATGTAAACAAGTTAAATTAGCATGAGGGCTCATGTTTTTTCTGTCAGTTTTGGTCATTTTATTTATTGTGCTTCTTATAACTGACTGTTAGTGACGCCCTTTTCTTTATATTTAAGGATTGAAGAAGAGCTGTATAAAAATATTAAGTTAAACTGAGAGATTATATAACGCAAAGATAGTAAAAGGCATGAAATACCCTAAATTTTTAAGGTTGGGTTCATACGACACATTGAATCATTCACAACTAAATACAAAGTGACTGTAAATAAAATTTACATGTTTAAAACAAAAAGAGTTCTCTGTCAGGTGGGTTGTGATGCCTAACGTCTCGTTGAAACCATCATGTTATAAACATGATCTAACTGATGGGTTTTTTTTTTTTAGATAATGTTTCAAGCTTATGGAGACAAACAGGGTCCTTTACACGGGATGCTGATCAACACCCCGTACGTCACCAAAGACCTACTGCAGTCCAAACGTTTCCAGGCACAGACTCTGGGCACCACATACGTCTACGACTTTCCTGAAATGTTCAGACAGGTACCATTAATATAACTTTTTCCTTTTTTTTCAACATTGATTACAGTTTGTTTTCTGACTTGTCTCTGTTTTGTCTCTCAGGCTTTGAAGAAGATGTGGCACTCCTTTCAGGGCAACGCTCAGCTACCTAAATGTCCTCTTCCTTCTGAGCTGCTTAACTTCACTGAGCTGGTTCTGGATCCACAGGGTCAGCTGGTGCAGATGAACCGACTACCAGGAGGGAACGAGGTCAGTGTTTTAAGCTTTCAAATGCAGTTAAACCCATTCATTTAGATAAAAACTTTGGTGTGTTACATGTATGTGTTCGTCTATCACTGTTTTAAAGTATGTTATTCATATTTTGCCCTGTAGGTGTCTCTGTGTTTCTTCGGCTGTTTTTCTTAAATAACCCATAGTTTTTTAATAATGTATAATACTTCATGTTTAAAGTTTAGAGTATATTAAAAAAGCCACTTGTAATAGTTAGAAGTTCTATGTTTATATATTTAAAAAGTTGAAACTATTTTTATAATTTCTTTTGAATTTATTTATCATTTCTTGCTTTTATTTTGTTGGACCAGATCGGCATGGTGGCGTGGAGGATGACCCTGCGAACTCCAGAGTATCCAACAGGTCGGGAAATTATTGTCATATGTAATGACATTACTCACAAGATCGGCTCATTCGGACCCCAGGAAGACATGCTGTTCCTGCGAGCATCAGAGATGGCACGGGAGAGCGGCATCCCTCGCCTCTACATCGCGGCCAACAGCGGCGCACGCATCGGCCTGGCTGAGGAAATCAGACACATGTTCCATGTGGCCTGGCAGGATCCAGCTGATCCCTACAAGGTCAGCCAGCAGAGTCTCACACTCAGAACAGAATTGAATATATTGTATTTTTTCCTGTTTGTATACATTTCTGAAACCGTGCTGCTGTCATACCGTTATAATATATGCAGCCTTTCATTTGTATATAATAAGCTGTAATGAAGTTGTGATTGTTGTATTCTCTGCAGGGATTTAAGTATCTCTACCTCACACCTCAAGATTATAAAAAGGTCTCTGCTCTAAACTCAGTACATTGTGAACACGTAGAGGATGAAGGAGAATCCAGGTACATATTTTTATTCATTCTTATTCTTGAAACAAGCGTGTCGAGGTCTGATTTTGGTGGAATACGTCTGCTGTCATGCAGGTACAAGATCACTGACATTATTGGGAAAGAGGAAGGGCTGGGTGTTGAGAATCTGAGAGGGTCAGGAATGATTGCTGGAGAATCGTCTCTGGCTTACGAGGAAATTATCACCATGAATCTGGTAAGGAAAAAGCACTGTCCACACCTCCGCTAGTGTGATTGTACCACAGTAAAGACTTATAAAAAGAGCTGCCAAGTAGATACTAGAAGCTTTTTTCTTTCACAGGTCACGTGTCGAGCCATCGGTATTGGAGCATATCTCGTGAGGCTCGGACAGAGAACCATCCAAGTGGACAACTCTCATATCATCCTAACTGGAGCCGGAGCCCTCAACAAGGTGAAGACTTTGTATTTTCTTTTATTGTGTTGGTGGTAGTGAATGAACTGCCGTCTTCTCTGATATTGTTCATGAGTTATCTGGTAATACTTGAACTAATGTGGGATAAAGATCAGATAAAACAACATGTTGAGTAATTCCTTTTTGTTTTTATTATACACAAGAATTCCTATCAATCATTATAAATAGAGAGAAGGCAAATGATGTTTATTTTTGTCACACGTATATTAAAAAAAAAAGAAAATTAGTCTACAATGATTTCGCGGCTTGTTCCAACTCGCTGATCGAGCAATTTTAAGGCTCGCTCCTCTTGCTTCGCTCTGTTCTACAAGGATTCCCTTTTCCGATGGCGGCCACAGGCCTGCCTGCCACTCAGACTGGAATAATCGAAAGCGAACCATGAAGCTGTATTTGCATAGAAATGGAGTGACATGCCAGAGGCGATGCAGGACACCCATATCATTTGTTTTTAATCAAAATGAAAAGTTTCACTAATGCAGATTGTTTTTTTTTCTGGGTGCAATTGACGGGCACATGTTTGTGTGTGTGTACGTGTACCTGCATGCTTCACTGCCACCTCCTGCGTTGCTTTCCATTCTTCCATTCTCTGTCCTTGTCAGTGCATTAGGATGACTCCATTTCAAATTAGATGACAGATTGTAACATGGGAAACGATGCAAAAAGCCCCAAGATGATTCCGCTGCTCACTGAGAACTCAGTTATTTGTAGATACTATAGCTGCAGACTTTATCTCTGTTTGTGGGAACAGTGATGGTTTTCTAGTTTACTGTTAATTGTGTCATTTTTTGTGCAAAAAAGAAGTGAAACGCAAAAGGAAAGCAAGTAATCAGTTTTCTGCTGATCTGTCGTGTGGATTCCTGGTTATTAACTGAAACTTAATAGGAAGCAGCAGGCGGCCACTCAAAGATTATCATTTCATTAGCTGCTAGAAACGACTCCTTTTTTCATGGCGACTGGATAGTAAGTACTGCCACAAATACCCCAGTGAGCCGGTGTTACCAGTTAGCCCCTGGTTTCCTTCCTCCCAGTCATCTCACTCCAACATCTCCTCCCAGCTCTCTCTCTGGAATCTTAATGAAGCTGGCTATGGCCAGAGGCACCGGGGTTTTGTGTATGTCAAGGTGACTGTAATGTTTCTTGGGGCTGCCGCCTCTCCTGACAGCTTTAGGAGAGCGCCCTAGATTTGTAGCCAGATACGTAACCATTAATGGTAATAAAGAAAGTAAATGATGGCTGAAAAGGTGAGAGCTGAGGGTATGGAACTGAGCTCCACTCTTATTTTTTATGGAACCATGTCAGCTCCCAGCCACCTGTTCTAGCTGCTTATGAAAATAGGGTGGGCTGGTAGTGAGATTTTATGTCTTCAGGTTAGCATAAGAACAGTAGAAAGATAAAAGGACTTTAGGCGGTTGAAGGCTCGCCCTTTAACTCCAGTCAGTTTAAAAACTTTTGTTAGGAAAAGATAAAAAAAAAACACACACACATTTGATTTAATCAACCAGATGAAAACTCATTTGAATTTAAAATGTGTGTATTGTTTGTAGAATGTCTGTATGATTTGAGATCATTTAAAAAAAAAATCCTCCAGTACAATCAACAGGTGCCGTCCTCAGCCTGTTCTGGCTGTTCATCACTTGTCTGAACAAACTTGGCACGACTTCCTCTGTGTGTGATCGTTCAGCTATACTTCAGTGAGAATACCTCCAGTTTTCAGTTTGGAACATAAAAAAAGACATTTTCTACCACATTTTAAAACTAGAAAACAAGATGACAGACTTCAGCCAATCAGCTCATTTACTTCATAATGTGATGTGGACCTACATTTATTTAACCACCTATCATAAATTCAATAGTTTCGCATGAAAACAATTATAATTTAACAATAACAATTTTTTTGGATCACTCCCAAAATCTAATCAGTTGGCCCTAATGCTATTCAAACCCCCCCATCCTTAAAATTTCATCCATAGTCATTAAATAAGACCAATACATAAGCTAATACCATCAAAACCAAATTTCCTGGTTAAGGTTATAATAATATAAAGTTCCTGCAAGCAGTTTTTAAGTAACTTTGTGTGTCACAATCTCAAAGATTTTGTATTTTAAATGGTCAAAAACCCAGAAAAAAATGTCAGAAATCTGATATTTAACAAAAAACCCGACAACTTCTCATGATTTTTTTTTTCTTGACATAAAATGACCACCTCTATTGTTTTCTTGTGTTAGGTGCTGGGCAGAGAAGTGTATACATCAAACAATCAGCTTGGTGGCATTCAGATCATGCACAACAACGGTGTGACCCACAATACTGTCTGCGATGATTTTGAGGGGGTTTTTACTTTGTTACAGTGGCTTTCCTACATGCCCAAGGTAAACTTACTTATCTCATAAATACACACATCCTTTTTTTTTTTCTTTTTTTTTATCTAAAATAATGTTTTGTTTTGTTTTGTTTTTTTTCAGTGCACATCTAGCCCAGTCCCCATCCTCCATGCCAAGGATCCTATAGATCGCCCAGTTGAGTTTGTGCCTACCAAGGCTCCTTATGACCCCCGCTGGATGTTAGCAGGACGTCCCAGTCAGAGTAAGTGTCTTTCTACAGGTTTTATTTCATTAGGAACTTCTAAGAGAAGCTAAACATTCAGCAAATTACTGTTCAAACATTGCCACACTCCATGAGAACAATGTAGTAGTTTAATACATCTTATGTGAAATAAGTCTTGATACATAGTATCTGTATAAACCCTGATAAATTATTAATCTGATTAATTGTCTTGTAAAGATGATATAGCAACCTCTAAATTTTCCTCCTCTAATTATCACAGATGATTTGTCAGCAATTCTTAAAAGTCACGCCCCCATTTTTTGTGTATAGTTTAAAGTAAATCTAAAGATTTATCATTTCAGCCTGACATCCCAAAAGTCTAAGGGTGAAATAATTCACTACATGAAACAGGCTATCAAGTAAATAAAAGTTGTAGAAACAGGAAGTGTTTACCAACACGTCATTAAGGGCGAGAGGTTGATGTGATGTGTTTTATTCTTCGGGTCGGAACATCAGTGTAATTACAGCTTTGAATGGTAAAAAGTCAGGACACGGAACGGGAAGTCAGTCGACATCTCTGATAGTGATGAGTGGAGAGGATTAATTGAATGGTAACCTCAAAGGCTGGGCGTGTTTCTCAGTGTGTGCAAGCAGAAAAAGAGCTGAGCAAGGCTGCTTATACAATCATCCATCATGGTTGCTGCCAAGATCACAGATCTTGAAGGGGAAAAAAATGAGGCGAGACTAAACACAAAGGCAAGTCTGGAGGTTTAGAACTAGCACGGGAAGAGCCATTATCGTGTGAAAATGGAATCAGATGTAATTTGTGCAACACAGTGTATGAACACTAAAAACTTTCTGAACTGTTCTTTTTATATTTAAAGCTCCAAAAGGTTCCTGGCAGAGCGGTTTCTTTGATCATGGCTCCTTCATGGAGATCATGCAACCTTGGGCTCAGAGTGTGGTGGTAGGCAGAGCCAGGTACGGACCAAACACAACAAAATTCACTAAAACTCGGTTGTTATAAGCATCAAACATTTCTGATTTCCCCTTTCAGACTGGGTGGGATACCCACTGGTGTTGTTGCTGTGGAAACCAGGTCAGTGGAGCTGTCAATCCCAGCTGATCCAGCTAATTTAGACTCAGAGGCGAAGGTAAGGGCAGCTCAACTTGAACACAGGTACTAAGATACTTCGGTATAACGAGGTATTGATGCTGTGTTTGTGTATTTAGATCATCCAGCAGGCAGGACAGGTGTGGTTTCCAGATTCTGCTTTCAAAACAGCCCAGGCCATTAAGGACCTGAACCGAGAAGGCCTGCCTCTCATCGTATTTGCTAACTGGAGGGGTTTTTCTGGTGGAATGAAAGGTACTGCTGCTTTCCTGACTCGTTAGGTCAATATTATATAAAAACTGCTGTTTATCTAATCTGTAATGATCTTTTTTTAGATATGTATGACCAGGTGTTAAAGTTTGGGGCCTACATTGTGGATGGCCTGAGGGAATACAAGCAGCCAGTTCTGGTTTATATCCCTCCTCAGGCTGAGCTGAGAGGAGGCTCCTGGGTGGTGATAGATCCCACCATCAACCCCCGTCACATGGAGATGTACGCAGACAAGGACAGCCGGTGAGTTCAACAGAAGGCATGGCTCCAATCTGCATCATTTTGTCACTTTTGCAGCCGATTTTTTTCCCTTTGTTGCAGAGATGCACCCAACATTTTACATGACCACCCAGTCTAGACTAGGCATGTTTAGAAATCGGTTATTTTAGATAAAACATGAACTCCAAACTGCAAACTATGCCAAACATTTTTCTAGAACCTTGCAGGACTTTATAAAACCAGCTTTTTCACTTTCTGTCTTCAGAGGAGGAGTGCTGGAGCCTGAAGGAACTGTGGAGATTAAGTTTAGGAAGAAGGACTTGGTGAAGACCATGAGGAGAATAGATCCGGTCTACACAACATTGGCTGAAAGACTGGGTAAATCCTGCCTCTTAATACTAATTACAGGGTTTCACGGATACATTTTTGTTCCCTCTGTGGCCTCATCCTCATTTTATTGGAGGAGCTTGTCATTAGGTGGGACCATGTGGGATTTCACAGTTCAGTTTTATTTTCTGTTGATTGTGTCATCACTGCTTTCCCTTGGGAGGTGTGTCAATCGCAGCCCCCCTCAGATCAATCGCCAGCTCTCCTGTGCTGACTATTGATTCTAGTTTGGTCCAATTCTACTTTACCTTTGGCGTTTTGGGCAACATTGTTAGAATAGAGGCTCTTACTGTGGAGAGCTAGAGAGCTTTCAAACTGGAATTGACAAAAATCAGCAAGGGGGTTTAGAGGGGCCAATGAGCAAAATGCTGTCAGACAGATTAGATTTTTTGCTTTCTTCTCTTGTGGAGCCTGATCTGATGTTAATGGGGTAAGCTGATAAGGAAAGGTCGACATTCTGAAGGAATTCTGTCAACCTTTAGTCTATTAGCACTTATTAGAATTTGTTGAAAATCTGTAATCAAACCTTTCTAAATAAAGCCGTTTCATTGGATCAGTGTTTTATGACTTATTCCGTTTCAACAGGAACTCCCGAGCTGAGCCCCGCAGATCGAAAGGAACTGGAGACTAAGCTGAAGGAGCGTGAAGAGTTCTTGTTGCCTATCTATCATCAAGTGGCCGTGCAATTTGCAGACCTCCACGACACCCCAGGTCGCATGCAAGAGAAGGGCGTCATCACGGTGAGAAGACCACTTTCATTTCTGCTCGTACTGCTTCACTTGAAATGTGCAAGAAGTGAATAACCTGAAAAGCCCAAAGGGGATTATCAGTCTCGCTACTGCTGCACCTGTCTGATGAATAATGTTTGGTCTGACCAGGCTGCGAGACTCGTCCTCATAATTATCTCCTTATGACCCTGGTCAATCACCTTAGCAACTACAGAGGTGGCCCCGGGCAGGCCCCGTTCCATCCTGCACCCTCACAGTCCCCATCTTTCACACACACGCTCACACATCCACTCTGCTCACATGACTGGAAGGGTGTTTCACGGTTGGATGGGAGTCAGTGTTTTAATACACACAGGATTCACTGAAGAAGATTAATATTTGTACTGGGTTCAGTGTTTATTTCAACATGCCTGCAGAAACCTCTGAAAGCTGCTTCTTAATAAACATCCTCGGGTCTTTGTTTCCATTTGATCACTTAACTCTAAGATTTCTTTTATACACATTAATCATCAACTCATGAAACATTCATATAAAAATATAAAAAGATTCAAGCATTAATCAAACATAAGGCTGAATTAACTCAAACATTAGTGGAATTTATATCAAAGAAGACAGTTTTATATTATTCTGGCACATAAAACCCGGGTTTGGACTCTTGTTTAAACTGTTGTTTCTCAAGTCAATCACACGACGCAGTCGGTTTTATCAAGACTTCCTACAAACTCATTAGCACAAGCAGATAAAAAGATGCTTATGTCACATAGAATTCACAGTTTGACATGTATTAATATGGCAGCTGGGTTTCTGTTTCTCCTCTCAGGATATCCTTGAGTGGCCGACTTCCCGTCAGTTCTTCTACTGGCGTCTGCGGCGTTTGCTGCTAGAGGACACGGTGAAGAGGAAGATCCAAGCGGCCAACAGTGAGCTGACAGACGGGCAGATTCAGGCGATGCTGCGCCGCTGGTTTGTGGAGGCTGAGGGGACCGTCAAGGTAAAACCCAAAGCTCCTTTTTTAAGTTGTGTCCTTGAGAGCCTTATTTTTCATTGACTTGCAACCTAACAGGGTCCCATGAAGACGTGTTTGTCCGCAGATAGATTTGTTCTGTTTTCAGTTTTTTTTATCACACTTACACGTCAGATCATGGACATGCACAACGCTTATATGCACAAAACTGCTGGGCAGGTTCCTGCGTCATAGAGAATCCATATGCTTATATAGACAAAACACCGTACACCTCCGCTGGTGTTCTCACACACACTCTCGCTGTTAGGTGTGTGGAACTAGACTGCTCTGACGTTTACGCACGCGTGTCTGGCGCATCTGGCTGAAGCTGTCAGACAGTCGCCAAAAAATAATCACCGACTTCTTCAGTGTGAAATAGTGTCACATGTCACATTTGTTCTAGTTTTTATTGCCCGATCATGAGTTCTTAATATCTGATATAGAAAACCGTTCTGTTACTAACTGCTGTTGTGTCCATGCGCGCGCGTATCTGGCACATCTGTTTACTTATAATGTCATAGTGGATCCTCTCTACGAGTAAATAACTCAGTCTGTTTAAGAGTTTTATTCTCTTAATATATTGTAATTGCGTTATTACATCATTTCTGATTATCTGTTATCAATACCGAACACTGCTACTCATGTTTACAGTCCAAATGACCACCGACGGATAAATGCACACAACCGTTATATGTACAAAACTGCTGGGCACCGAGGTCGTGCATGTAACCGTCGACCACTGTACCAGTAATACAAAGCTGGTCCTGACCTTAAAAATTAGAATTATCTCATCTTAAAGAAGTGTGTTTTAATGATGTATATAAAAACCAGATACAGGGACTTAATGAGGAAATTGAAGCAAAACTAGCTGCCCCCTAGTGGCTGCTGTAAAAGTAATATTTTCCTTAAAAAAATATGGTCTGATCATTTTTTTAAGGTATTGACATATTTTGATTTCATTCTTAATTTACCCTTTGTTTGTACAAAAATTTAGTTTTACAATATATTTAGTTGCATTTAGTATTGAAATAGAAATGATGGTTGTGTGGGTGAGTAGGCGGGGCCTTCAGCCCCATGTCTCTAGTTGGACTCTAGGTGCACTAATACAACACAGCAGCAACTGTAACCAGATGTTATGGCTTTAGTTTGAAAATCAAATGTAGAAAAACTCATGTCGGACTTTATACTGGACGTCAGCGGTCGCTGCTAACTAACTAGCCAATCCTGGTCAGTGCTGTCTGGTCTTTCCATCATGAGTCTCTGGTTCTGTTGATGTGGGTCACATATTTTCTTTTCTCTGCTGCTCAGATTCTGTTGGTTTTCCATGAGCAGCAAAGATGAGAGAGTCATTGTACAAACAGGTGAATCACATCCAGGTTGGTAGTGAAATAAATAGCCTGCAGGTTAGAAAACACCAGATAATATGAGTCGATTCTGGCTGGTTAAATAAACAATCAAACACTCGATAAACATAAAGTTCCCATTGATGCAGTTCCTTCCAGGCCCCGTCTCTGGGTTCAGATGAGCAGCTGCTGAGGTGACAGGAGCCAGCTCGCTGTTTGAGATCTCTCAAGAAAGGCCTTGTTAGCTCATTCAATGCCCCAATCAGGCCCGGCTGTCTTAAGCCACAATTAATCACAGTCCTGGCACCAGCAGATATGAGAGCAACACACTGTTTCTTAATTAAAAGCAAACAGATTAAAAATGATTAATAAGGGCATTAAATGTTCTTGTGGACCTCAAGCAAGACTGTTCAAGAAAAGTAAGAGCCTATTAACACCCCCCCACCCACCCCAAAATCCTTTTTAAGCCCTCCAGCTTGGCTTTGTTTGGACTCAGAAATGCCTGCACTCATGAATACTAATTTTTCTAACAGACATCAAATCCTCATTTCTTTGGCTAAAAAAATAAGGATTTGACGTCTTGTCGGCTTTTGTTTTATATTTATCGATTAGAGATGTTTTGTGTGTTTTTGTCCACAGTCACATCCTAACATGTTTTTTTTTTTCCCTTGAGTTTTGCTTATTGCTTACTGTTCTTTAACACCTGCGATGTGTTCAGGCGTATCTGTGGGATAACAACGAAGAGGTGGTCGGGTGGCTGGAGAAGCAACTGGCTGAAGAAGAGGGAGCGAGATCCGTCATCGATGAGAACATAAAGTACATCCGCCGAGATCATCTCCTCAAGCAGATCCGCAGGTGATCATTTCTAACAGTGCAGAACTTTGTTGAGTACTGCAAAAGAAAAACAAGCTCATTTCAAACTTTTCTCCTTTTAGCCTCGTTCAGGCTAATCCAGAGGTCGCGATGGATTCCGTCGTGCACATGACTCAACACATCTCCCCCACGCAGAGAGCCGAGGTGGTGCGTATTCTGTCCACTATGGAAACGTCGACCTCGTCCTAACTGGCGCCGGTCGAGGCTCAGCTCAGCACACGGTTCTGATTGGGACTGGGATCAGGACTGGAAACGAGATGATGTGCCAACATGATGGCCCCCCGGTCGCTACCGGGTTACTGATGAAGCGTTGGTAATGATTCTCTCTCAGCGATGATGTTAGTTATTATTACATATTGTAAGTTTTCCTTCATGTTAGTTTTCACTAAAATCTGTAAGTTTGATTGTTAAAGTGCAATTTAAAAGATGACAGTGTGAAAAAAATCCTGCGACTAATATTTAATAATATGCTCAGAGTTTACAAAGTTGGCTTGAGAGGCTGTTTATGCTTCCACAAGAATCTTTTTCCTCCATCTTTTGGACTCGGAGGTGTGTACACTATGATATATTTAAATAGGCTTTAGTCCTGATAAAATGCACCTTGGTTCCTGACATATGCTTGTTAAGATTTACAAGTGTTTTGATGACCAGCTCAAATAATGACAACACATCACCTGGGGAGTTAGCCAAAATGGTGGTGATGTGAGGAGGGGGGGGTCGTTTGCTGTGCTAAATGAGAAGCACTTAGTTACTGAACAAAGATGGGGAACACTAAAGCAGATTTTGTCCAGGGAAGCCCAGCAGGGAGCAGGGACCGGGTCCCTTTTAGACCCCGGCTGTTTCACAGTTACCCTGCGGTGAGCAGTGGGCAGCTCGCCTCGCAACAAAACCCACAGCTGTCCCTTCTGTTCACACACACACACACACACATTCTGCTTATAACAAGCACGTTAGTGCTTACTGCTCCCTCACGCTGCCCCCAGAATCAAACCTGCACAGTTTTCACTGCTGCAGCTCACAGACTAACATACACAGAGTGATGCTAACTGTTGTGAACAAAGGCTTAAATAAAGATCGCTAATGGTTTGATCAATAAACAGAACAGTGAATAACAGGCTCGCTTAGAAATATTTGTTTTTGACAGATGTTGCATTGCTCCTACAATCAGCACACTAGCTTTAGGTTTTTCTAATAAACATGTGAATCTTCAAACTGCCTGTTTGCTGTTCACCTGGTTGAACATGTTACCTGTCAGATGGGGAGTTTCATTTTAATGGAACTCACACATAGTTTTCTATTTCAAAATTTGCCATGTGTATGAACTGTTACTTAATGTTAGTATTCATTTCTGGGAGTAATGTCTTAATAACGTGATAATTCTGAGAAATACTGAACTGCCTTACGGGGCAAATACTGGAGATATTTAATGTTTTTTCTTTTCTTGTAGATCTTTGTGTCTTTGTTGAAATCCTGTCGACATGGAAAGTTTGTGCCTTTCTTTTGTCTGTAATCACATGCAGACCAGTTGCTTTATAAGTAACTTGGTCGATTCTTTATGAGGATGGAGAAGATTTACAGCAGTGAGCTTTAAGTGTGTCTGCAATTCCAGTAAAGTTTATCAACTTCAAAGTGTGTTTCTTTAAAAAAAACTTTGTGTTCCACCGAAAACGTTTAACAAGATGAAGAAATAAGTTTCTAATTTAATTTGACACAACTGTATTTTTATCTGATAAGGATGATTTATAAGGGAGATATCAGGACAAACCTTCACCTGGGAGAGGTGCTTCCTGATTACATACAAATGAAGGTCTTTTCATTCCTCAATCCACAGATTATTAAAGTACCTTGTTCTTTCTGGGTTTATAACTTCAACAGTATTAAGGATGATGAAGCAGATCAAAAAAATATTGGGGAATCTTTCTCATCCTTTTTTCCCTGTCTGACTCTTTTATATCATCCCCTTGGCTCTGTCAACTCTATTACCATCCAACCAACAAATATGTAAGACAAATTGAGTTGCATGCACCCAATACCCACCACAATTATACAAGGCCCAATAAGAAAATGAGTCATTTGGAAGTATAATTGAAAATGTGCCTTGCTTGCTCTCTCAGGCCTCCCAGAGGGTTTTGCTCATTTGTGGTGGCACGTAAAGCCGGTTAATTCTGCTTTTAATCACTGACAAACTGCAGAATCAGGTTAGTCTGAAGTTAACCCTTTCATGGCTAAAACACCAAATTCTCTGTCAAGATGTTGGTGTTAAGTATCTTTATTTATCTTCAAGCATGAAACATAAAAACTTAAGCTGCATTGGTATTTTTTAAAAACTTTTCAAAAAGTTTTTTTGGGGTCTACTCAGGTGGATAACATGCAGTTTGACTATGAAACAGGTAGATTTTTTCAATTATTATGACATTATTCTTATAATATTTTAAGAACACACACTATAATAAACCAAAAAAGTAGCTTTAAATTATCTGATGACTGTAGTGACCTCCTTTACATGAATGGGTTAAAGGGAAGAGTTTGCTAATACTTTTAAGATGTTGCCTGTATGTGAAAAACCAAATCATCATATCAGCTTCCTTAAACAAATGAAAGCCTTTCAGATTTTTACAGTCAAGCCTCACTTTTCAGATTTCCCAAACAGCGAAGCCTCTGCGATATCAAGCATGACAGTAACAAAAATGTACGAAAGAATGGCGAGAAATCTTAATGAAAAAAAAAGGAGAGAGAATCTGTGATGAGACTGAAATGGAGGCATTAATACAGCACAGAGGCGAGACACAATCACGCATCTGAGGCACCCATAATTCCACATTCCCGTGTCTCAATGACTTGACAGCACTTGAGAGACAAAGCCTGTGACCCAGTTGCAGGATTCCAATTAGCGGGGTGTGTGCAACAGTTGATATGAAAGGAGAACAGGGTCTTTACAGAGCCCCTTAGCTGTCTGATTACTGCCTGAAAACACGAGTCTTTTGCCCGTGACAAAGAGTGGAGTGACACAGAGGGAGCGCAGGCCTCAGCTGCTCGGCCTCTCTCTCTCCCGGCTGAGGACTTTTTGAAGAGCTCATCTCATCTCTGTATTACATGCCAGCCTATTTTACATTTCAACCAGACTTACAGTGCACAGCAGCAGCATGCACGTCCAGTAGGCTGAACAAAGTAGAAGATTTTCCTGTCAGTCCGAGGTTTGAAAAGATGACCTCTGGGTCAAAAGTCTGCTCGTATTAGCTAAGAACTCAGCAGCAGCACGCCTTTTATTGGTTTTGTTTTTACTGGGACACTAGCAGTTTTAAAGTTGCATAAAAAATGTTCTAAAAAATTAACAGAGCAATATATATTTTGAAAACACACATATACATCTCCTTATTTTAAGTGGGGAGCTGTACAAAGGTTTGGATCAACAAAGAAATCTAATGTTCTAACAACCTTAGTTCACAGTATAATTATTTTTTTATACATTAAATGGCCTTTATAGTGTTTTAAATGTTTACATATAATTTTACAAATAAAATGAAGTCTAATTTGATAGAAAATCTTTAATTTTAAAGTATTTTGCTTAATTTAGAAACATGTTTTGCCAGCTCAATAATTTTAAATGTACACTTCTGTATTTAGACATCAGAAATTCTTGTTTTTCCTTTAGTATTTAGATGAAAATGATAAACAAATAATATATAAATGAATTTCCACTGCAAATACATCAGAGTTTAAAAAGGCAAACAATATCCTGGTGGAATTAGGCAGGCAGCCTGTCAAACAGATGCAGGAGGTCAAAGGTTACAACATCCTGTTATCATCAGCACATAATGCACACGTTTTCAGTCTGCCAGAGCAAAGTCAATATTGGAACACTGAGTTGGCAGAGAGAAGAGCTAGTGGGAGAAAAAGAGGCGGGTTTCAGAACACGAGACAAACTTTGATTATCAGTTTCACCAAATAACATGTTTGTAGTTTCATCTAACATAAAGTCTCAAAACATTCTGTTTTCAATGACATAATAAGAAATATTCAGTTATCATGCTGCCTCATCAGGTTGTTAATGAGAATATTTATGCATTAAAAACATTTAGTAAATCCAGGAAGAGCAAAAGGTTTGTGTGTGTTGCAGAGCAGGTGGAGCTGCCTGCGTCACGCAGCTCCCTCCCTCCTCTCCTGACATTAACATTCATGGAGCCGGTGGAGTGTGGCGAGCCGCACACACTGAACCAAACACGAGATGCTGGATGAAAGGTGGGGGGTGCAGGCGGCTGGCAAAAGGAGGGGGAGGGCCGGCGCGTGATGATGTTGAGGTTGCCCATTGTTGGATGGTGGAAAGGTCAGCAGCCACGATGCCACGCCTCTGGTGATACATCACAATTATCACTGTGGGTCATTGACTGCTGTAGAAATTATGGGAGCAGCGGCAGGCCCACGTAGCAAGCCGGAGGACCAGACAAGGCCAGGTTAGCCGCTGTTACTGAGTCTCGAAGCAAATGTCAGTAGAATATATGGTTCAAGCCATACTGTCAACATGACTCCAGGGAAGGAGAAGCTGGAATGGTGGTCTGTAACCTTGGGCCGGACTGAAATACATCAACAACTCCTGGGTTGATTGTAGTTCTGAGGAATTCTCCAGAGGTTGAATTTCTCTGACTCTGGTGACCCCTGTGGATTTTTTCTTTTGACAAACATTTGAATTAAGGAACAAAAAAAAAAACACCCAAAACATAAACAGTTTCCTTCATGAACTCATACTAAGAACGTTGTTTTTTCTGTCGTATTTTTTTACTCACATGTGGCGACTGTAGTTCAGTTTTCCGGCAGTCGATGAACCGTTTTAACTTTGTGAGCTCTTGTTGTGTGTTCAGAGAAACGCCAGCTTTAAATGTCATCGCAGCTGTCTGTGAAACAATCTGTAGCACTTTCCAGTATTTGAGCAAACATGGTTTTCTCTTATATCTTTTATCAGTTCATCTAATAAAAACAATTATGTTTTTGTATAATTGTTGTTACTTTATTGATCTCTGAACGAAATGTGCCAAATCAAATTCTATTTTCTGCCTCAAAACATCAGGATTTTTCAAAATTAAGATTAATCAAAGACTTTGTTCATTAAGGAAGAACAAGTCTTAATTATTCACATTAACATGCTCCTTGTTAGGACACAGAGTTGCTGACTTTTAGGTTTCAGCTGAATCCAAACGTCAGTGCAGCAGTGACTCATTTTGAGATGTGCACATTAAAATGCGTGTATTGCGAGTACATCAGTGGAGCGTGCAAAGTCAACTCCACATGGAACTGTTGGTTTACTGCATCTCACGGTGTCTGTGGAATGGATAGATTTTGGAACTTGCGTCCTCTGCTTCTGAAGGACATGTGCAGCCAACTAAAGAAATCCTTGTGCATGACAGCTGCTGGCGGCATCATGTCCATGTGTTTGTTCAGCTTGTAAGTTCTCAGGAATCTTTGCCACCTCAAGAAGGACACAAGAAAAGGAGTCAGGTAACAGTGAAATAAATCACCGGAGGCTCTCAATTAGTTCTAAAAACAGCAGATAACGTGTTGATGTTGGATCATTTCAGCTGCAAAAATAAATTTCAGGTCCAGGTGCCACAGCTGGAAAATTTTATATGAGCTCAGATTCAGCCGAGTGACTTACAAATGTTTTGATAGTGGCTAAAGCAGGGGTCTCAAACTCCAGGCCTCGAGGGCCACTATCCTGCATGTTTTAGATGTTTCCCTGCTTCAACACACCTGATTCAAATGAACAAGTCGTTAACAGGCTTCTGCAGGACTTGTTGAAATACAGAGGATTTGAATCAGGTGTGTTGAAACAGGGAAACATCTAAAACATGCAGGATAGTGGCCCTCGAGGCCTGGAGTTTGAGACCCCTGGGCTAAAGGTTTCAGATGCTGCACAAAAATATAAATGCAACACTTTGGTTTTTGTGAGATGAACTCAAAGATCGGAAATACTTTCCACAAACACAAATATTGTTCAAAAATCTGTCTAAATCTGTAACAGTGAGCACTTCTACTTTGTGGAGATAATCCATCTCACTTCACAGGTGTGCCATATCAAGATGCTGATTAGACAGCATGATTGTTGCACAGGTGTGACTTAGACTGGCCACAATAAAAGGCCACTCTGAAAACGTTCAGTTTTGTTTTATTGGGTGGGTGAAGGGGGGGTCTGGGGACTCTGAAAACCAGTCAGTATCTGGTGTGCTCACCATTTGACTCATGCAACAGGGTATAAACAGAGAGGGGTGGGGATTGCACCATCTACAGCCACCTGTCCTGTTCCTTCACTGTGTTAGCACACTTGTTTTTAACTATCTTTACCACTATGAAGCGCTTCGTGACCTCTATCTGTGAAAAGCACCATATAAATACAAAGCAGACCTTTTACTCACTTAAATGTATGTGTATGACAAGCAGCAGGCGGGTTGTTTTGTTACATAACTAAACAAAACCCTTCTGAATGTAAAATCACTGGTAGATCCTAACAATACCTTAAAAAAAAAGCAAAAAAGTGGGTGGTAGGTTTATCCCCGTGTCACTAGTGCACAGACTTTGGCTCCAAAATTATAACATAGCACCTGTAAAAGAAATCTTGCAGCGCAACTTTTCAACAGAGAAGAAAAAAAAAATCATCTGGTCTAGAATTTGTGTTTTACACTTTGCATGAGGGAACTGAAACAACTTAGGACAGTTCCCTGTGGTGCTCCTCTCAGGCCTGAGATCATTTCCTGCCACAAATAGATATAAATCTTAAGCTTTTTAAAACAAGCTGATGTTAAAAATGACTCATAAATTGTTATTTTCATGAACTGGTGCAAAAAAGAGACAAGAATCTTAACAAACAAAGCATTGTAGGTTTTTGGTGAATAAATGACGAGTCAGCATCTCAGACTGAAATCTGCTTTCACAGATTAAACACAGAGGAAAAGAATGTAGGTGGGCAACACATAATTCTGTCCTCTTCAACTTTAATCAGGAGTACACTGACACGCTGCAACTCCCCCCACCCCCACCCTATCCATGCCTCTCATAATAATGGGACCGCTAAAAATTCAGGAGGCAAGCTCCACATCAATCACTCGCCAGATTTGAGTCCAATGCAATAAATATGTAAATGAGGAGAAGCCAATGTCTCATAGCTTTCAGATCTGCACAAGGAGTTAAAAAAAAGAGAGGGAAAACTGTATTAATTGCCCGTGGCCAGAGGAATCCTATTACTGTGGGCATTGATTATAAAATAGTATGTGTGAATGATTTTCTCACAGAAAGTGGACGAGTGAGCCTGGGGCCAGAAAAAGTAAAGACAGAGCTGAATTGTGTTGCAAGAAACTAAAAAGCGAAAGGGCACAACAAAAAGGCCAAATATAAGCAGTAACATTTAGATTAAAGAATAAAAAGGATTCATCATCAGTTGCAGCAGAGTTCCCCTGAATTGTTCTCTTGTGTTCAACATATTCGCAACAGATTATATTGTTTCACTCAGACAACTTGTCATAACACAAAATACAGTCTGAGTTACGATCACACCACATCATGATATACATTTCATCGAGGGGTCAGATTATCTCTTTATAGCCAGTAATTGTTCCTTATATCGACAACATTTGGAAATAGTTTCATTAATTTGCCCAGAATCACCTTTAAAGGACAAACTGCCTTTTGTTTTATCCGACATGTTGCTGTGAGTCAGATAGAATAAAGTGATTTTCTCACCTCATGTTTGACATGCAAATCCTCGTGTACAAATAAACAGAGATTACACCAACAGCAAAACATTATCTCCTATGGAAAAGCAAAGTTTACTTCATTTATTCACATAATTTAGAGATAAGAATTTAGATAAATATCATAATGGAAAGCAGTGTAGTTTAGTTTATTTGTGGCATTGTTTAGGAGATAACAATAATAGAAGATTTTAATCAGTTTTGAATCTCCAAACAACCTCTGATGTCTTTTTCTCATTTCTATTTCCCTTCAGCTAAAACGTATTTGGCCTCAAATATCCCCCCCCCACCCCATTTCCATCCTGGTTTTGTCTAAGACTAAACATAAAAGTATTATCACAAGATACACTTTATAAATCTTCTTCTTTTAATCATCAAATTTAAAACTATAAGTGAAAATAAACTGTCTTATACAGAATAGCTCAGATATTTTGGAGTGGGGTGTTATGTGAAGGTTATTAACAATTAATAACTGTTCTATCTGGATTCAGTTTGAGGAGCTTGTTGATTGGAGCTGAAAACAAAGTGAGTTTGTGCCCTCGGAAAACAACTTCAGAATTTCATCTCATTTCAAATCAATGATATTTCATCAATCGTTACCAGTAATTTCACTTTATACCTCCAACTGAAAGTGTTACATGAAAAAGTTACAGCAACATAAATATATGCAAAAAAATCCATGTGAGATTCTTGATGGTAATAAAATATCATTTCCAAGAATCACTTTGGGATTTTTAAGGTTAAAGTTTTTTTTTAAGACACAGTAAGTTTTCCCCTCCAGCTGTTAGCTCATCATTTTGATCCGAACTAAAGTTTATTTCTCCAAACTGAGGTCATTTAAGGAGCTTTGAGATATTTAATGTTCTTTCCATTGAAACCCACTTTAAACAATATTTTTAAATTATAAGTTTAGGAGATGTGAATGCAAAGAGAACAAGTTTCTTTGAGGAAGTTTTGATCATTCTTTAAGTGGTAAAAGCAGAATTGATTTGACTGAAAATGACATTGACAACCTCAGTTAATGCTTTTTTTCTACTTAACACTTTTCATTTGCTTTAATTTTACCAATTTGCAGCTTTAAAGTAATTGATTAGATAGTAAATCTGAACTAAAACAAACAAAAATGCAAAGGAAAATTGGGATCCTCCCTCAGCTGCTTTGACCTGTTCCTCCCTGTTCAGTGATTTGACAGTCAGCATTTGTTTTGTTCTTTATTATTTTGTTTTCATCTTTTCCTGACTCAAAAATGCTCCTCTCATTAACGTCCTCTCCACATCCATGTGCAGCAGTTGAAGAACGCAACTATGGTTAATGTCCAAGTACATTAACATGACATGACTTAATTCAGTAGTTCAAGAAAAAAATTGTAGATCTGATTGGTAGCTACACGTGCAGGTCTTAAAACAGCCAAAACTTCAAGGTGTGAGTCTGTTGATGCTGATCATCAAGACCAATTCCAGATTATGACAGAACATCTTCATAAACCCAAATTCTGAATCATTAATTTCTTCATTGCAGCCTTTAAAACTTTTATCCACTGTAGTTAATCAGAGTTTCAACATAATATTAATGTTCTAATAATCAGTTACAAACTCTTTACATTATAAGCCTTTTAGATAAATCCATGAACCTATAAGATTAAAAATGAGCAAATTATGTAATCTTTTGGAAACAGAGTATAGTAAAAAAAAAAGCTATTTTTTTACATTTGGATCAGAATGGATAAATACTGTATTATTTCATGTTTTGTTGCAAAAACCTCAGAGAATAAAGAAAATATAAAGGCTGTGTGTGCTGCAGCTGAATGTGCAGGATTTAACCTATAGGCTTTAATTTTTTTTGACAGTTTATTTAATAATCACTTTCTTAATACAAACCAGCACAGTTAGTGACCACAGTAACAGAACAGTAAAAAAGGTGTACAGCTGAAATTTGTCCCCCATGAAAAAAAAAGAAGTAAATCACTGAAACTGTCCATGAACACAACATGTCTGGACATTTTTCTAATAAAGATATAAAAATTATCTGACATATAAAGATTGTTTTTGTTCTGAAAACAAAATAAAAATAAAAATAAATTATTCCTGCAGTCCTGAGAGACGCACACTTTTCACCTGTCAAGCGTCACCGGTAAAAATATGTAATCACGTGATAAACTCTTGCGCTGAGCAATAAAACGGATGGAGGGTGCCATTTGTCAGTGAGTATAAAACATTATAAAATCATGCACGTTCAAATATGTATTTCAATAATAGTTACAATGTAGACAGCAAACGTCATTTAAACAATTTAAAACAATCTATAAAATTATGTTAAAGTGTCTCTTTATGAATAAAAGTGAAAACAAAAGTGCACTGAAGCGCAGAAAATAAATACATTTATTCCAGATGTGCAGACGCAATAATAATAATAATAATAATAATAATAATAATAATAATAATAATAATAATAATAATAATAATAATATACTGCTCTCATAAAGAATTCACTTAACTGCATCATCCCTTTGTGGTTTAAGGATTTTTAAGGTTTAACCATGATGCTGGAATCAAAAGTTGCAGAATTCCCCCTCTTTCGTCTTTTATGTTTATTATTATTAATTTCATAATTATTCTTTTTAATGGAGACAGCTGTTCAGTCTCTGACCTTAAGGTCCTTTCTTCAATCAGTGCAGGTATGATGAGCAGTGGATCTGTTTGTTTATTGCTTGATAAGCGAGGCCCTTTGAACGTGTGGATTCGATTGTAAATAAATAAATAAATAAATAAATAAATAAATAAATATCCAGCTGTGCCTCGCGGTTGTTGTGTTGCTGGATTACCAGGCTGCGCCTTCGCTCATCTCTGAGGATGGTTGTGACAGCTGGTTGGTGTATCCGTTGTCGCTCAGAGTCACTGCGGGAAACGGGGTGCCGGGGCCGCAGATTTCACTAGAGATGCTGTGAATTGAAGCCGGTCCATTGGGCTCTGGACTGGGTGAGTCTGCTGGATGGTGGGATACCGTGTCGGAGAAGCACTGCATGTCTCCGGCTGCACAGTGGTGCCCCGCGTGGTGGTGCTCCATGACTCCTAATGGGGTGCCAGCAGGGACTGTTGAGGGCACAAAGCCCAGGTCTGCTGGAGTCTGAGCCTGCGATGGTGGCGGGCCTTGGAAGTACTCATAATTCCCTCCTGGGCCGTAGTATTCACCGGGATAATCTGCGTTAAATAGACACGGGATTAGTGCGTGTTAGGTCAAAGAATTTGGATTTTTTTCTAAATTTTAGGGAATTTGACAAAGTTTGGGCTCGACAGACACCGTCAAGATTCAAACAAAAACCGTTTTAATTAATAATCAGTAGATGTTTAATATATTTGACCTCCATAATAGGAGAAGTGTCCAAGTTCTCCAGGCTCCAGTCTCTCTCCCAGAGCTCTCATCCTCCTCGGGCTCCGGAAAAACACGTGTCTGCGCGCGCTCAGGGCGCTCAGCTGCTTCATCCGCCTCTCTTTGGACCTCCGGTTCTGGAACCAAACCTGCAGGGGAGAAAAACAACACATTCACTTGTTCATTTAAGAAGTGGATGACACACAACTAAACACAAACACTCCGTTGACTGAAGGAAGGACACCAGTGCCATTAAGCGCCTCTTTAAAAGGTTTTACAAGCGCGATGGGAGCGAAGATTAAAGGGGGAAAGAAGGAAAAAAGGGGGGCCACGTTGTCGAGAGCCCATTACAGAAAATAGACCGAGAGGAAGTAAAATAAACGGAGCGACAAATTATTTGGGGGTGTTTATGTTTGGAGCCGAGTTGTGTGTATGTGAGATGTGTGTGTGTGTTGACACACACACTATTTAAGCTCGTGCTTTCATTTTTTTCACACTACAAAATGACACTTTAAGCGTGTCTTATAATAGACTGAATTTATTCCTTCGTCCATCCGGGTAGCTATCTTATTATTATCTTGTATCTTGTATATATTATTTATTTCCTACCTGGATCACTCTCATGTTGAGGCCGGTCTCCCTCGACAGCTGTTCCCTGATGTGTCTCGTGGGCTTTGGCGTGGCGGCGAAAGCCGCCTTCAGGGTCTCCAGCTGTTTAGCTTTGATGGTGGTTCGAGGCCCGCGGCGCTTACCGACCGAGCTCTGCTCGTCGTTTTCGTTGCCGCACGCGTCCTTGTCGGACAGGTGTCCGTTCTCTGAGTCCTTCCCGTCGTCCTGCGGGTCCTGGGAGTCCGGAGACAGGCTCGGATCGCTGCACGTCGTCACTGTTTTTATAGATGAGAATAAGACAGCGGATGTGAGAAATAGGGCCTAAAACACGCCTCCTGTCAGGGTCATCAGCTGGAATATTCCACTAAAACAAATTATACTCGGTGTTTATGTGTGTTGAGCTGAAATCACCTGAGAGGAGGATCGTGTCCTTCCCGTTGTTGTTCTGGTAGTCCTCCTTACAGACAAACTTAAATTCGTCCAGGATGTACAGCTCCTCCCCGGTGGACAGCTGCTTGTTGCACATCACACAGGTGAAGCAGTTCAGGTGAAACACTTTGCTTTTGGCTCTACGGACAAGATCACTGGGTAAAATCCCCTGCGAGCAGCCGCCACACTTGGTCCCAAATCTCCTGTTTAAAGGTACAAAATCAGGGGAAAGTTTCAGTCTGGACCAGGACCAGGATCTCTGACAGTTCTAAGTCTAAAACTGCGATTTCTAAAAAGCCGGTTTGAAAAAGTGTCCACAAGTTAGATGTCTTTCTTTCTTTTTACAATCAGTTAGACTATTTTTTAAATAAGCTTTTATCATTAATCGAAATTTCTGCCTGATGAAGTAGCTACAACAAAGTGAAACCTGAACATCATTTGATAAATAAATCAGAATATTGGATCACAGAGTTGATAAATACAAAACAACACCATCACACCCGCTTTTGTTTCTGAACTTTGACTCTGAAATTCCAAAATTTTCAGTTGAAATGAACCACATCAAACATGACATTGGACAGGGAGGAGAGCGCGCGTTCCTCATCGGACACGCGCTGGATTCTTACCTAAAAAAGTCACTTTTACAGTACAGCCTCCCGTCTCGCGAGAAGCACTTCTCTGTCAAACTGCATTTACACTCGCAGCACTGGACGCACTTGATGTGCCACGGTCTGTCCAGAACTTTCAACAAGAACCTATCCAGGATCGGCTTTTCACATCCGGCGCAGTGGATCATTTTGTCCCTGTCCATCGCGTGAGAATCGAACAGTTTGTGTTTTTCCTCCAACGTCCCGATCACCCGGACGCTGGATACGTTTTGATATGATCCAGGAAATCCACCGAATCCAGGGAATTCTGAAAGAATTGGGCTACATCACCATCCGTTTGCAGGTTGTTGTTATTATTATTTATAAGATTATTATTTCTATCTGCTCTTCAAGGCAACAATCCACATCCTGCCATCGGCTCCTAACAAAAGCACCACACAACATCTCTTTGACAAATTATTGATTGTAAATCAGAGCGGGCCCGTGAAGGTGATCCAAGGTTGGCCATTTCATCTGAGAGAAACATCAAAACTAAAAATAATAAAGAAGCTTGTGTCAATTAGATGAAACGGAACAGAAATCCGCAGTAAAGAGGAGAGAAGCGAGGCGCTGTGATGCTCCGCTTGTTCTCTGATCAGCTCTCAGCCCGAGAGGGAGGCTGTAATCAACTCACCTTGTCCAGCTCAGCAGCCTATTGCCTAATAAGAAGCACGTGACGTCACCTCCACCAAAAACCAATGAGCAGTCCCTTTTAAAATATTTCTCTCCATCACGTGGAGCCACTCCAGTATGAAGTACTAAATACAAGTTTTAAATCAGAATAAAATCAAACAGTTTGAACATGTTCAAAATAGGGTTTAGCAGAACGGGAAAATTTGTGTAGCCTAGTAATAAAATCTGAATTCATATAAATGAATAATAATAATAATAATAAAAATATAGGGATTAATACAATAATAACTTAAAAAATCAACAGGTTAAATTGTCACTTAACACATTTATTATGGATTTCAGAATAAAACTGTTGTTGTTTTTTTTTTTTTTCAGTTTTTTAAGCAACTTTTATCCCAGAAATTTTCCACAGAAAATCTATGATGACGTCATGACAAGCTAGTAAAACCGGGGAGTATTTACTGATCGGTGACGCATTATCAGCTGAGAGGGGCGCGGAGGAACAGCTGGAAGCTTTTCAGAGATTGAGACGGAGGCCCAGCAGCGTTGGTTTTTATGGTTGCGGTGACAGAGATGTTATCAGAGCGCGTTGGCGCGCTGGGGACGCAGATAGCGCGTTTCCCAGCGCAGTTCGTCCCTGATAGCTGGAAGGTCCCGCTGCAGAACCACTGACGAACATCAAAGAGGAACTGGTATAATACAAATATGATCGGCCATCTCTTTGTTTCACATGAGCCTTTGTTTTTTTTTCTTCCAAATAAAGCCCAGAATAACACATATATTCACTTTTATCATAATAATTTCCGAGGTGAGAAAAAACGGATAAATAGGCCCGAACTTTATTCAGCATCTCTTGTGATGTTTGCTTTTGTAAAAAACAAATAATACTTGTTAAACATTTATGGTAAAATATTTACAGACATTCAAATGGGATCAATAGAATGCAGAATTGCTAATTTAGAATAAGAACATATTTTATTCTTTCTCGTTTTACTTATGAAAGATGCTGCTGAGAAGAGAAGCAAAAAGCAAACAAACACGCAAACAACAAACAAAATCTGTATTAGTCATGGAGCATAAATTCCACAAAAAACCCATCATGAACAACAATTGATATAATCAATATTTTTTTATTTAGTTAATTTCTGAAACCATTGATGAAACTTTCACATACACTGAAGCAAGACTCTGGAAGTCCATCATGTCCTGGCATGAGAACATGGGCACCATTTTTTATAGTATTTTTTAAAAGAAAACTCAACATTATCATTATCTTTTACAAGGGAAATATTAAAGCTCTGAGTTACAATGTTCACTGCTGTAAACTTTTTCATTTTCTATCACACTGGTCAGCCATTAGTTTTCTTCAGAAAGACATGATGCCTGTAAACCTTCACTGCACTGGACCAGGGATCTGATATTAGGTTTCAGACAGCAAACAAGAATACTGCAAAGATTTTTTTCATTGGTTCTAAGAAGAACAAAAAGGAAATGAGCTCCAACAAGCTGCTCTGACCAAAATACCTCCGAATGAAGTGAAAACTCTGATTCTCTGAGGGGAAGAAGACCTCCTCAGAGGACTGATGCAGCTCCAGCTTCACGCTCTCATACAGGAGGCCTTTGTGCAGTGCAGGAATCTGGCAGCATGTGCATTGTTTGTTTTGGAATGAGAGAAAGTGTGTCATTAGTGTTTGTTAATTGCAGCTAATTGGCCCTAACGAGATGAACAAGGCCACCCACTGGGATCAGTCACACAAATAATTTGTAGAAAACAAAATTAATTACTACATGCTAATTAAAGTCAATTAAAACTGATTAGGTGGGAGCGGAAGAGGAAAGTTAGAGTACGGGGAAATACCTGGCAGCACACACAGTGACGAGTCTGGCAGCTCAGAGCTCCTCGCTGTGAAACAGGATGACTTCACTCCTCTCAACACACAGACGAGCTTTAGGGGTGTCGTTGTTCAGACAGAATCTAACTTCAGGAAATAAACCACACATTTGGTTCAAAGACTGGTGTCAGAATTTATAAAAAAAAAAAGAAAGCCACTTAGAGAAATAAACACTTCTCCCAGTTTTATTTTTCTTTAAAGATTTGTTGAATTTATTAGATTATTTTCTCTTTCTGTCTCTGCAAATTTGTAATTGGAAAATATCTAAATTTCTGCAGAAACCTTATTTCTTGCTAATACATAATCCTTAATTTTATTTTGTATTTTAAAGATAGGCAGAAATAGTTTGCGGAAATACAAATACATAATAAGTCATTATAGACAAATCAACTCTGGATGGTGTCAGAAAAGTTTAAAATTACGATGTAACATTTCTGCATAATGTGGATGTAATAATTTAATAATCAAATTTTATATTTTTATATAAATATGAAAATATTTACTTTGTGACACTGGGTATTCATTAAATTATATTACATGACATCAAATAATTAAAATGTGAAGACATTGTCTTATTTCCTGTGAGTGTCATAACACTCACACTTTAGGTCTAATAGTGCAGAACACAAAGGTGGTTCAGCTTGTTGCGTCATGTTATCACACCACTGTGCCTTTTAGTATAAAACCATCCCTTTGCAGCTCTGACTCATTATTAGAGTTATTATTATAAAAATCACCTTTTAACAGACTCAATAAACCTCCACATTCTATAAAACAGCTTGGAAAAACCAAATAATGATAATAAGAATCAAAACAGAAACAATTTCCAAATTTCAGGCGAGTGACATCCAGATTGTTTACACTAAAATGTTATCTTATCAAAATATTGCTCTGATTTCTTCATTATTATAAGATAGGAAGGTTATTACGTGTAACTTTAATGTTTGTCTCCCAATTATTGATCTGATTGTTACTTTAGATGTTGTGATTTGTAACTGTTTTATTATCAAACTATTATATTATTACTTTATTATAAAGACACACTATTAATATTTTTAAATACAGAGACATCCTTCTCTTAAAGTTTAATGATAAGTTGTTTTTATAGACAATAAGCTCATGAGGACAAGCACGAGACACTTCCTGAAAAAAAAAAAAAAGTTTTTACATGAAACTAAATCCTGTAAAATACAATAATTCAAACTTTACTGATGGTCCTTCATCTTGGACTTTTGTTGTAAAAGCAATCCATGAATAAATGTAGTAAAGTGCTGCTCAGTAAGGCCATTTTTAAACAACATTTATGATACTTATCTGGCGAATGAGGAGACCATCTGCACCTTCTTTGCGTTGAGCCAACTGCCCTGCGAGCATTAACATTTTTTAACTGAAAAGTGGAGCAGCTTGGCATGACGTTTGCAGCACAAGTTATTTTGGGATGACAGAAAAAGCCACTTATTGTTTTTGGTGAAACAGCTATTGTTCTAAATGTGAACTCTGAAAGAAGAAGACATCTTCCCCTACATCTCCCACGAGTTCAGCCTGTGTTGAGTTTATCCTTTCAGTCACTATAATAAATCTTCTCTATGAGCTCCCATCCTCTGTGATGGTTATACTTGATGATCAAAAAGTGTTTAAAATGAGAGTTTTGTTGATTGTCGTGGGGTTACAGCAGTGTCAGGTTGTTTGGATGCATGACTGTGAGCCAGAGTGGGGAAATGAGCCTGTATGAGAGGAGAGCGTGATGAGCCTGAGGGGGCCACTCGGTGAGAGGGCCCAGGGGACGGGGGCATCCAAGGCCCCCGGTGATGATGGTGATTGATGCGGGCACAATGCAGACAGCCCAGACGCTGCAGCAAATTAAAAGGCTATTTTGTAAAAGTTGTAAAAGAGCAGAACGGCAGAGGGGAGCGATGAAGCTCCGCCACACCCCCTTGACTCCTCTGTCAGACTGTCAGCTTCTGTTCTGTTTCGGAGGTGTCTTCAGTTCCGCAGGGACGAGCGCTAACACAAGGCTTTGGCACACACTCATACTGGATCCATACTTGATGCTGTATGTGGATTTCTAAGAGGAAATGATCCCACTTTATATTCTCTGGTATAGATTATATGTTCAACTCACTTTGTTCATTTAGCTGCCGCCGTTTTATTACATCTTGAATATGAATATACTCCATAGTTTAGTTTTTACATGTTATTAGAAGGTTGAGAAACAATATCCAGAATTCATACATTTTAAATACTTTCCCAGAATGCAATGAGGAATTAGTAGTACTCCTTACATTTTGAGCACTAGTCTCTTATTTATACATGATTTACAAATCCTTCATCCTGAGTTTGAATTGAATTAACCTGGTTGACCTCAGGATGCTCCCATCGGGTGTTTGTCCTGCCTGCAGCGGATGCGTGTGTGTGTAGAAAGGAGATAGAGGGACAGACTATATATTAGGCTGCAGGCGGAGCAGCCTGCAGGGAGGACGAGTCACATGAGGTCAAATCGGTGTCAAGTGGGGAGTGAAGACAGCTGAGCTGCTCGGCCCGTTTCATTGTGCTCATCAATGCAGCTCCTGTCAGTTATCATGAGTGTGGGCCAGGAGGGGGGTGGGGGTGCTTGGATGGAAAAGGAGCGTGCCTGTGTGGGAGTTTAAAGGTACTCAAAGGGGGGTGGTCTTATGAGGGATGTTGGAACTTGAGGGCATATGGTCCCCCTTGCTTGGGGGGAAAGTGCTGCAGTTCATGCTACACATGCAGACTTTCTCAGATCACCTGCTTTACTGCTGCTCATAATAGATCGTTTTTATATGTTATGTTTTATGTTTATATTGATTAATAACAAAATGTAAAACAATAAAATCCAAATCAGTTCATTTTACTTTGAGAATGCCCAACAATCAGAATTTGCTGTGATCTCAGTCAGAGGTGGGTCAAGCTGCACTGCAGAGGGTTTATTCCCAGACGGAGAAGCCCTGGGTGAGATGTAATCAGCCCCTCTGAGGCGAGGTCTTGACTATTACTGGAACGGGTCGACTGGCCCGTAGCAGCTTATCACCTGCTTCCACTCTGCCTCACCCAGCTACTGAACACTGAAAACACAGACAGGGGAGCCCACTGTATAAATCGATCTGAGCTCACTCAGATGTGTCCCACTGAGGGGACACCAAGGATGTGTACACTGTCAAGTCAATAGGAAAATATTAGCTAAACAGCTTAAAAGAGATAGAGAGAACACACACACGGCATGCATGAAAGCGTGGATCCTTGTGTCAGGCGCCTTGTTCTGCTCCCTTGGTGCATCTGTCACCCTCTGATCTCTGTGTTGTATGCAGGCAGGGGAGTCATACGTGCTGCATTAGAATAAGAGTGGACTGCAGAAGTGCCTCAGAGGCAGACTGTGGTCCTGATGCGGCCGCCCACCCTTGTCTTCTCAGCTGGGCCTTCTCATGCTTGCCCCTTTCATTCCTGCAGCTCTGGGGGGACTGGGCTTGTCCCAATGCACCAAACAGATGGGTATTACACAAAGGACCATGTTCGCTGCAAGCTGGTGTACTACATGGATGATTACACCTGAATACCAGACCTAGAATTGATACAGTGGCTCGTGGTCACATTATGCAATGGGTGTAGGGAGGAGGCAATCAAAAGAAATCAGGAAACAAACAAAAATCTATTATTTTTGCATGTATTTTATATTAAAGGGCTGCTTACAGTGAATGTTTAAAGTTGTTACAGGTTGTTTTACTGACTGAGTAGACCCAGAGATGGTAGAAGGGTTAAATATGATCTGAGATTCAGGAATCTGGAGGCGGAGGAAGTGAAGTTTAGACACAGGAAGTAAGAAGAGGATTTACTGCACAGGTGAGTTCATTCATAAGGATTCCAAGTTTAGTCTTGAGGATACTTGTAACTGACCACACCAAAGAGATCGATGTGACTCCAGTGGAACACGCACTGCTGCACTGATCAGCTGCAGGTGTGATCAGTGGCAGACTGCAGCAGGTGGGGCTCATAAGCAACAAGGTCAGTGACTCACCTGAGAGACAGAAGAAAACCCAAAGGAGGGAAAAGTCTGGTCTGTGTCAGAATGCTCCATTCAATCAAGATAGTTACAAAGATTTATCTGTAAAAGATGAAAAGTTCCACAGTGTGTATCAGAAAAATATACAGTAATGGTAAAGAGAAGAAAAATAGTGCTTTAATTTTACAGGTAGATAAACTTCATATGTCACCAGGTAACATGAGAGCTCATTTTTATCATCAACAGCTAATTTGTGAATGTTGGTAACGTGTCTGCGAAACAAACTAAATGTGAGATTGCAAGTTTTCAAATCAAATCAAATCAAAAATACTTTATTAATCCCCGAAGGGAAATTAAGTGTTGTTGTAGCTCAGTTCTTTTCAGGAAGCCATTATAGAAGGTTCTAGGTGTGGCAGGAAGGATCTCCTGTAGCATCTGTGCTGCAGCGGATTATGAAGAATCTTCTGGCTGAAGACACTCTGTTGTTGAGTTACTGTGTTCTGAAGAGGATGATGAGGGTTTTCCATCATGTTCTTCATCCTCCTTTGGACAATCAACTCAAGAGACTCCAGTTCAGTCTCCAGGACAGAATCAGTCCTCCTTATCAATCTGTTCAGCCTCTTCATGTCACTTGCTCTGATGCTGCTTCCCCAACAGGTGACTGCAGATGTGATCAGCTGACAAACTCCTCTTCTATTGCCGCTCCTCATTAAATCTCTGTCTATTGGTATTGTTTGAAAGCCAGGTAGAGCAACATTGGAGTCCAGGATATGTTCCTTTAGCCATGTCTGTTTGTCAATATGACTGATGAAAGTGAAGGTTAAACTTAAACCTCTTTCTCTCTCTTTGCTCCTGCTCTGCATCCATGTCTTCTTCTTTTGAGCTCATCAGGGATCCAGAATTACAATTTGAGGATTATTTCAGCCTTAGAAATGTCAGTTAGTTGCGCTTTCTTGTAAACAAGTCTCTTGTTGCCATGATTACGCATCATAACAAGTGGCAAAAAAGTGACAAATCAAGCAAAAAACTCGATCAGCACAGCACCCAAATCAGAAGAAAAGTATTTAGAAAATATTTCCAGAAGCAAAAACTTGCAAGAAATACTCAAAAAGAACAAAAAATGCTAGAAAATGCTAGCTAAGTAACAGAGCTACTCCAACAAGCTGCCACCAGTTGTAGCGCTATAACATTTCTCTCACTTTCTGACCTACTGAAGCTAAACTAAAGAGACTTTCAGGCTGGTTCCATTTCCCTGCAATAATTTGACAATTTTGAGAGACATTTTGTCCCACAATTAAAAAAAATTATAATAACAGGAATGAGGCTCTGCAAGTGAAACATGGACATTGAGAACCCCCATGAACCTTCTGAACTCTTTTAGTAACCCTCATACATGCCACTCACAATTTGTTTCCATCAGTCGTGGTCCACTGCTTCATACTTTGAGTCCTTTAGCAACTCATTACTCCACAGCGTTGTCATGCCTAGATTAAACGAAAATGATTTCTACAACAAAACATGTTGGTTCAAAATAAAAAAACACAGTATTTTTGTGTATAATGATGTACAACATGAACACAGGGTTACACAGTCAGGTGACTGATTCACTGTTAGTGGCGAGTGAAGTTTTCCATCTCAGTTTCAGTGTTCATGATTTTTTATTTCTCTCTGGAATAGGATTCTGTTTGTGTGTGTGTATGTGTGTGTGTGTGTGTGTGTGTGTGTGTGTACACATCATCAGATGCTGGGCACATAAGATAGAGAGGAACAGAGAGATGGGAGAGACTACTCGCCTGTAGCCAGACTATCCATATTTTTTATATATAGAAAAAAAAAAACCAAACAGGGTTCTTATCAGCAGCTGTGTCCTTTCCTTCCTCTCAGACTAGCCTCCCATCCTTGTCTGGCCTCCCAGATATGCTAATCAGCATGTAAGAATATCCTGTTGTATAATTACCATACATTACCCTGTGCTCATCTCCGGATTAATTCTTCATGTGCATAATCGCATTTGGGCTCCTTTTCCTGCGTGATGTTAAAGGTGAGACATGGGTAAATACAATTTACTGTGGTCCAATGTTACTGTTTGGAATGTGTTGGCAGCTCTTACCTCCAGGACATTGTCTGCTGATGGAGATGGCTGAATGAGGAGGATTATCTCCTTAGTCATACACCGTCTAGGTCCTTGGTTCTTAGAGACTTGTAATACCACCACCCAAGGCTTTTCACAATGGAGGATATTCTTGCATTACCCTTTGTGTTCTTATGGTTTTATATTCATTTGTACATTAATTATTTGTATTAATCTTTTACAGTGTAATAGCACATATCCCTCATTACAATACTTCTTGTCCAACACTGAACACAATGCTCATCTAACAGCTGAGTTCTGTAAAAAAACAAGAACATTTGGTGCCATCCAGATGGAAATCATATTTCTTGAGTTCACATAAAATATGTTTTAGGAGTATTTTTCAACAGCAACACCAGTCCAACACCTTGATGTTAGGTTGAAAGTCCTGCCTAATCACTTGCACATAATTCAGCTTTTTAAAGCATCAAATAACTTATTAAAATGAAGAAAACTTAATAATCTAATATACAACAGCAATATAACAAGTCTTAGAATAAACTGGAGTCAAGACCTGAAAAAACTTACCAGTTTGAGATTGAAAATTTATGTAAAAAAAAAATTGAATATCAGGATAACTGATTTATTTGTTTACACTTTAGAGGTGGTACAAAAAAAATTGTTTTGGCTTCAATTCGCAGGTTGTTCCTTTGTCCATTTTTAATATCAATGGTCAAATAAAACAACAACAATAATGAATTGCTTGTATTTGTGCTGCAGTGCTAAACAGTCGCCCAACCACAAGAAAACATTTGTTACCTTTTAAAAAACAGCAAATAAGAGAATAATTTTAGGATTCCTTTTCACTGATTACATGCTAAACACTGAACATTTAAACACACATTTTGTGTTTGTTTATTAAGTGGGTTCAAATATCATCTAAAATAAAAAAGTAAGACAAAAAAAATTCAACAAGATCAACTTTAAATTATACATTTCAATGGTTATTCTGCTTCTGCTGCTTAAGAACTGTCCTGATGGACATACGTTGACTGAGGTTATTGCAGAAATATATTTTTCGGCATGCAGCAGTTTTTAAAATGACGTCCAGCATTTGTGGCTGGTGGGCAGATCAAGGCATTCGGGTCACACGATGATGCAGCTGCAACCATACTGATAGACCCTCCCCTGTTTTTATAGCTCATTTAAATAAATTGAGTGGGCCATCTGTAATCCATTTATCTGCATCAAAAAGCCGTTAGCTTTGCCTGCTCCTCCCACCGGCCCTGCCTCCAGCCCTGTCAAAACTGAAAAGATCAATATGCATAAACACACTCAGCTGAAGTTTAGTAAGGACACGCAACAAAAGAGATGAAGTCTGATTCAGGAGTCCTGAAATAAGTTTGTTTCATATTTGCAAAGAAAATTCAATATTTTAAACAAATATCGAAAATGAGTCACAAGAACAATAAATGTTTGGAGAATTTTTTAATTGTTGGTTAGTTCTAAACAAGAAGGGGATGAAGTATTTTACTGTTGCAAGCAAACATTCCAATATCTATATATTTATTTAATACACCCCCAAATAATTGATCTTTTATCTATTTATTTTCACATCCAGAACATTTCTTATCTGCTGTTTTTCATTTCTGTTCCATCTCCACTGAGACGTCTGCTTGACAGAGAAACAGGAAACTGTTTCATGTCTTCCTCCTGACAGCTGACATGTACGTCTCTGTCTGTAGACCTTTTCCTGCAAAGCATCATTTTGTGGCGGCTGCACACGTGACCCCCATGAGCTAACCATAAAGGCGGTATTATGGGAGTAATGAGTAATTTAACAGTTTGTTTCAGCACACCTGGGTACCACAAGAGGACTGTATATTTCCTTTGACAGTTCCAACATCTCTGTGCAGCGAGCCAGAACAGAACTGGTAAGGTCAATATCCCCAGAGAGCCGAAAAAAAAAGAAGTTTGAAGATGTGGTGCATTTTAGGGTTTATGTTTGTATTGTCTGTGTAAAGGCCTTTAAAAGAGAACATGTCTTTTCTTGCAGGACTCGAGTGAAAGACTTTAGATGGACTGTGTGTTAAAAAAGTGCATATATCACTGACACGGTATAACAGCTGATCCTGGCTCTAAGTAACAGCCCTTTTTTCTTTCTTTTACATCTCTGGACCATGTTATATCCTCATCTGAAACAGAATTTTGGTACCCACAAAGCTATTGATATTAATCATCAACTGTTTCCAGGATCAACTCCACACCTTCACCCGTCTTGCCCTGACAAAAGCCTCAAGTGGGGGAGGAAAGACTGGGATCAATATCTCATGTCCAAATGCTGCAATCTGCCTCTAGACAATAAAACCTGGAAATACAACTTTTTTTTTCCATCCAGCTTCTTTGAGATATAAGTGCTGTCTGTCTCTAAGTGAGAAACACTCCACAATAGCCAGTATAAACACACTGGCAACAATGAACAGGTAGAAACTTACTGAAAAACAGGAAATACAGAAATCCAAACAAAACAGAAATTCTCACAAAAACACCAAAACCTTGACAGGACTCCAGCGTTAAGAAACGTCCTTCTAAACGATCTCAAATATACTGAAATGATAAAATGCATACAATCAACATTAATTAACATCCCAGCTGTGTTTTCATGAATCCAGCATAACAAAGTGAACTTTCTCTTATCTGTAAATCAAAGATTTTCAAATAAAGAAAATAATAAATGTGTTCTCTTTACTCTGAAATACTGAAAAAAAGGTCTAAAGTCCCTGTAATTTCACATTTCTGTTTCTGCTCAGCTGATCAGTTGGAACCGTCCAGTTTCCGTGAGGGACGGGTGACAATTACAGTGAAAGACAGAAGAAAGGAGTGAGAAACACCTCCATACCTTCAGCCTCGGACCTGTGACCTGCTCCTTTCAGCACTTCGCTGCTGAAGATGGCTTCCAGACACCTGACAAGAGTTTGAACATTTATTTATTTATTTATAACTACATGGAGATCAATGGCAGCCAAGATTGTGTGTCTCTTATTCCCATGAATGGAGATGAAGGAACAATACCACCATAAAACCATTTTAAGGTCACAGCTGATTGGGAAAAAATAACCTTTGATTGAAGTGTTTTTGTGTGTGTGTGTGGGATCTTTGAGTGTTTTGTTGTGTTGTGTATTGATTTTGGCTTCTTTTGTGACTTCAAAAGCTTTGGTGTCTTTCACACAAAGAGACGACAAAAACCCAACAACAACAACATTCATTCATGGCAAATCAGCTTTGTCTCTGAGGGATCCTCAACCTGCTGCTCGCTGAGAAGTGTCTGAGAATCCTCCAAAAATTAGCCGTAGCTTTCATCCTGAACAACTCCTGAACCTGAAAGAATCAAATCCTCCCGTAAATACAGGAACAGACACTTTTCTGACACATTAAAATAAACAGGGGGAAAATCACATGGTTGTGTATGTGTTGTGTTTGCATGTTTCAAAATGCTGATATTCAACCCAAATGGTTCTCAAAAATCTAAATTCTAATTCTCATCCAAGAAGAAAACATGTGTCTTCTTCTGCAACTGTTATTTCATCAACAACCTCAGTTACAATAAAGTTGGGAATCTATGCAACATGAATAAAAACTGAATGCAGTGATTTGCAAACAAACCCATATTTTATTCCCAATAAAAACATATCAGAGGCTGAAACAGAGATATTTCACCATTTCATAGAAAGTATTAGCTCATTAAAGGATTTAAAACAGCAACACATCCTACTGAACAGGCACTCTATGTCGAATCTGCAAAGTGAATTGCTGCATCGACCCAATAATCGTGCAAATCTTGTACGTATTTTCTGCACAATTTAGTCAAAAAGATAAACAAAAATCACACCTGAAACTGTTAAAGAGTCTTCATGATTTCGTCACGCTCAGAATGTGATATTCTCTTTTTTGTCTCCAAACAGCCATATTTAATTTCAAGTCACCAACCCCTCTTAAAGTTGTTTCCCATTTTCTGAACTTTTACTCACTGAAACTAAATCTAGATGGGTTCCAGACAAGATTGTAAAAGCCCACGACAACCTCTGCTGTGTTTCTGAGAGAAAATATATATATATATTTTTTTATGTGTTCAAATTCCCAATGACATGACAAAGAGGCCTTGAGGCACGTGAAAAAACTGACAGCTCACAGTAGCTACATTTACATGCGCCATATTTCCCCAATCTGATTAAAATGTTGGTCGATCGGAATTCCCAAATCCCTGTTTACATGGACACTAACTGAAATGATCTGATCATGCCATGAGTACACATGCACCAAGCACTCAGTCAGGTTAAATGAGTTGAGCATGCGCACAGCGAGTTGTCTTTCCAGGGGAAGAAAAAAAAGTAAATAAAGTCCGTCCTTTCTGCACGTCTTTCCCGCCCCATCGTGTGCTCGAGCTGACTCACGTTTTCCCCAATATGAACCTTCTGCAGGTGATTACCTTTATGTTTGGGTTTTTACTGGTCGCATTAACCAAGCTAGAGGCTGAATACATATTGCTACTGCTCCTCCACCACAGGAGAGGAGAGCAGGATGACAGGATGACTGCACCAGCAGACCACTTCTGTTTACCTCCCGCCATGTTTTCTACTTGAGTCTGCGAAAGCGGAAAGACGTCACGCTGAAGTTGTACGCATGCGCAGTGGGCTTTTTTCACCCTTTCTTTCCGAATGGGTGTGTACATGCACGTCTATCTGAATGAAGATCGGACAAAACCACCCCTCTCGATCGGAAGTAAATTTCATTCTGATCAGGCTGCATCGGACCAAAACATTCTGATTGACATGTTTACATGACGTATTTTTTTTCCGATTGGGCGTTTATTACGATTAAATGTGCCCATGTAAACGTAGCTAGTGTCACCTTTTTTTTAGACTCCCTTATGAAATTTATTCACAGTTTGTCAATAACAGTTTCCGTACAGAGACCTTCTACAGTTAACACCTTCTTTATCCACCGGTGTCTAAAAATAAAACAACACACGTCATTTTCTTATAACTTTGAAACCCAATTTTAAATACTTGATTATTTTATATTTAAAATACACAATTTGTCAGTGATTACTTATACAGTCCTATGTTGTGCAACTAAACTTTTTTTACTTTAAGCACTAAGTGGTAAGTGCTATTTTCCACTGAGTTGGCATGAAGTCCTGTTAATGTATTTAGACTGGAATCTAATACTGCTTATGGTCAAGGTCTTTCAGCTTATTCACTAATACAAATATATAGGGATGCAACAATACCACTTTTTTCAAAATGATATGGTAGTGATACTTGGATCTGAGTACTTGCTGATACCGAGTACCAATGCCGATACTTCTACCACGCAAAAAAAATCCAGTGAATTGGAAGACAGGTTTTATTTTCTTCTCTGCTTGTTACAACAAATGATCGTGAACTTGATAAAAAAAAAAAATATTAATAAAAATGACCACAAAACCAAAATTTTAAGTGAAAAATAAACATTTTCTGTGAAATTATTGTAGAGTTTCCACATTTTACGCATCGGTTCATAGTATTGGTTAACTATTGGTTAAGTATTGGTTAATGAGTTGCAGCTCATTCAGAACTCTGCTGCTAGAGTTCTCACTAAAACCAGAAAAGTGGACCACATCAGTCCAGTTCTGAGGTCTTTACACTGGCTGCCTGTCCGTCAGAGGATAGACTTTAAAGTTCTATTGCTGGTCTATAAAGCTCTGAATGGTTTAGGACCAAAATACATCAGTGACCTCCTGACCCAGTATGAACCTACAAGACTCCTCAGGTCTTCTGGATCTGGTCTTTTATCAGTTCCCAGAGTCAGAACCAGACATGGAGAAGCTGCTTTCAGCTTCTATGCTCCACATTTCTGGAACAAACTCCCAGAAAGCCTCAGATCAGCTGAAACACTCAGTTTATTTAAATCAAGGTTAAAGACCCACCTGTTCTCCGCTGCATTTACATAAAGTTTTATTAGAAAGTCCAAATCCACACGGTTGCTTTTAAGCTGTCCTTTGTTCTAATTCTGTTTATTTAAATCATGTTTTCATTCTTTTACTTATGCTTTTGTTTCATGTAAAGCACTTTGAATTGTCCTGTACATGAATTGTGCTATACAAATAAACTTGCCTTGCCTTGCCTTGCCTTGCCTTGCCTTAACTAACCGATACCGATACCCAATACCAGTATCGGTATCGGTGCATCCCTACATATCTACATGGTTTGGGGTTTTAATTAGTACTCTGACCCTGTCGGATTCCTGCACAGCTATACTGAACCAAACAGTAGAAATGTCTCTGTATCCTCTTATGGCCCTGACAGACACTGATGGTATGAGGCTCACAGGACACAAACTACTATTTCTCTAAAAAAGATGTGCTTTGTTTTGAACACTGCCCCCCTGACCTTAGAAACTATCAAAGCCATTGATATGTGCTGTGAAAAAAGCTTGTGTTGCCTTCTACATTTAAAAGTTGGTCCAGCTCATTTTAAATGCACACATAGTTACCTCAAAAGCTGTTAAATATTGACTCCAAGCAGAGAATGAATCAACCTGTGGAGGATGTGGAGCAATAATGAGCTGAGGGACAGAGTACAGAAAGATGGAAAATGAGAAGTGGAATCATCTGTCAGTAGTTGTGATAAATGGAAATGGACCTCTCGTCTCCATCTTCAGCACTCTAGCATTCGTTACTACCCTAGATGACATTTTTTTCATCAGTCATGTTTTGCACATTTGTTGCAAATAACTCCATTAGCCATGGCCAGCAGCCATCTGTCAGACAAAGAGACAGCTTGACGTCTCGCAGACAGCTGAGTGACAAGGACGAGAAAACCGACCCTAGGCAGAAGAGGTGAAGGGGTAAAAAAAGGAAAAAGAGTGAAGGATGAGGGAAATCAGGGACCTCTCTGAACATAAATTCCCCAGGGTAAAGTATCAGTCGATCTGGGGCTAATTCATGTCAGAGTGCGGCTGTTATCTCATTGAGAGGCCAGCAGAAGATGGATAAAATTCAAGTGGAATTGAAGTCTGTTGTAAAAGAGGCCATATATAACACTAATAATAAGAACAGGTGATGCAACATTCATTGGTATTCATCTTGTACAGAAACTGATTTTATGCTTCTAGCTGCAGAAAAAAAGCTCTTTTATTGCTTAAAAACAATACACAGATATACTTTTCGATATTAGCATTAAAACAAACTTTTAACATTTTCCTGTTAGTGTTTAAATTCAGCTGAATTCACATGAGGTACCGAATTAGGTTGAGAAAATGGGCAGGCATCAGTTCAGTCACAGCAGGCAGGTTGGAAAGCAGAGCAGATGGTGACGTTGGGGCTCTGTTTCGAGTGCATAATGTGCCCTTGGGCCTAGGGAACCAATGTCTACATTAATATGATTTGTCCACCTTTGATATCTAAGAGGATTACACCTTGTGCTGAAACACGTGATTATGAATGGACTCCCATGAAAAGTGGCACTGAACAGAAAAGAATAGAGGCTCCTGAAGGACTTACACATTCATTGTTAACTTCCATTCTAATCCCCATTAGGATGTACAGGTCCGAGGGAGCAGGCCGTGGCTAAGGGGACATGCCTCCCCATTGTGTGTCTGATGGCTAATTGTGCTGTCATGGCAGGAGGAGGGGAAAGCAAATGGAAAGAGAATAAGGGATCAAGAAAATGCAGAAAGGCCCCCTGCTTTTCATGGGTGTTACTCAGTCTGGCTGTGCTCTGATCCTCTGTATCTCTAAATATGAAGTGCAGAGTGCACTCATTGGTTCTCAGTGTGAGATCATAAGCCATGTATGTTTACACATGTGAATTTAAAAATTAGATGCAGGCCCACTGAGGAAAAACTGAAAGAGCTACTGAAGGAAAAGCAAAGCTGTCACCACAGAACAGCGCTTTATTTGTTAGACTCATTTCTGACACGTTGGCAGGCACAAATAATTTGGTTCACTGGATCACTGAGTGATAAAAGGTCAGGCTTCATTTTTTTAAACTCTGTTTGTTGATTTAAGTACCTGGTTTAAGAATGCCTTGCTTGGTTTAGTAAGGCATTACTAAATACTGATCTTTTACAGGTCCATAAGCAACTTCGGAACTTGGGATCAGCTGATCAGAAGCTGTTGGTGGAACCAGGAACTAAATTTAACCTTTTCTTGCACAGTGAACAGCTATTTCTACCTTGTTTTCTTGTATATGCTTGTGTAGTGTAGTTTGGACTCTAGTGTATCACTCCATAGACTGTCACACACTGTTAACGTATGTGTATTCTGATACTTTTGCAAGGATAACATTATAATGCTATACTACATACTACATGTGTTCATCAAATACCTGTTTGATAATCAACACATGATGTCCACCTAAAATTAAATCCTTGAAAAGTAATTATTTTTAAAAAAAGAAGTTTAAATGAAGGTATTTTTATGCCTAAATATGAATGAAAAATCTAAATTCATGCTGAAAGGGTTAAAACCAGAGGAAACTAGGGCACCCAAGCTGTTGAACATGTCTCTTTTTATTTATTCAGACAAGCTTTAACATCTTTTATCCTACAATAAGTATTATTGGCTTGCAGCAGGAAGATTCCTGGGTTGAACACCTGTTGAACCCTTCTGCATGGAGTTTGTATGTTTTCCTCATGCATGTGTGGGTTTTGTTGTGGGACAAACCAAAAACATGTATGTTAGTTTAACTGCAAACTTTATATTGGACTTGGATGTGTTTAAATAAGTTGCTCGTTGTATAGCCTGTGACAGACTGGTGATGTGTTCAGGGTGTAACCACACCTTTCATCCACTGACTGCTGCAGATAGGAACTAGCCCCCCATGACCCTGTGCAGGAATGGACAAGCACAGAACATAGATAAATGGCTGACTGAACAATATTTAGTTTGGATCAGGTTTATGAAAACAACTCAATATTTCACATTTTTAATATTATTGATCTTATATAATATGTTGCCATTTAGTTGGCTGCCTTGATAATGTGTCATCATGAGAATTTACAGGCCGATCTTCAGACAAGTTTTTGAGTTTAGCGTAAGAAACAGTTTGATAATGCAGGGTTCACACGGCAGGATTTTCATGCCCAGATTTTCACCTTCCGACAAGCCCTGATTATCTGGACGGCTCTCAAGATAATCCTAACCGATATTCCTGCCGTGTGTGGTGTGTTTGCGAGGAGAACCGAGCATGCAGCCGCTCAGTGCAGCGTGTAGCCAATCAGAAAGCGAGGTGACGGGAAGCTTCTTCTTCTGAGGTTTGTGGCGTTTGTCATCCAGTGGTACACAGATTTAAACCAGAAGTCACAGATTTTGAGAGGTTTCTGAGTTTTTTGGGGGAAAACTGTCTCTGTGAGTGAAATTGCGCCGTGTGTGGTGTGTGGTCACATGACATGAAGAGACCGAGAGGCTTTAGCTGCCAGTCAGTTTTTTACATGCACTATTTTTGTAATAATTCTTTTTAACTTGCTTTTGTGACTGGTGTGTTAATTGAGTCGTGGAACAGTCTAGATCATTACAACAACAGCCCAACAATGACATCATCATCATCATTTTTTCCTCTCAGGTAAAGAAACTTCTTGATGTATATAATCTCAAGTCCCTGCTCTCTCACACAACTGTTAACACTGTTTGTTTCCATCTGATCTGAGAACGTGTTGCTTTGACCCCAGACACTGAATCTAATATGTAAATTAGGACCTCTTTGAGAGACACCTAATTTATCAGAAATTAAGAAGCTCAGCACTCGTACGTGTTCTCAGACAATGCATGTCATGTTTTCTGCCCAGAACACAACAGCTTTGTTCATGCAGAATGAGCTGCACTCACAAAAAAGCAGATGAGATTAATGCCAGTAACGGGGAGACTAACTATGTTCTTCCTCCTAATTTTACCCACCACTTCCTGTACATATCTGTTCTGTATGAACTGAGTCTTTTTCAGACCATAAAATGCAAAAGGTATTTAAACCAAACTAATGCAGCTGGAAGTTGCAGTGATTAAGATCTAAGAAGACTGTGAGATTTCTAGGTTTGCGATATATAATTGACTTTAGGTGAGTGTGCATGAATGGATGTTTGCTCTTTGAGAGGTCATGTGATGGACAGGGGACAGTTCCATGGTGTCCCCTGCCTCTCAGCCACTGACAGCTAAAGACAAACAGCAGCTCTCTTAATTCTTATTATCCTTTACCTGATCAAGATCTTACATTGACACTATCAACAATTAAGATCTAGAATTCTTAAAATTCAGACTCTTTATGCTTTTTCATTGTTTTAGAGATGTGATTTAATAAAAAAAAAAAAGAAGCTATAACCTAGCCTGGATTTAAAAAAAGGAATTAGTCTTATACAAAGATGTGCAAAAGCTTTTTTTTTTTTTTTTTTTTTTTTACCATGAAGCATCTGAGAATTCAAGAGTTACACCACTTTCAAAATGACTTTTTCAAAACTATTACTGTTTATGTGTTTCTGGCTTTTGTTCACCTGGTTGTTTACATCTTTTGTTAAAATAGAAACAGTTGGCCTGCTTGTGTACACACACAGTATTGGGGTCACTGTTGTGCTTTAAACCAAGTCAAGTAACAATTCAGCGACAGTCTTTGTTCAACAACCATTTTCCGTCGTAATGAGAGATATAGCCACTGCTCCCATTTAATATACTGTATGCCTAAAAAAATAAATGACATAATTATGGTGGTTAGAGCAAATTATGTCAATTGCAGTTGTGGGTAAATGCTCTGTAAACTGTTGTTAGAGGTGAGGAGGCTTTCTGTGAGCAGGTGGAGGGGCAACAAGCTTTAGCCCCGACAGTCTGCTGTAATAACACCTCTATTTACGATACAACACCTTCCATCAGCCATTTTTCTGTGTGATTAAAGTTCACTGACAGGTTCAGTTTACTTTTCCTCCTCCATCAGACACATTAGTCTTAAACTTTTAGCTACACAGAGTTATCAGCACTTATTTTAAGATCCACCTCAATACTGGAAAAGTAAAAAAAAAAAGCAATATGACAAGGTTATTTATCGTGGCATTTGTATTTCCTTAATATTTATCTTGTTTTTCCAAAACCTTTTAAGATTTTAGGATTTTTTTTTAACTAAACAGGCTCAATAAAATTGTACAGATTGTAAGAACTACTTGAGGAAACATCTGTTCTAAGTGTACGGTTAGGGTCTGGGTTCTTCCTGGGGTGGCCGAGTTTTTTTTATTTCTTTGTTCTCTTTTCCAGGTTAGTCCTGGGCTGTGACTGTGCCCCTCGTGGCCCCACCCACTGACAGAGTCTCCTGACTACTGGGACTCACACCTGTGATCAGTTCTCCTAATTACTACAGCTAAATCAAATGGGGCTTTTGTCCCTTTACAATGCTAGTTGGTTGAGTCCACCGCTGTGATTGTTTCCTCACGTAAATTCCCCAAATAATCTTCATCCTTTCTCCCTGTACTCTTAGAACTTTTCTTTGACCTTAGTGAATCAGAAAACTGTTTAATGATGATGTAATGATTCAAGAGAGATTCTACCCAAACCATTTTGGCCATTACCAAGCCATGTTAATTAAACCAGTCACCATGATTCTACAGAAGATTATCAACTTCCTGTTTTGAGCCTTTTAATGTTTTTTCTTGATTAAAAACAAAACAGGCTAAATTGCATGGTAACATTTGATTATCCAGGAAAAAAATGAGTTTGCATTAATTCATCTTAACAGGATGATTAAGTCCTGTCATACTGTGTCATTTACAGAGCTCTGTTTAAGGACGGGTCATGAGATTATAGGTTGATATTATCAGAGAAATAAATACCCTTGAGCTTCAAAGCAAGACTTGATATTCTGTTTAAAAAAACTGTCGTTTTTTTTTCTCGTCATGGTTTTACTCCTGTAGTGACACCACAATCATGGTGATGGACTCCCTGCAGCACTATTCCTCACCAGTGTTTGCCCAAAGCATTGGATACACTCTCCTGTTGTAATGATATTCATGGAAACATATCTAATAACTATGCTAATTACGAGACAAAAGAGAATTTCCCTCTGGTTTGGTTATCTTGGAAAGAAGTGGGAAATCAAAAGCAATGCAGAGATTTGGGATGTAAAACCAGAAACAAAAAAAAAAAAAAAAACAGCACATGAAGTGAACTCAGTTATGAGCTCATGCTTTATCATTAGAGAAATACAGTCCATTACCCAAAGCTTAGAACACTGCAATTAACCCTGCAATCATTTATTTAGGCTCTGCATGTATGGGTCTTGTAATTAATCCCCTCATATGCAGTTAAGCTTGAGCGTCATCAACCAAGTCTGTCATGAAGTTAGTCTGCCTAATCTTCTTGACCCCCACCTCGATACTGGCCTCGTATAGTCAGCTGAAGTTGATCATCACTGCTGAAGATCAGGCAAATGACCACAATTTATTAGCATGTACAATAATAGTTTTTATTCTTTTGAGACTTAATTTTAACGCAAAGCCCGCATGGGCACATCTGCAGGTTTATTTTAAGGGGTTTGTTTGCAGTTTGCAGTAAACCCAACATCAGTGTTCAAATGTCTTTTAAAATGAATTTATGTTAATGCCCTCCATACACTGAGCAGCCTATACAAATGCAGCAGGACCTTGGATTAGTGAGTTATCTTCATCTTTGCACTGTTTTGTTTTATTCTTCAGATAAGAAGTCAAATATCAATAAAATCAGATTTAAAAAATCCAGTTTCATTTATATGATTATTAAACATATAATGTTGTTTTTGTATGAATAAGAGCATTGTGGAATGGAAATACATCTACAAATTAAATCCCATTTTACCTTGCAGAAAACTAGTTTTGATGACAATTTATGGAGCAAGTAAATGAGAAAATCCATAATTGTAGTTAATTAATTTGTAGACACAAACAGTAAATCACAAATGATTAGTGCATCCATATGAGAGCTATTATTTGTTGCACCTATAGTAAAACGTTATTTAGTAGAAAACCCTCAGACAGTGGAAACCTTCCACAAGCCTATCCTTAATATGTGACCCATTTTTTACCTTTCGAATTATCTTGTTAACAAACAAACGAACCAACCAATGAATAAATAACTTTATACCAATAAAAAAAATAACCTCCTTGGTGGAAAATCTTATTAAAATAAATATATATATATACAACTGAAAACAAGATGAGTAATTTTAGTATAATTTGCAAGTGCATTTCCTGCTTTGTGATTAATCAAGACACTTACACAGCGGTCTTTTGGTGCCTCCTGGTTAACATATTAAAGAAAGGAATTAAAGTTTAATGTTTAATTATAAAAAAGACCTTAGATTAATAATTAATGGATTATTTGATGAAGGTGCTGATTTTTTTTATTTTTTTTTATTTGAAAAACAAACTCTTTCTGTAATTTCTGAATGTTGAGCTTGAAAAAAAGCTTTAGTGAGCCTTGCTTTAAAGTATTTTGTTGTCACTTTGATGACTCCTCGCCACAGGAGAAGTGCACAGCAGTCTGTAAAGCATGCTGATGGTTTCAACGTAGATCACTTGACAAATGGACTTGAACTTCAAACCAACGCTGGAGTTATTAATGTGTTAATTACCTGCTACGCTCAGTCAAGTTCAAGTGATGTTTGTCCATTTTTCAGCTCATCACCTGCTGTCTCCTGAGCTTCTATCATTTGGTTTAACTTCAGTGTTTATGAGATCAGTTAGAAGAAAATCAAATGGTGAAAAATTAAGATTCAACAGCTGATTATAGTTTCACTTCATTTTGATTTATTTTAAAATAATACTTAAGATGTTTGAATGAGCTTTATATCCTCTTGGTAACCTTAGATCCCATTCAAGCTAAAAGAAAACAAATGTTACCTTACATACCACAGAGTGCAAAATCAGTAATGGCTAATAATGATTACAAATCATTGTACAGAGCCTAATGTGTGTGCAGATGCAGTGAGAAGACACTGAAATCAATATGAAGCACACAGAGTTCTGTTTTATGGCAGAGAAAACATCTATTATGTTGAAATCATGATTTATGTCAATGGCAGCAGGGATGTCAGCTTGAGCAAGGGATGGCGGTATAAGCCAATAATGATAAATGCCCCCACACATGCCCACAAAATCCCTCCCCCCCCACACTCACCCCTGTGTCAACAGAGCTGAAGCTCTTTGGTACGTTCTCCCCTTTCAAATTTCACCCAAAATGTCTTCCTGCATGTCTCATTTTGTCTTATTTATGTCACATTTAGTTCTCACTTCTCATTGTGTTATCCTTCTGCTGCTGTCTCTTCTGTGGGAACTGTTTATGTGAGACACTTGTGCCTATGATGGATTCCAATGATCCAGTGATTTGAGGGAACACAGACCAAAGGCAGTCACCTTTAAGCTCAGCCTGAGCAATCTGTCTCTGTCAGACGTGTCCTGTACGTTCAACACGGGCCAGACAGTAAATTAGCAGAAGAGATGACCAAGAAAGAGAGAAAGTCCAGTTGGAATTTCAACTTTAACAATAAAAACAGTTTGAGGCGATGAGAATATCACCTGCAGTGAAGAAAGCAGTTGGTTTTATCGGGCAACGCTGCCCTGTATTTTATTTGCTGAATAAAATCAAATACTTTTTACTATCTAGGTGATCTGTATTTAAACAATAATATTCATTTTTCTCGATCACGTCACTTTTTTCACAATTGGCCATCAGCCTTCATATCGGATTTTGCATGAAGGAAGGATTGGTAGGATCACAAAAACATCTCAAGTTCTATTTCAGGTCAATCTACCTGCTGTTTCACTCCTGTCTCAGATTGTGACTCTGTAAACATGATCCAGATGTTTTTGCTACATCTGTAGATGCTTCACTACATTCAAACAGCTCCTTGAGTCTGTCTACTGAATATTTTATTACCATTTTGTGACAAAGATTATGAAAAGTTTTGATCTGTATTTTTCAATTGAGCATCATGGAACTATATCATATCAGCGCTACATTTATGTTTAATTATGCCACCATTAACTAACTGATTTATTCATGAGTAATATTAGTGATGACTGTCTTTTGGGGGGGACCTCTGATCGTGTTTCTCTCAGCAGTCAGTGGCAGATGAAGGATTCTGATAACTGTTGCACTGACTGACTAAAGTGTAAGTAATTGCCATTCAGTATTACCCCCATGGTTCACCCCCCCCCCCCCCCCCCCCCCCCCCCCCCCCCCCCCCCCCCCCCCCCCCAGACCTCATCACCTCTCTGCTCTTAGCCCCGACTCACTAACTTCATTAAACAGGAATAAGCAGGCAAAGTCAATGAATTAAATCACAGTTACATCTGGAAGCCAAACCTACGTTTAACCGCTCACGCACTCAGCTGGTGTCGTTGTGGGTGTATTATTGGATCTTTTTCACTGTTTGGTTGCAGGAGGACACACGGCGCCGAGTGTGTAATTGATGGAGACAGATAGCAGTCAGATGTGTTTAGTTCCAGCTTGATAAGCAGTCCATCTCTGGCGTGGCTGACAGAAGAAAACAGAGAGGTGCAGAGAAAAGCAGTGAAAAGAACCTCCTTTAACTGGTCATGGAGGAAGAAATCACCTATATAGGCTTCCTCATGTCACAAATAAACATATTTTAATCTTTTTTTTAATTAGAAAACCTAGTTTCTCCTTCAAATAACTATACATATACATATTAAAATACCACAGAGAATTATGAACTAAACTGAACAGACTACTTAACATGCATGAGTAAAAACTACTGTTGTGTACACTCTCTTTCTCTGGTTCTGTATTTGCAATGTGGTGCACAAACATCTCCCTTCTCTAAAGTCTCTAGCAAACAGAACTGTCAGGTGCATATTTACATGTTAAATAAATAAGCTATGACACCTGACACACCCTAAAACTTAAAAGCAATCAGCCATATTCTATAGAAAATTAGCAACTCGGAACATCTGATGAAAAATAGATGTTCCCCTCTGTTTGGTTCCGTTTACCAGGATTGTGTTTGTTCTCATATACGCTGGTGAAAAAGGAGGTACCAACACACAAACAGCTGACAAAATGTTTCTGCTGCAGGAACATGATTTAAATACTAATCAAACATCATTTACAGCTGGCTTTATTTCAGGCTCCTGAGAGACTGTCCAATCCTGCCTCTTCGCCATGGTAACCAGAGATTCATTTCAGAGGTGTCACGCTGCATTATCATCTCACCGGCTCATCCGCTCCCCTCCGCCCTCTGGCTCGCATGCTTTTGTCCCCTCTCTGTTCAGACCCCTCAATCTCAAACCTGCTCAGCATCCTGAAAGGGAAACAGCTCCCTATCTTGCTCTGGCTCAGATAATACATTGATGTGATTTCTCAGCCTTGCACACACTCACATGCAGACACTTACACATGCCCTCAGACTCTGCAGTAGGCACATGGAAATACACTTTCTTGGGCAGCGCATATATGCCACTTCCCATTTAAACAGACCCGCGTGTGCTTTTTATTATGGGAATTGGTGTGCAAAGTGCTCGTGCTCCACAGTTTTCAAATTTTTTCTTAAAACATAATCATTCAAGAATAAAAAACGATTGATACTGAAGAATGTTTTTAAGCTGTTAAACTCAATTTTGTAATATCTTCATCCAGCGTCTCCATTATTATCGCCATCTTCTCATCTTAAATGTAATTTTCTTTATTTATTTTAAACTCCGTTTTGCACACTGCTTTCTTTAGGACTACAAAAGAAGAACTACCGAAGGAGATCTGCATTAATGAGCCACTGAATTTTTTACCCCACTTAGCTTACACAGTCCAAAAACTTATTGCTGCTCTTTAATGCTAGTGTTACATCATTAAACTTTAATTAACGTGTATTTGCAAGTAGACAAATTACTTCCACTTTGCACATAAAATGTCAAGCAATTTATTTCTTTTCCTACAAAGTATCCTGCTGGTAAAGTGTCTCACTGAAAGGACTAAAGATAGAGGTCAAAGGGGAGCTACAAAGATACCCTGTACAAGGAAAAACGGTGAAAATAGTATATTAAAAGTGACAGTTCGGGTCTTTTTAAGTGCATTTCTGCAGAACAGTTCAGTTAAAATGTTTAGAATTCAATGAATGACCACAGTTCAAGGAAATAAAGATTAACTCTGACCGAACAGATGAGCTAATGCAGGGATGCACATAAGTGGTCCGCAGGTCCGCACACACTGTCAGAATATAAAATGCGCACCAGATGAAAAGTTGCAACACGCGTTTGCGTACTTAACATTGGTTTGACTGAGCTGCGTGAATTTTTAGGTTAATCAGAGGCGGTTCATTGTCAAATAAATGAAGAATCCTGTTGACTTCTTTCGTTTGACTGATATGTTTCTCAGCCAGAGCGCCGAAGTTCCAGCTGATCAGCTGATGCTGCGTCTCTCTCTGTCTCTGTGTATCAGTTTGCCAGTGTGACGGATTTTCAGTCAGTCAGATCAGTGCAGCTGACTGCAGGATTCTGCATCACGTCAAAACTGAAAAAATTCACTGAATAAGACAAATAGACCATCGTGGCACAGACGTGTATAACTACCTTTTTGTGCTATAAAATACAGAAAACCACCTGTTTTAATCAACAGTATCAGCGTATTTGTCTGTGATCCGCACCATTTTGAATGCACGCAAAGCACTATGGGATATGCAGTCAATGCACCATAACTGTCCAGTGTATCTTTTTATCTGACTGCATCACATTACAAACATCCTCATCATTTCAAAACAAAAAACAGTTACAGTAAATGACAGAAGCTCCAACAGCTGATTAATAAATTTCAACACCAAACTGTTAAATGTAGATTAAAGTGAACAATCAAACCTGTAAACAATCCAACCTGAACTCTGAAGGTTTTTTTTTTTTTACCAGTATTTTTATATTTTACTGGTTTCTCTTGATTTTTTCAACAATTAAAGGATTTTTATTGAAACAAATATAGAGCCAGGTAAAGTAAACAGACTGAATTTGAAGCTTGATGAAACCAAAAACAAAGCAGAGGAGCTCGGAAGAGACACAGCGAGACACATTTAAAAATGTGAGGACCAAGCAACAACCCTAGGTTCTCTTCTGAGAACCAGGCCAAAAATATTATGTGCACCCCTGAGCTAATGACTAGTTTGCACAAGACTAAAGGGGATTGCTGCCATCTAACACCACTTAAACATCAAAATGTCCATATTATTTAATTATTTTGGCAGAAATGTTATGATATTCCATCTGGAAGTCTTATATGTTGAACCATCTCTGCTCCTAATTTTCATTGCAACGAACCCCATCCTTTATAAATAATCCTGAAATTTACTGTAGTATAAAAGTTCCATATGAAACACTGTGATGTTTTTAGATTTGTTTTAAGAGAATAGTAATCAATTTTGTCTTTGCCCCTCTCAGACTCATCTGTCTGGTCTAGAACTAAAATCTATTTCTCCAAACTGAGGTAATTCAAAGAACGACCTACAGAAGATAAGATATGAATTATTCATAGCCTTTACGAAGAACTTCAAAAGATCTGAACCATCCCTTTAATATTAGAGCAGAAGAAGAGATGTGAGTAGATGCTGCTCCGCTTTACCTGCAGGTAAACAAGTTGTCATGAAAGAGAATGAGCTCAAGTCTCGTTTCCACATGAGTGACCGGAAACGAGCATGATACAACTTTACTGAACAAGGTCAAATGTTCAGCCTCACGGACATGAAATATATATATATTTACACATAAAGACACACACAACCTAATGCTTTCATTTCAACTAGTTATGTAAATCAATGTAGCCTTAGAATAAACTATTTTCCAGCATATTTTAATTTTTGTCATTACGTTCATTTGGAATTTCTAACAAGCCTTCTATTACATGACAAGTATAAGCCATCAGTGAAGAGATTAAATATGGCATTTCCTTCAAGCACTTCTTTGTTTACATGATTCCCAGTGATCTGGTTGTATTAGGAGAGCTCAGACCTCCTACATATGCTGGAGAGTAAAATTTGGCACATTGCCACATCAAGTATTGCCAGACGTGTGCCAAGGGGATTTTACCTTTTGTTTTGTGCAAAATGGCTTCCTGAGGCTGCAGTTAATGACAAAGGCAGTGAGCACGGTTGTTGAAATGTGACGTGGCTGTCTGCTTTATGAGCCACTTCTCCTTTGGGACTTTTACAGATATTATACGGTAGCAAACTGAAGACGTTTTTTGTGTTAAAAACTTAGCACTGAAGTGTTAAAGTGAAGGAGGGAAAAGCTTGAAGCTGTTGTTGCTGTATAATCACAATCAGCCTCAATATGTTAAAACATAAAAATACAACATTGTTGTTATTGTACAACAAATTATTGGTGGCAAAAGCTGCAAAACCACAAAGTAGGTTATACTTGAAAATGTCACCAATTTTGCATCTTTGTTTGAAATGTCCATTTATTACAACGTGTAATGTGTGTCATGTTTTACCACTTTCACATGCCTCATCAGTGTTCATCACTCTCACCTGCTACACTATCACACTTTACCTCATGCACCTGGTTTCCAGCTATAAGCCTCCTTCAGTCATCACCAGTTTGCCAGTTAGTTGAGTGCTGCAACACTTCCTAGCCAACGCCTTTCTCTCTGTTGATCGTGTCTGTCTTGTTTATTTTTTGCTCACAAGGGTTGTTGTTGACTCTGAATTGTTTTTTGGACCTCGCGTTTCGCTTCATATATGGATTTTCTTGCCTAGTGAAAGTCACACAAAAAAGTCACACAAAAAAAAGCCCCTTAAACCAAACAAATACAATATTTTGACATTGGTATCAGTGGCAAAGATTTAGTATTATATCTTTTCCCTATTAGTGCAGATAAAGTAAAAATACAAAGAAATAAATGTGTTTGGGGTGGTCAGAACTTTTTAGAGCTGAATAACTTGACTTCATTCCTTGTGTGTTTTTGTGTTTTGTGTAATGTTTTTGTTTTGTTTTTCACTAATCAAGTCTTTTTAGATTTATTTTTTTAAGTGTTTTTTTTTGTTTTGTTTGTTTAGACTATTTGTCATCATGGTTTCACTCATTTTGTTTTGTGTTTTTTTTATTGCATTTTTTTGGGGGAAATATTTGCTACACAGCACTTTGATGCGGATATTTTTGTTTTTCAAGTGCTTTTTAAACAATATTACTGATAATTCACAAAGAACTGAAATTTAAAGACAAAATATTTTTAATTAGGGTTAGGGTTGTGCTATATTATGTAGTTTGGAAGATGAAACTAAGAAGTGGTGTATTTCTGGTAAAGTCTTTGTGCACAAACTGAATCTCATGAAAGCAGCAGTCCATGCACTTTAGCTATTCATGAGAAAGGTCAAACTTGTGAAGACTGAACTCTTGGTGGAGTAACTTGACCCTAACCCTAACCCTAGAACCAACCTGCATTTCTCTTGACTGAGCTTGATACTACCTTAAAGGTCAGACAGCTTAAACATGCCCTGTCTCAATCTGGGCTGTTCTTTTGTTTTTAGTTATTTTTATCTTTGTTTAAAAAAGGAAATCAAGCCCGACATCAAATCTTTCATAAAGAATGAAGGTTAGAAAACATCAGAAAGGATCATTTATTTTTTTCAAAGCAGAATATGATGAGAGCATATTGACTATTCAGTGCTGTAAGTCAATAACAGAGTAATATTGAGTTAAAATAGTGTATTTTTAAATGTATTCTTTGTTTTTTTGATGACATAAAATTCACTTCTTTCTGTGCACATGTCCCACTCATGTTTTACACTCCACTGTTTGATTTTGTCCAGTGAAAGCTGCACAGCAGACTCCTTCAATGTGTCATTACATTAAACTCCATTTGCCCCTCAGCCCTGTGGTGAGTCACCCTGAAGCTGCCGACACAGAGCGGGAGGTCTGATAGTCTGCTTCATTAGTGGGTTAATTGCCATGTCCTGGTCTCCTTCTGGATTGTGAGTGGGACATTTTTAGTTTAATTGTGAACCATCCACGGCCTGCCACTTGTGCAGTCTGGGAGTATTCAGTGCTGGAGATGGTCTTCATGATGCACTTGATGCAAAGCTGCTTCATACACTGAAAAGCACAAGACTTTATTTCTATACTGCCACCTATTGTCATCATTTAAAACTGCAGACCCAACACAAGGACTCTGACTGCAGATTGAGGTGTTGAAAACATGTAAGTATTTGTTCACTAATATATTTAACTACCTCTCTCTCTCTGTTTCTGTCACAAAAATCTAATTTGTAATCTTTCTTTACGAAGCAACAAGATGAATTTAAAATACCACGGCCTGCATCATAGTAAATTACATCCGAACTTTGTGCATTTTCACCCTATTTTGTGTTGTCACTGCAAAAAGATGTGACACTGTGGTTCACCATAACCTGCTGCTGGGAAAACTCCAGTCAAAGTTCTGCAATTATCTCTGTTAAAAATTAATTACTTTTCCATCTGATCACTTTCTCACCCTCACACACCCACACACGCACGCACACACACACACACCCACACACACACACAGTGTTCAGACTATTGCATTGAGAAAAAAAAACATGAAACAATAAATTCTGTTTTTGTTTGTTTGTGCTTTATTTTATTTTATATGTTAATATTTCTTGTCTTGACAAGCATATATGTAGGGATAATTGATCAGTGATAAATAAATTACAGAACATAAGTTAATACATGGGTGGATTCCCAGTTTTGGTACACCCCCCCACCCCCCCAATCCCCACAGCCTCTTCTCAGCCTGCGAAAGAAATTTGCATTTTAATAGTTCAAGCTGCTCTCTGTCCCCAAACACCCCCCCACCACCACACACACCACCACCACACACATCAGAATGAAAGCTCAGCTGAAATTATGGGTGACTGCTTTCAAATGATCCTCTGACATAAACCAGCTCCCATATAAACACGGGCAGAAAAAACAAAAAAAGGAAAAAGAACTCAAACCCCTCCCATGGTGATAAAACCCTCCAGCTGGATGCACCTCATATAAAACAAATCACTTTATAGGATATAATTCACCATGATGCAAATTAAACCAGGGGAATAAGAACAGTTTGTGAGGACAGAGTAAAGTTGTGGATTATTTTCAGTGACTCAGTTCTGTCTTGTGATGTCTCGTCCTCGCTGAGTGTCCAGTCCTCTGCAGCTTTTTACTCTTATTTGTCACAAAGCTATTTAATTAAATGAAAATACTAAAGTAAAAAGGAAAATTTGGTAAGAAAAACAAAATGTAAACAGTCAAAACAACCAAAATAAAAGTAGTGAAAATGATGTAGCATCATGAATCACCACGTTTTCTCATTCAGATCATTTACTCTCATGTTTGGTAAATTGTGTCCAGATGGGCATGTAAGTCTTTATAATTTATGATTATTTTTATTTCAGGTTTACCCTTAAGAACCAGACCCGTGTCTACTTTGAGGGAAAAAAAAATAGTTTTTTATAGATCAATTAGTATTTAAAAGAATGTTGTTTGTTTGCCATTATTGGGCAAAACTTTCTGTCTTTTCAAGAAACAGAGAGTTAGACACGTTTAAACTTCTTAAATTGATGTTAGGAGTTTGAATTTGTTTGTATTTTGGAATGTCGAGCTGTTCAGGATGTGACCCCGCCTCTCGAGCAGTGACCGCTGGAGATAAACACTATCCCCAAATTCTAACCTGCATCAAAAAGAATGATCATAGACTTAATAATATGAACCAGTCTTCCCTTAGAAAACTGTAGTCCTGCATGTCACAATGCTGCCACCTAGTGGTTAAAAGCTGTCTGTACTTGTTGACCCAAAATTCAACTGATCTTACTGATATTTATTGTTCTGCACAAACTGCTTGCCAGTTTGGATAATGTTCTTTTGTACTAGATTAAATCCTGCACACATCAAAGTATTAGTTCATCATAGGGTTAAAACACAGCTTTGTTGCTTACAATGGTGTCATTCACCAAAACTGTCTGAAGCAATGGCTCTTTCTAGTCTTTTTTTTCACTCATTAATGAGTCAGTGACAGTGGTTAAAACAACAGTTTATTTATTTTGTTTATTCATAGAATGAAAGTGATTTTGGTTCCCTGGTTGTGGCTCAGCAGATGAGATGCTGTAAGAAAAAAATTAGTGTAAAGAATATGCACAAAGGAGATGAGCTCCAAATACAAATTTTAACACAAGCAGATGTACCACAGCTTCACTGCAGAACTCACCACTTCATATGTTCTTATTTTATACAGTGCATGCCATAAACTGTTTCTGTAGCATCGTGTATCTGTTGTTTGATCCAACAGTCAGTATCTGTGTAGATACAAGGTGTCAAATCCAGTTGTACTGTTCATAACTTGGTCTGCTAATACTGAGTCTCAAACAAATAATTAAGTTTTTCATTTATCATTTGAGGCAGATTTTACAGTTTGATGCACAATAATAACAATGGCATTCAAAACTTATAATAAAAACAACATCTGAGAAATCTTCTCAGGCTGTATGACGTTGGAGCCGCGCATCAGCCGGTGGGGAAATCCGCCAATAAATACTTTTAGAAGATAACACTGGACATGACGGAGAAAGCTGAACTCAAGATGCAGTGCTGCGTCAAGCCAAGAAATATAAAAATGATCCGTTTTACAAACATCTTCATATGGGATTTCTCAGGTTATATTCAGTCGTGAGGCACTCATATTAGACAGGCAGTTTATTTACAAATAGCAATCCCTCACATACAAACAAACAAAAGAAAAGAAGACAAAAAATGATGGCAAGGTTCACAAAGACTTTTGAATAATGAGAGATTTAATCTAATAATCTCAATAGCCAAAAAAAAAAGTAAAAAAAAAAAAAAAACAAATGAACAAATCCTTCAAAAAAGCAATTTCCGTCCTTTCTAAATAATACTGGCTTAGGTCATCAAGAAATACTCAAAAACATACAATCACCAATGGTCATCGACAACTTTCTTTATAAAAATACCACCATGGTGTTAAACAGACTCACAGTTTGGGATGTGCAGAAAAAAGAGAGACTTATTTACATGAATACAGAGTGGGAAATGAAAAAGGGGAAAAGAAAAACAAGTTGGAGATAAACACGAGCAGTGCAGAGAGGGCCCCAAAATGCAAAGCTCAAACAGTTCTTGCTTTAAGGTCTTTCAGTGGGCACCTCTTAATCTTTTTCATTTGTCCTGTAAAGACCAGATAGATTAATAATTAATTACAAATCTAATAATAATAATAATAATATACAGTGGAATAGTTCACAACAAGAATAACAAATACAATATTTTGCACATTTTCAATTTCACAGATTTAAGTAAGTTTTTAAAAACTGAAATAAAAATGTATATAAAGAGAATTTTGTCAGGCCAAATTTAACTCAACAGTGTAAAACTGAAAGAGCAAATAATCTAACATTTATTAGCAATTTAACATGAAGTGAAATGTTATATTCTATAAATAGACACAGAGACAAAAATGCACCAGTTATTATAAACTTTATGGATTATTTGAAGTGATACAGATGCAGAAAAAAATGAACATCTTTAAGGGGAAAAAGGTTTTTATTTTTTACCTAGCATATAATTTACAGTATTTTGAACACTGTGAAAAAATGCAGTGAAATAAGGATGTTTTGACAAGTAGAATTTCCAATCATTTATATCAACATAATTCATTTTAGAAAAGAAAATCCATAACAAACTGATCTGAAACCAGAACAGAATCTGTAGATTCTCAGAAATAGTGACAAAAATGCACGTTTGAAGAATTATTGGACAGTGATCATAATGTGTTCATACAGACAAAATAAAATCTCACCTTTTAGTTGTTCTGCAGTAAAGCCAGAATGGAAATACTGACAGGGTTTAGTATCTACAACGGGTTTGCCAATGCTGAAGATGAAGAAGAGAGGAAAAAATAAAAACAAACAAGAGAAAGTTTTATGAGAGAATTGCTATGAGTCTGTATGCCACGGCTAAGCTAAACTGGTGCTACTATATAAATACCATGGATTTCTGAGACTCATTTATCAGCAGAGAGAATCGCACAAGAGAATAGCATGAAAGTTCAAAATCCCATGATTAATCTATCCTATTGTGTAAAGTGAAGCCCTTTTTAGTCATACAATAATACATATGAGCTGTTAAAAACACTAATTAAAAGAAAAATACAGTTATATTCAAGTTTCAGTTGTAAAGCCTAATTTAAACATGTATATTCACTCGCAAGTCCAAACTTTCAACATCCTCCATGATCTGTACGAGTCCAGCCTTTTACCCTCACATGAAGCATGAACAATCTGACATGCAAACGACCTCTAATGTCCTTAATGTCACTAATGACAATCATTGTTTATTGTTTATTTGGAACCCCATTAGCTTCCACAATGTGGTCGCTAGTCTTCCTGGGGCCTATAAAATACTTAAAAACATGTGTACAGTTAAAAATACTCAGATATAACATACCTAAATGTAACATACATATAACATACATACATGTGTGCATTTACACATATACATATTCATGCACATACAGTATTAGAAGATGTCAACACCTGTAACAGTCACAAAATCATTGAATCAGGATGATGAGTGATGTGATGGAAGGTATGCACACGACGCACTCTGCTGGTGGAACATGAGATGACGTTGGGATGAACAGCCACACAGGAGATGGATCACGACAGCACGCTGGTGTTTTGTGAATCGACATCTCGCATGCTCATAACGTCCGTACTCACTCCGCTCTCATATATGGGGTTGTCGAAAGCCGACTCCTCTGTCATGTTGTCGTACGGCGGCGAGGACGTCGGCATTCGGATGGACTTCCCTTGAAGTCTGAGCAGAGCGGGAAGAAACAGGAAGCATCATTTAAAGTTTCCCTTTGTTTGCAAATTGAAAATAGATGTCAAATTTAGTTGTTACTTACTTTGCAAAGTAGATATAAATCCCCAAAACAACCACCAAGATGATGGCGGTTGGAATAAAAACTGCAAGAGTAATATTGGTTCCCTCCATGCTATAATCCATATTAACCACTAAAAGAAAAAAATCAAACATAAAAATACATTTTTAGCGCAAATTTTAGCAAATAAATGTCAGTATCAGCTGCTGCTGTTATTTTTTAAAACATGACTCACCATCAAGTCGTCGTTCATTCACATACTGAGTTGCAGATGCTGCAAAGACACAAATACAGAAAAACCTGTGTTTATTTACAGCTTCTAGGTATTTAGAAACAATAATTAACATCCAAATCAACATCATACATAAACATTTAGCATGTTTTACGACATTTTTTATCGAAAACGACTTTCACTGTTTCACCTCTGCAGACAGGAGGAGTGCTGTTCCATTGTGACGGGTGTCCAGGGACACAGTAGATGGTGGCCCCGCCCTGCAGCTCGTACCCACTCTGGCAGGAGAAAGTCAGAGTCTCTCCTGGCTGGTAAAAGGCCTTTTCAGAGCTCTGCATGCTGGTGGAAGCTGCACCGGGGTTTCTGCATGGTTCATACTTTTCAGCTGAGAAGAAAAGATTGAGAAAAGACTCTTCACCATATTTAATGCTACAAAACATAAAATCAATTAAAGGAAGCTTTTATAACAGCATGTTTAAAATGTCTATGTCACTTACGGACACATTTGGGCAGCCTGTCACTCCATTTGGGTACTGCAGAGTCTCGGTTGTAGCATGTAATGATGCTGGAGCCAGACAGGATGTAGCCTTTGTTACAGATAAACTGGACTGTTGAACCGACGGTGAAGCGATTGCCTGTGATCACTTTACGACTGTGCTCCACATTTCCAGGGTCTCGACACGTCAGAACTGGTGCATTAAAATCAACCAGAAAAAGATGACTTGTTAAAATAACAAAACAGTTTTTAAAGATTGTTTTTGGACGGTTCAAAAACATTTAAAGCCTCTGTTTAATTACTATACACTATAAAAAATAAGAAAAAAAGAACAGTAAGTGTTACTAAAAATGTACAGAGTTGCCTGTTTCAACTCTTTTTTAATTAAGATGACTAGAAAATTTGTTGTTCCACTTATTCTTTGGCGTTAACTTCTTTTCTCTGTATATGAAACGAGTTTGCTCTTGGAATTCAACCCAAAGTGGAGAAGCATTTTCTGAATGCTCACAGCTGAAATTCTAACAGTCTGTTAGCAGTGTTAACAGAGAAGACACTTGTTGATTTCATCTCACCTTCTTCACATTTTGGTACATCACCACTCCAAGTCAGATCCCACTGGCACATGAGGATCTCGGAGCCTACCAGCGTGAACCCAGGGTAGCACTGGTAGGTGACGACGGTGCCGTGGATCAGGTCTGGGTGGGATGTGCTCTTCCATCCACTGGAGATCTCCGGCAGTTCAGGACAAGTGTCATTTCTTGGCACCTCTGTTTGAATTGTGTTGGTAGGAGGGAAAAGAGAGAACAAAAATTAAATGACAGATTCATATTCAAAAACCAAAATAATGGTGCAAGATATACTCTACTTTTATAATAACAAGTATAAACAAAACCATCTTTATAATGTTAAAAAGATGTTTTTAGAGAGTCTTAAGGAAAGACCAGCATTTAACATGTCTTACATGATATTGTGTGTATTTGTAGTCTAACAATCACTATAGGAAAGGAGAACCTACATAGAGGCTTGTGATGTGTGCTGGACAGAACACAGCTTGTGGCTTAGCACCCGTCAATCTTTGCCATCCAAAGTTCTGCCTACATGACCAGCAGCAGAAACACTGAGCAAAAATAAGCTGAACTCTATCTTATTATTGTGTTTCTTTGTTTGATGTTTTTATACCTGGGCTAATTAACAGAGTGACATAGAAACAGGAAGAAATATAAAGAGAAATACAAAAAAGCAGAAGAAATATTTCAATAGGTATGGATAACTTTCTGTAATCTTGTTTTTGCAGGTGCATTTGCAGCGCCTCCTAGTGGTGAGAGGTATGGCAACATAACACTCAAAAACTTTAAGACTAAAACATATAAAAAACGGTAACTTTTTTCTTATATTTACAAAAATGATGCTAGCAATAGCACTTAAAAACACACTAAACTGTTTCTGTTAATATTCAAGCTAGTGTTAGCATTGCAGTGCAACTGGCTTCTACATGAAGCTGGAACTAAACGCCAGAATCCTTCGATTCAAACAAAAAGCAAATACTCATGAAAAGATTAAATATTCTTCATGTGATAATCAGTTAAAGACAGATAACTTTTGCAGACACTATGTTATTTGAGGAAATTAAGAACATTTTTGCACCAATCGTGTTGAATAATGGCCGCCACAAGGATTCATTGTGTCATTGCTAAACATGATGATGCATCTTCACCTTTCTGAGCCATAACATCCTGCTGGTGTTGTTGCATTCTCTGGAGCCAGAGTCTGAAGAGTGGATGTGTGAATCTAAAAGTCCTGCCTACTGCCTACTCACCAGCACACAATCATGGAATTTTAAAACAACAAATAACACCAAAATATGAATAATCATCAACTGGAAGTAAAAAAAAAAACTTATTCTGGAACCAGCCACCAGGGGGCAGTCATTTTGTTTCTGAATCAATTTACGCTCATACTGTATGTCAATGATCATTACCCCATTGGAAAAAAAACACATCTTCCCACAGGTCTGCTAGTGGGTGCTACCCAGACAAACTATAAAACTTAGCTAAATACACAAACTTATTGTCTTACCAAAGAAGTGAACAACAAATCCGTTGTTGTAACCGTAGATGTTGGTGGCAGGATCTGATTGGAATTGGATGGTCACATCAGACATGGAGGTGTACAGCTTGAAGTGGGGCCGTGTGCCACTGTACTGACCCAGGATATTGCCTGTCAGGTCATCGCCATCATAGAAGGTTAGCTGGTCATTCTTGCCAAGATTGAGGCTGAAAGAAGGATTTTAAATTACAAACATGATCAACAATTCACATTTCTATAATGTATTTGCTGAATATTTTGCACAGAGGACATAATGTTAAATGCGCGGTTCCTCTCTTAGGTGATGAAAGCAAAAGCTGATGATATAAGACATGTCAGCAGTAATTTTATTTCTGTTTATGTTGGATGGAAGTGATGTGAAGTAAACACTAAATAATTCATAACCTCCAAGCTCCAATTCCTTTCATGAATATCTACAATTGTGCATTTATGGATGTATGATAATATGTAATAAATACAGATGAATGAAATATTTCATTGTCTTTTATAAGCAGAAATTACAGTTACATAAATACAGGAGTACCAAGGGATATAAGTAATCTAAGCAACTAAATCTCTCCTGTAACGTACTTTAAGGTCTGAATATAAATCCATGAAATGTTGCCAGAATTTTTGCCTTTGCTGATTAACTTAAGAATACATTAGCCTTTTTTTCCACATATGTTCTTGCTCACTTAATAAAACAACAGTCAAGTTTGACATTTACTCACACACTGGGGACTGAGAAGGAAAAAAAATCTATGGAAGTTTTTTTTTTTTGGTGGGGGGGGACTGCTGGTGCTGGAGGAAGAGAACCAGTTATGAACATATTCTCAACTTAATGCTGGTGGTCAAAATACAAGAGGTTACTGACTGTATGTATTTGCATTATTATTATTATTATTATAAACAAATGAGTACATAAAGAGGCAAAAAATACCAAAAATCAATGAATTAGAATGCAGAGGTTGGTCAGGAATGTGGACTGCTTTTTCTAACTTACAGTTTTACAGCTTTGGAATGTGATGCATATCTACAATAAATACACAGTTAAAAGAAGAACATGCAAAAAAGTATAACTTTTTAGAGCTTTATATGGTCTCATAAAGCAAAACATTGTTATAGTAAAAGTTCCAAAATGTGATTTTTCAGACAAACAAACTCCAAATGTAAAACGTTGAACCAAGATTTCTTCAATATGCATGAATGGAAATAAAATTGTATGTCCTGTTAGGCTACACACATTGTAAGGGTATCAGATGCTAATTAGTTTTTATTATATAAGGAAATGCATGTTAAGTGCAAGATTTAGCATAAAATATTGATAAAGTTGGACTAGTCTCACATGAGAGCTCTGGCAGTCCCGTTGCATCTGTCTGCCCTTAAAAGACTGGCTGCAATTGTCAACACTGAGCATTGTTAGCATCAACTGTTCTAAAGTGGACCCACACTGTTTGAACATTCAGTCCTCGTCATCATCACCCCATGAAGAGACTGTGTGTTTTAAGAGATTGCTGCACTTCGTTAGAATGTGCACTTTGATAAAAACGGGTTGTGCCAGAACATTTTGAAAGAGGGACGACCCATTGGGAAAACTCCAAAACTCAGCTGGCTGACTGCTTGTCAGTGGCAAAACCATTTATAAGACTTTTATAAGAGTTTTCAAATTGAAACTAACTCCATTCAAAAAAGTCATATACTCATTCTAAACATGTGATCAAAAAAAAGATAACCTGTCAAAATAAAGATGTATGCAACACTATAATCAAGTTTGGAGCTCTCCGCTCCTTCTTTTGTCCTTCTGTTTCTGTCTTTTCAGATCGATCATCAGCATCCAACAGGTGGACCTGAGGTGGGCCACTACTCAATTATTAGGTGAAAAATATAAATTTCACACCCACATGATTAGAATTAATCTGATCATCTACTTGTGGAGAGAGCAGGACACAGTTGTCCTGTCAGAAACTGGCAATTATCTCCCGCAGCTGAAAGTGGACCATTGTGTTTTTGCCTTTCTGTGCGTGTGTGTGTGTGTGTGTGTGCTTATGTAGACAAATTATGACCCATTAGAAGAGTTTAAACTCACAGAAAGTAATTATTTGATAGATCTACAACTGATTAACTTTTGAAGCCAATCAGATTCAAGATGACCGCCACATGATCAACATTTACACACGAGAAAAATGGCGAAAACACTTTATCTGGTGATATTCAAATAAAATTCTGTGTGACAGCAGATGGGAGTCTTTAACAGATACTACAAATGCAACTACAAATTATTTTAGAAATTTGTCCAAAATGGCTACATCTCCATTATTTCTCTAAATGATATATTTATGACTTTGCTTCAAGGAACACTAGGCCTTAAATTCATCTAGTTTGAAAAAAAACAAAACATTTTAAACATTTGACAGTTTTTGACAATCAGTAGCTGTTGAGTCAGTGCCAGTAATGTTTGGCAGTTTGATGTTCTAATCCATCAAAACATTTTATACATGTCTTTGGTCTTCGGAGGGAATCAGCAGAATAAAATTGGGCTATCTGTAAAACCAGACACTCTCACCTTCTTAGTCACATTAAAACTTGGGAGCATCCATCTGTGGTTCTCACAAAGGAACAATACACCCAGTTAGTTTGCAACTTTATTTTGTATTTTACACTTCTATTCAAGCTCTCCTCCACATGCTGATTATGTCATCAAGGCTTCTCACAGAATTGCATTTCATAGCTTTCCTCTGCCAAGAAAGCACTAACACACCTGAAGAGAGGGGATGCGTGTCTATCATTTGGCACTGATAACAAGTGATTATTTCCAGTGACTGCATTTTATAATTTTAACAAAAAATAGTTTCCCTCATTCCCTGTAAATAATTAAGAACTTTGCAGTTAAAGTTATTTTAAACTGCTCAGACTATTAATTCAGCAGTCTGTTTCAAACACACTCAGAACCATGGGAACACCAGGAAGAAAGCTAAAGTGCTTTCATTCCACACTTGCACAGCTAACGACTACACAATTTTCTTCTCTGTAGCAACTGTGTAATAACACCATTCAAATGCCATCCCACCTGGCTTCTTCTTAACAGTTAAAGCAGTCATTTCCCAGTGCAGCAAAATCTGTAAATATGCATACAACTATTTTCATTCAATGAATGTGAGTTTATCTTCTGTTTTAAAGTTTTAGAATAACATTAATGTAGTTTAGAATACTGCATCTGTGCAGCGCATGGTCAGGAGGTCTTGCAGTCAAAGGCTCCAGCAAGAGTGGTGAAGAATGACAGAGTTAAGATACTGTAGGACTCCCAGAGCCAGACAGACAAACAGGTGACAGCTAACTCACTGGGCACTGTGGTGGTCAGCAGACTACCTAAAGAGACAGTTGTAAAAGGTGCAGCAATACCAAGTAATAATGGCTGACAATGACTAAATTGGGAGAGTGGCTCCAAATGCTCCCAGGAAAAATATCAGAGAACACTGTCCAAAATAGTCCAAGAAACAGTTAAGATTCTTTGTAGAACCCTCAAGTTTCCTTATATATAAATATAAAACCAAACTCTTGGAGGATTTACTAAAACTCCTCTGCATGTTAAACACAGCAGCTTAATTCAGCAGAACGAATGAAGGGATGGCTGGTGTGTGTTTTTTTACCAGCCTCTAGGCATTTGTCTCCTTCACCAACCTGACAAGTCTAAAGAAGCCACAGCTAATCTCCAGTAACTTAAACTGAATAGAAATTGCTTTCAGTGTAATGCTTCCAAAGGCAACCCTCTAAATCTTCCTGTTTGATTTATTCCAATAGTTTCAAATACGATCTGACCTTCTACAATAAAGAATCATGGATTTGATGGCATGTACTTCTTTAAATCTCCACCAGAGGACTCTATAAACTCAGAGTAAATAAGCTACGTTATTGGTCAGTAAATGTACACAAACACTAATTCATGTGTTGCACTGTGAAACATATACAGGGTGCGCTGAATGCTAATCCATATGTGAACCATTCACCTTTTTGTTCCACAGGTGGGGATATCAGCTGTAACCTCTTGTTTCTGGCTCTTGCTCGAGCCGCGCTCCATGCTAATTAGCACAGAGCCAGCCCTCCTGTTTGGCCTAAATTAATTAATCAGTCCTCATTATGCACACTGCTCCTCTGTAATTGCCAGCACAGGCACAGTGATGAATGATAACACAGAAAACATTCTCATTAATGTGGAAAAGTGTGTTCCCACCCTCATAATGAGACAGCTCTTATCCACAAGAGCCTTTCGCATGCAAACACACTTTGACACAAATTACACGTTGACCAAGGCCTTTAGGAATGCTTTTCTCAAGCTAAACGGATCAGACACAAAGGTAATGGTCGGGCCTGTGGGGATCAGCAGGCTTCTTCAACTGCAAAGACAGCCATGCTTGACCAACTTTGAGATAAACTAAAGCCGTCCGCAGTGTTATTAATTTACAGTGAGCATCCTCGCATGGCTGGGATTAAAACAAACTTTAGGGTGGTGCAATTTAAAACGAGATCTTGGAATGAAAATCAGATTACCCCGAATCAACCTTGTTTACTTCTGCATGGAAAAAAATCCCCTCTGATCTTTCTTCTTTACCCAAGGTGCACTGCTAGACTTTCAACATCGAGCATTAATCACCGAGTCCTAATCTCCATTTAAAGAACAGAAAAGAATGCAGGGTCACACAAAGCCCTGTGTGATATTCAGACATGGTGTTTTGTTGGTATTCTCGGAAGCTTTTAGTCTGCATGAGGATCAATCAGAATGATGGTCCATATCTCCGTGCCTGTAAGCCTCAGAGATAACTTTTGGGATCTAACAGTTCCAATTTAAAAAAAAAACCCTAAAACCTGTTCTGGTTCCACTGTTTGTAAAATGATTTTTAAAGTATTTTATTGAAATGTTTTTGGTAAAATTAGACTCACTGAGCTACTTCAAGCCCAGCTGACAGTTATATTACCGTGAGGCCAAATAAACTGCTGCACAGACCAGAATGTCATAGTTTTTCAGCCATTGTTGATGAAGTGTGTAATGTGTAGTGCATCCAGAAATAAACCAATGCATTATTAAACTGAACCAGTCAATCTGAATCACCATCAATGACTCAACAATCTCCCCCTCACTATAAATATGACTCTCAATCTAAGCTCAGCTATGATTTACATCGTTAGATCGGCAATAGAACTGCATTTCAAAAACTTCTAAAACAATCCTAACTCCACAACTCTGACAGAAATAGTTGGTTTGTTATGTATGTAAACATTTACATTATTTTAATCAGCCTAAAAATCCTCTTCACACAGGATGACAACCCGTTATGGTGTCCATGATCTACATGACCCATTAGAATTACATGGACTGCAAAACAAAACCCTTCAGTGTTAAAGTAAACATGATGTTTCTGAGATGCTTTCATGCACCGTCACAGAGCTCTACACTCATCAGCTACTTTATTAGTGAATTAGAATATTTCCAAATGTATAAAAATCATATTATTAATATTTACAAAAGATATATAAACATGGTAGTTTACTATGTATTTGTAATATGTGGTTTGTAATACATGATTTTTGGCTACGTGATCTATGTTACCTGAGATTTTTATCCAAGTGCATTGTGGTATTTCCTGTTGGTTTTGTGCCTGGATAATGATGGAGAAATATGCATAAGAAATATTAAAATCTGTATATCTACATTCAAGTGTTAATTGGTTGGTATTTTAACAGGTTTGGAGGTTTTTAATAGGTTGTCAACAAGACCTGTATATGTTGCAGGAGAGACCACCATGCCCCCTGGTGATGCATTAAAGTGAGCTAAGCTGCCATCTCCAGTGTCCAATTTGGAGTTGAAGAAACTACTGTTGGAAGCATTTACACTTGTTTTGTGGGTTCTGGTTGATCTCATTTGTTGTTTTGTTTTCATGTTTTTCTGTGTACAACTAGAACCTATATGGCTGTATTTTCCTTGTACATATTTCTTTTCTGCTGTAGAATTTTGTGTAACTTTTGTCTTTTGTTTTGGACAATGGGAATACAACGGAAAGTAGACTACATATAGTTTCACTAAACAGTGTTTCAAACTGTTTTGATTTTATGAACAATAATACATTTGACACACCTGTTCAAATGCATGTTAACACAAATAGGGAGCCCGTCATTCACATGGCAGCAACTAAATGCCTTTAGCCATCTAAACATTGTGAAGACAGCATGCTGAATTATAAAAGATTCAGAGGTTTGAGGTTTCAGTCTAACTATGAGCAGGGACATCTGGTGGCCAACTGAAGCCACAGCAACAACTCCAGACTCAGATTAAAGCACTGACATTATTTCAATCCCGTATCAGCAATGAAAGTTTTGAAAAAAAATAAAGGGTTGTTGTTTTAACATGCTGATGTTTTTGTACATTTATACTAAGTAATAATTAAACCAGCATTACACATTAAAATTAATTACACTCTTGTTGTCAGAAGATGCTAAATCACAAGAAAATAACAAAAATATTCATAGTTTGAAGCCAAACACTGGGTCTTGTTAACATTCCTGTGATCATATATTAATGTGTTCCTCGTGTATTTGATTTATAAATCTTTGAACTAATCAAGTGTTTCAAATCAGCAGCGATTCATCATCTCTGCACCTCGACATGCTCCCTTCCACAAAAGATTTGCAGCTATGATGCTGATGATTTAATCTGTTTTATAGGTGATCTATCACTTTGGAGAACTGAAATCTGTCTGCACTGATTCCAGACCTCATGTTGTAATTAAACATTAATTCCAGGAGGCTGCCCAGAAAGATTTACGGATATGGAAAACATCTTACTTGAAAAAAAAAATGCCTGCATGCATAAATGACCACTGCAACACAATATCTTAATAACTGCCATATGAGTCTTTTTACTGACTCTGTTTTGGCAAAACCTCTGGCAGTATTCCCACTAGTTTAATTTTAACCTCTCGGTGCCTCGCTGTGCAAGTGCTTCAGGCAATAACACAAATCACTTAAGATGTATTGTTTTCTGCTCACTAAAGGATGGATGTGCATGGTATTACTATGGGAATCACTAATTTGAGCTAAAGTGATAAATCCATATAAGATAATAAGACAAGATGTAGATTTTAATGCAAAACCTGGGGTTGTATTGCTTTTTGGAAATATGCCCCAAAGAAATCAAGATGGTGTGATAGCTTTCATGTAATCTGAGATCCCTAACTGGTTCAGATATGAGAATGTGGGCGTCTTTCAGTGGACATACATAAACGTATCTGTGTGTTTGAAAGAGTGTATTCATGTAAGAGTGATGTGTGAAGGTGAAAAGTGTGTGCATGTGTCTGTTTTGACATCTGTACATGTGTGCTGAATTATAGTTGGGTAGACTGGATAAGTGGCTCCGAGTATTTCACTGCCAGAGCATATTCATTTCAAAGCCAACTCGGAGGCAGACACCAGGGAAGTGAGAGCAGGGAGGCTTACTGGCTAATCTGGTCAGAGAGCGAGCTGGAAGCGGTACAGAATTCTTAATGTAGGCGGGTGTAAAAAAAGAAAAGAAAAATATCTAATTAACAACTGCTGACACAGAAACTCTTGCTTTTTGTGGATGTATGTTTGTCGTTGTACGAGGCTAGTTGATAAGGTGACAAAACAAGGATGACTTTACACCCAGGAATGGCGAGTTAAACATTGTGAGCTCAGTCTGACCTCCTGCCAGACTTCCTGACTTCCCTGTTTGATTTCTAGTTTCAGATCTTAGTATGGACTCTTACACTTGGATGTCAAGCATGATCCTCTTGTCTTCTTCCACATGGATACCCCAGATGCAGTCCTGCCCCTTGTCATAGGCCTCGGGCCAATTAGGAGACAGTACCACACCAGCAGAGTCTGTCATCTCTCCACTGCAAACCGCTGGAACACAAATAATACATGTTAAGGAAAAAGTCAACTAAACTAAAACTAACTGTAGTAAATGTAACAACACAGAAGACCATGGATGGCATTAATCTGCACCAGTATATATAAATACAGCAACTATTTTTGCCTCAATTCAATGAACTCTGCAGTTTGTAGGACTGATGTAATAGAATGCGCAAGTTCCTTCGTCAGATCCTTGTAAAATGTACATTAACAATGAGCCACTTGGTGACCATGACCCTGAAGAGCAAAAATTTAATTTTCCCATATCTAGCATTACAAGAATGTCTTTCAATTTCACCCTGTGACAGAATGACCACGCAGGCATTAAAGAAGCTGAGTAAGGTCAGCACGCTACGTTTGGGTGTATGTGGATATGGAAAGAATGTGATAGAGAGGAAAAGCTTCAGCAGGCTGTTATTAATATTGTGCATAGTCTGTGCACTGTGCCGCTTTCAACCGAGGGCAGCTATTGTGTGCCTTTCATCTTGAGCACTTCTAAAACTTGCCCTGCAAGCACATATATCAAAGTAAATCATTGCTGTAATTTTTGGAGGAGATTTATCATGAACCAGAGGAAAGCAGCTTAGGAAGACATAGTTAACTGCTGGTGGTATTTAATATTTGAACAAAAGACTTCACTGCCTCCTGAAAGGATCAAGCAGACACAATGAAAGCCTTGGGTTCTTAGGTCAGTCCTATTTGAATATGTTCTTCACTGGAAGTCCATTTTTTTAAAGACTTAATGCCCCACGGTTACTTAGGCAGATGAAATCTGTTGACTTACCTCTACAGGCAGGCTCCGTCTCATTCCACTGTGGGTTTTGTGAATCCATACACTCAATCAATACAGATCCTTGCTCCAGCGTGTAGCCGGGGTCACATGAAAATTCAACCACTGCTCCCACACTGTATGTGGAATCACTGCTGCTGAAGTTGCCGTACTTTACAAAGGGTTCATAGCACATCCCCTTTGCAAAAGCTGTGCATAAAGAGTAAAAAACATTAGGCTTTAAAGAGTGGACATTATACTATTTACTAACTCTACAATCTACACATTTTGCTTGCCTTCATATCTGATGGCTGCACCAGTGGAAGTCAACGTCCCATCTGTAGTGAACTCTACAAACAGGTAGCGTCCAGTACTGAGCACTCCTTCATTTGGTAAGTATTCCACCTCATAGGAGTCGTACACAGGTGGAGAGTCTATGTTGTTGCCATTTTTTATTATTAACCTAATGAAAAATAAAAAAGAGACGTAACACACAATACAAAGTTGTAAAAATTAATTTAAGGGAGTTCTCTCTTCCAACTCTGCCCATACTAATAAGTTTGTGATAACATTTGATACCAATTTGTAAAGACATAAATGGTCATGTAAGGCAATGATCAGGTGATCAGTAGAATCAACAAAAAATCTAACAAAGTTAATGTCTCCTCAGTTTCCTGACTTTACAGGATGCTCTTAAATAATTATTATTGACACTTTTCTTCTCTCATTCATGCATTATTCAAAATAATTTGGTCTTTAATGACCACTGATGGCTTAATGCTCAATACATTATCAATTGTATATTAATGTTGTCATTCAGACAGTTAATTTAAAGGGACTTAAGGCAAGATTTGTGAAAAACTACACATGCATTTCCAGTTTATTCAATGCTAATGGGTCATGAAGCATTAAAAACCCAAAATAACGAGGCCATCCGCATATATGTCTGTTGCATTGGACACGCTGTGTGCTACATAATGCGCTGCAGTTCGACGTCCGAATTTCCCGCGCAGTTGTAGGGATGTGACGTAAATTGACTCTGCATGCGCGTTGCCGACAGCTCTTGAACAGGAAGTACATGTCCGCCGTGGACTTGGATTCAAACACTGAAGGTATACTTATGGATGTTTCTGCAGCCAGCAAACGACCTGCATCCACTCTCACCCCCCAAAAAAGTGGCACCACGAAGAAAAAAAAGACTTTATCAGCGGCATCTCGTGAGTCTAAAAAAAATATGACTGAAGCCGGGCAGGCACTCACATAAATATTGGATATACGTTCGGTTCATGGAGGGAACTTCAGCTGCATTTGGGAGTGAAAACGGATGCTGACATGGCTCATTTCCTTGTGACCAGGTGAGAAAACACTATAGGTCGTGTTTAGAGCCTGATACAGTATGAAAATGATGAGATCAAATCAAATAACAGAGTGGAGAGACCTGACGTGTTAGTTAGACTAAAATAAACAGTTACTCACTTCGTCGCTTGACATGGTGCTTGTTTTTATATAATATGCACTGTGGTCTTGCAGTAAACCGTGACGTAGTAAACAGGATTAGCCTCCCCGGTGCAGTGCTGTGAAGACGAACAGTCTGTAAAGTGTCTGTGCGCGCTCCCGTGCCGGCTTGGCTGGTGGCTGCAGTTAGCCACAGCGCCTGTCACGGCAGCACTGAGTCAGATTTTGTAAAGCTGCCTTAAGTTCCTTTAAACATTGAAATGCTTGGAGATTGGCTGAAGAGTCACACCCTCCCACACTCTCTTCCTGTATGCTCAGCATTACTCTGAACTGGACATTGATCAGACATAACCACTTTCAGGTAACGTGAAAAACACTGAACTCTGAGTTTAAAGGACTCTGACACCTTGCAGCTGACAGGATAAATGAAACAGCAAGTAAACTTTCTGTCCTTGAAGTTGATGCACCAAAAAATGATATGTGAAATTAAGAGACTTTGACAGAGGACAAAATATGATGCTTTATGTCAGGGTCATTGGTTGACCCCACCTTGTAGCTCGCAGGATTTCAAGTGTGTGCAGTGACCACTTGGCATTGAATACCCCAGCATCCCATCCGAGGTCTATTGGTCTCCATTTGTCAATGAGGCAAAGCTATTTTAGTGGCTAAAAATAAAACCCAAACTAACAGGTGGCTGATGTGTGAATGTTTAAATGAATGTCATGCACTGGACACCTGTCATCATCTTCTGCCAAAGCAACCTTCTCAAAGTGAATATGAAGACGGTGGCCTTCAGGGGCTTCCAGTACCCAGTGGCATGTCAGATTGTTGCTGTAGTTGCCAGGGAAACCAGGAGACACGATACGACCATAGGTGGCATTTTTTATCATTCCCCCACAGGATGCTACAGAAGAAGAAATAGCAAGAAAAGAGAAAGAAGATAAAGAGTTAGAGGGTAAAACTAGACAGAAAAAGTAATAAAACCATGGCAGGGGGATTTTAGAGAAAAAGTTCCTGTCTATGAACAGATTGCATCGATATTCAGTGGACTGTGGCTGACCAGAACCGGGCGTCTCTCCGGGGTGTAAGTGTATCTGATTCTTGGAGAAAAGCATGGCAAAATGGCAGCAGTAACACTATAAGCAGAGAGCAGCTGCAGGCAGACAAAGTGAAAGGCCGGAACAGTCAGATGAGATGACAGGCAGGTGTTTTAATAAAAGCAACCACGTCCAATGGCTTTGTTTTGCCTTGTCTCCGAAGAATAGCTCTCTGTGCACAGTTGGCCTCTCAAATCATCTCAGTGGGAGACAATCTAGAGAACGCTTTTGTTAATCACAATTACCTGTTTTCTCAAGGCGACCTGGTGAGAAAATGGCTCACTCCATTTATTTTCTTGGGTTCCTTAATGATTTATTTTGCTCGTGACTTTAATTGTTAAAAATGTTTCAAATATTTCTGACAGTTTCTTGTAAAGTTTAGTTTGATGCAGTGCAAATTTACAAATTACATCTTAAATCACATCTCATCATTATAAATTATACATTTATTGAGTGAATGTGTATTGCTCCCAAAAAACTCCAAAGCAATAAATCTGCCTTACCCACACATCTGGGCTCTTTTCCGCTCCAGTAAGGTGTAGTTGCGTTACGACATGTGAGCATTTTGGGACCTTGCAGTTTGTATCCAGTGAGACATCTGAAGAAGGCTTCTCCACCGACATGGAGATGAGTCACCGAAACTTCTCCACCAGCAGGCTCTTTGGGGAACGTGCAGGTGAGCACAAAGGCTGGGGGGGAGACGATCAAAAAGAGAAGGGGGAAAGTAGGTTTTAATAAAGTACAACTGAAAATGGCTCAAGGACTTTTGCAAGGAAAAATAAAATGATGAGGGGAAAAAGCATGACTGACCGCAACAAGAAAAGAAATCTCTAAAAATCATTAGAAAACACATGCAGCTGGTAAAATAAAAAAGAAAACAACAGCAAAAATTATAACAAAAACAAACTAATTGGCAACAGAGCAATAACATAAAAACAATATGATGTTCCCTAAGGTATATAAAGGCAATTGAGACAAACTACTATAGAGAGTTAAACTTAAAAAAAAAAATGAATACATACATTTAAAATTAAAAAAGAAAAACAACACAAAAGATCACACTTCTGCACAAGTGAATAATCGGAGAGTTACTCAGAGTACAAGAAAGTCAGCCCAGTATCAGTAATATTAGAGTTTTTGCTTTGGTTTGTTGGAGTTTGATTTTGCATTTGTAGCTGCTGTTTGATACAACGCACATATGCAGTGTTCAACAGATAAGATGCAGTACTAATTTTACAGCCCAAATCAGTACATTAACTGCTTATATTGATGCTGAAACACTTCATAAATTGAGCACCAAGGTTTTAGGTATTTAATTTGTCTTGGATCAATAATTTATTATTCTATGTACAATTCAGTTGTGAAAAAAAAAGTCAAATTCTGGCCAATACTACCTGCAATTTTAATGGGCTGCAGAATAGAATCCAGTATGTCCAACCTTCTTTGAAACCACAGCGTTTCTTTTTGTTTTGTTATCTCTGCTCCAAATCACTGTTTAAACCCAGTAAATATTTGAAAATAATAGGAGAGGGGAAACTGTTTTTCCATTATTTCTACAAACAAATAAAGCATCTATCTGTCTCAGTCTCTTTCAAATGCACAATTAAAGCTGGTTTACAACCAAACTCTTTTCTTCTGGACTCCATATGTTCATTATTGTTTACTAATACATAAAATATGCAAATCTACAGAGACGTGTTTGGAGAATTATGGTAATTACCAATGCTGTGTGATTCATGCTGCTGCAAGTACACTGACAAATGGAAGAGCTACTGATAAACTGAATATCAGAATGAGTCTGTAGCATGATAGCTGGAGGAAGAATAGCCCCTGAAGTGGTTGTCAAGGAGTCACGACTGCTGTGGGGTAAGATCAATGTTCCTGGAGTTGCTTTGCATTGTTGTTTTGTCCCTGTTTTTAAATAAATGGTGTAGAATGAGAGGGAGTTAGCATAGATAATGAAGTAAGCTAAGCAAGTTTTTAATGGAAGCTATTAAACAACCTTCTCCTCCTGTCTAATAACAGTGCTGTTCTACCTCATTAGTGTAGGCACTTTAACAACCAGAGTAAAACTTTTTAACTTCTTGAAATGCGTGAACAACAGAAATAGTAACATAATTGGAGCCACTAAGTCTGTGTTGCTACAACAACGCAGAGATTGTGAAGCGCCATAAAACAGAACCCTTTATAACTTGACCAGCTTGGCTTGGGTTAGCGAGTATGATTTTCCAGGGAAATCAAGTCGCCAAGGATGAGTCACCAGCAATATTAGGATCATGGCTCAGCACAATGGAACCACTGGGAGCTTAAAGCCTCGCAAAAGGGGACGGAAGACATTTTGCTTCCTACACAGATTCAGAAAGTCCAAAGCAAAGTAGACGGATTACTATAATAAATCTAAGATTTTTTTTATTATTCTTTGGTCAAGATTTTTTCACCTGCCTGGCCAAGACAAAGAATATTTATGTTTGTTGAACTATTTCTCTTGACATAAACTTGTCAGTAACATCTTGTTGTTGAAAGCATTTTAAAATGTAGTCTGTCTAGATAAACTGACATCTACAAGCTAAGAAAGAATCTAATGGAGTGATGCAAAGTAACCTGTGGATGAATTTAAAGGTGCTAATTGTTAAATAATGTTGATATTTCGGTTGTGCATATATGTATGTTTTATATGCGAACTTGTGGGAGGCTACAACTAAATCTGCCAAGTAGTTTAGATGCCTGAACATCACCAAAAAGTGGAAAAATGTATTTACAAAGAAGAAAAAGAAGAGAAATGAATGATCTGTCAAAGAAAAAAAAGTTCTACATTTCTGTTGACATCAAATGTCCAGATATGAAATTCTCATACTTCCTCCCTTCCAGCCAAGCAGCTTTCATTTGTTCACAAGTAAATACTCCAAGATGATATTGGGCACTTTTTTTTTCTCAATTTCAAATATTGCTGATTCTCGTGTCTCAGAGCTCTGATACTAAAAGGAAAGCACAAATACAACAGGCTTTTTTACAACGGCAGCATTTGACACGCTGGAATTGAAAATGTCTTGCATGCACAGATTCTGAGCCAGTGAAGGTTAAACAGCACAAAAAAAGTCAGAAACTATGCAGTACAGCTGCTTTGAAGTGCTTTCATTTCAACCAGTCATTTGCAGATGAAAAACAACACTTTATCAATATTTTCTACCATTACCTTGAGTCTAAATTGTCTATTCAAAACGTCATTCTATCAGTCTTTGAACTTGAACATGAGGGAAAAAAAGCCTTAAACTCATAATGGCCATAAAGGTCTGTGAAACCACTGACTTGTGTGTTTTATTTGCGCAAACCACTGGTTTCAGTCGTTATGAAACAAGCCCTTGCTTTGCCGTAAATCAGTGAGCCACAGGGACGAAGCACACTGCCCTAGGGTCATCCGTTTCATTCATAGTTTATCACTAGCTCCAATGAACCTAGTTATTGCCATTATCATAGCAGCATTTAAATCCCTATTGAGCATACAATGGGGAAGCTGGAGGCAAAAATTGTGGAGCCAATTCCTAAAGTATTAAATTACGTGCTGCTTCCATTCCAGTGAATGTGGTGCTGGGCCATAAAGCCTGATTGTTTTGCCATTAGAAATAATAGATCCACTGTGCAGACAACCAGGAAGATTAGCTGGTACTGTAGAGCCCCAGGAAACAGATGTGGAGCTTAAGTCTTTTGCTGTTTTCTTGTAGAAGAGTTGAAGAGAGAAAATAGACATATAGACAAGGAGTCAGGTGTATAGACTGTTGCTCAGCATATAAACAGTTAATGTGCATCAAGATTTAGATTTTACAGATATAAGATAAAAAATCCTTTATTTACAGTAAATGGGAATGATAAAAAATAACTGTAAAATGTGGAGATTAGCTCCAGTTTAATAGCATCTTTGACAGGTTTTTATTTTAGCTGTATTTTGCCTCTTTCAAGTACATCACACAGGTTTTCTTTGTTTCTCACATCACGTGCAGTGTGAGAAATTGGTATGAAAAAATTGACGCAATGCTGTCAGCAAATATAGACCCACAAATGTGTATTTTGGATCCATATATTAGTATTCACCAAATCCAAGTGATTTTTCTTTTTTACCTGCATACATGTTTCATTTGCCTAAGTACTTAAAAATTGAGAATGCTGCTCTTCACCCAATAATGGACAAATGTTTTTGTGTAGGGGCAGAATTGCTGAGATGAGAAAGCCGGTAATAGTGAGTTACCAAATGAATTTGGACAAACAAATAAAATGCTTTTCACTTTAGGTCGACTAACTGCTGCACGGTTGTGTGATTGGGTCTTTGTGTATGTGTTGCCTGAATGAATCCCATCAGGTAAAAGAGCTGGAATTGGATCAAATTTGGCAGGGTGAGGGCAAGAGATAATGAAATGGGGTGAGAGGAAACAAAACAAAACAATGAATACAGTGCAGATTATTATTATACTTGATAGAAGTTTATTAAGAGAAAATTCCACATTTTGTGATACACTGACATCCAAAGTAAAACATGTTTTTCAGGAGACAGAATCCTGTTTCAGCAACTCATCATCTCCTGTCAGCTACTATTTTAATAAAGACGTCAAGCAGCAGATTCTTGGTGAGAGACTTGTGCGAGGATGTGGCTGTCACTGTGTCCAAGCCTCATGTCCTGGCTGTGAATCAAAGCATTGCTTTTTACAGAAAGATCAATAGAGTTGTCTCTGGGAAAGCGATTCAGTTGTGGAAAGCCAGACGATAGTTCTACCCTGATATGGCCTATTGATATTTATGTGGTTGGGTTAAATTCTTGATTTTAATGGTCATTTATTCAATAGAGGCTATTAAAGAGAAATAACTTTGAACTGAAGGCAGAATCTAATCAATGTCTCTCAGAACCTTTGGTAAATGGTGGATCACTGCCAGCAGGAGTCCTCTGGCCTACAGACCCATCAATAAAGCCTATTGGTTTAAGTCAATCAAAAATGTATGTGCAATATTCTTGCATTGGACATTGTGTAATTATACCCTATGGCCATATACTACTCTCGATATTGTTGAAAATGTCCATTGTGTAGAGAAAAAAAATCATCAACACAGTTTTAAACATTTTAAAGAGGCCCTTCCATTAAAAAAACAGTTTTTCTGAGGTTCTGTTTCGTCACAACTCTATTGCTCGTTAGTATTCCGCAGCTCCTCTAGTTGAAACCACACCTAGCATGCTGCTGGCTAAAAGCTGTAGCATAAGACGTAGCAAACAGGAAGTACGTGTGATGTTGCCATGCGCAGCGGGGCAGGAAACAGTATACCTTGGTCTTATGAGCTAGTTTGTTAGCCAATCTGAGACCAGCAAATCCAAAAAATGAATATGAATGATCTGCTGCTCGAGACGTGACGGAACCAGCCGGAACCACCCGTATTTTAATGCAGACAGATTGAAAGGTCTGTTAAAAAGTGTTTCCTAATGTTTTTTTTAGATAGAAAATGTTTGATATTATTGTCTGTTTTTTGCAAATTTATATAAAATGTTTTTATGACTGTTACAAACAACACAATCAAGTTATTAGAAGAATACACATCACGATATACTAAACCGCTAAAATGCACAAAAAACTACTCAAACTCCATGTGTAAATAACTGTATGATATTAACAAAATGTATTGATAAGAAAATACAATTATGGAAGTACTGAACCCCTTCCTTTCATTGCACACACCCCTGTCCTCCCCTGTCTTTGCATTGGACATAAAACACACCTTTAATCATGTTCCAAGTGTCAGGCACACTGCTGATGTAATAGAGGCATCCATCAGTCTGCCATCACAGGAAGAGCTAGCGCTGTAGTAGATATTAATTACCTCGAGCTGAGAAGAACCTCGCCATGGTTCTGTCTCCTTCTCCACGCTTGTCCAGTCACATTATTCACAACCTATTATAAAGGACAAGGTGGTACTCTGCTTACGAAGCAGAGAAACACAAACTCAAATATCTTTCTCATGAAACTGCTTGATATTTATTTATTTATTTTTTTTTTCTCATTAGGGTAACAGAATCTGTCCCACCAATCTAAATTAGCATAAATATTCCTACTCCACATTCTCCACGCGTAGACCAGTACAAAAAGAATATATCTTCATTAACTTCATGAGATCAGAGTTACTTTTGTTATTTTTTTTTTAGCTTTGACAAATCCCAGTGTATATTTTAAAGTGTAAATACATACTTTTGTCTTTGGATAAATGTTAAGTGTGATATATAAAACCTTTGGGAATTCATTTTTCTTTGTTATTTTTGTAAACCGGTTTCTAACAATCTGTTGAGTAGAACTTTTTTAGACAACAGACATTTGAAAATTTGCATTAGCAACCAACATGTAGATATTTGTGCATTATATAAAAGGGAATGTGTAATTCTTCTTTATTTAAATAAGTTTAGGAGTTTTCAGTAATTTACACAATATATTTTTGCTTCCTTTTTCCTTGAAGATAACTGATTGTGAAAAAGAAGAATTAAACGCAATTAATTGGGGAGCATTATTATTTAGAGTCTCAGTTCTAAACAAAATTACATTAATGAACTCAGCTCACATGGATTTCCTGGTTTGGTTTTATGTCTGTTGTTTGTTTGAGTCTCATGATCAGGGAGCGATAGTTTTTGTACTGGTACAGCTGCAGTTCTAGTCTTATACAACAGGTGTCACTAATGAGAAAACAAGACAGCTAAACAGAAGAAATGGCATCAGAGGAAGATTTATATGTTAAAAGTAGAGTCAGTTACAATTTTCATTGCTGCTACATTCTTTTAAATTGTTTGCTAATTTTTAAAGTAGGTGCATGAAGAAACAAACCTGCTGGTAGACTTTTTGTGTGATAATTAAACACATTTTATTGTATCCACACACACACACATAATAAACCATAACACTGTAAATTAGTAAAGATCATTTATATCCCTGTTGTTTTAAAGATAGAATAAGTTACATAGTTTTCCAAATTGAATACATTTTTAATTAATTTGATGCCGTGAAAAATGTTTTAATTTATAGAAAATGACAATTGGACCAAACAATTTTTTTAATTCAAAGATGCACTTTGCTCTCAAAACTGCAAAACTTTTTTCTTCCCACACATTAAAATATGCTGAGTTCTGTCAAAAGTTGGGTGGAAATCTGATTTCACACATGAAACATCTGATATATTTTGGAGAATTGGAAAAAAAATGTATCTGGACTTCTCTTATATCTCCTATTCTTATGTCCACATCACAGCCAGAAATGTTCCTTCAAGAAAAAAGGACAACATTTGGTTTATTTAAATGCATCATAACTCTTTTTTAATTCACGTTGAGCTATTATTGTCATCATTTAACCTGAGCATTGCTCATAAATCTATAAAAATACCGACTTCTCTCACATCACCTGTTTTGATGGTCCTTTGCGTTTTCTAACTGACCGAAAAGCCCTATTAAAGTGGTGGAATGAATGTTTTGTCCAGCAGCTCCCCCATCAGCTAAAATCGATGAGGCATGTAATTGGTGGTTGCTTTGTGTTATTGCTAAGATAAACATACATTGTTAGAGCTACGGAAGATCAATGTCATGCAAAAACAAGTGAGGGGACAGGCCAGAAAATTATAGATCATCATGTTCACTGATAACATGGCGACTACTTCTGCTTACAGGCTGTGTTACTGCCACATGCTTGTCATTGTTCTATTTGAAAACATGCAATGATTTAGCTTTTTAAAATAAGCTCTTCAAAGGAAAATCAGTATTCACAAGATTAGCTTGAATGACAGTATTAGAGATTAAAATGGAGAAAACCTTTAGTGGATATAAGATTATGAATTATAGTTTTTTTTTACAGTGCTTATATTTAATTACAGTACAGTATTACTAATTACAGAGATGAATCTCCTTCCTCATCTTGTTTTGTGATAATTACATATTAATAAACTCACAATTATTTCTCAAAAGCAAAGGTTTTAATAAGCAGGTATAAACATATTGATCTACTTTGGATGTAAATTACTCTGTATTATTGCCTAGTGCAACAAAATGTAACACTTTACTTTAGCTATTCGAGTAATAATTTCCTACTCACTTTGAAAAATGAGCACCCTGCTGCTGTTGACATTTCACTTTATCTGCCTATGCATTTTGCTGCCACAACACAAACTACAGAGAAGTTAAAAAAAAAAGACAAAAATGAAAGAAAACCTCTGATGTATTGTTTGTTTTTATGTTCCACCTTTGCAGGAAGACACACGTGTCAGTGTGAACATGTGTTTCTTACTCAGCTGGTGAGATGACAGACAGGATAGCATTTATATCATGAAAGCGCTCTGATTATTTTAGATTTGTGGGTAAAAAAAGATATAGTTATATATTTGTATATATCGCAGGAGAAAAAAAGCATATTGTGCCATGGTGATAATAAGTGTCTGTCAGCTGCAGAGAAATGTACTTTTGATTTGAATAAATACCTGCAGGCTGTAAGCACAGCTCCACAGCACCAGTGATGCTAAAGCCCAAACTGCAGGTTTTGAATTCAGCTGCAGCTGACACTCTGAGGGAAGTTTGATGGATCACATGCTTCCAGTAACAACTGTACTGCTACTTCATATGATTATCAAGAACAAAAACTGTTTACATTCTTTCCACCATTTGTTAAGTTGTAGATTTTGTTGGGAATTTTCTTCTTGTGATCATCTGCTTTTGTGTTATGCAGCGAGTGAAGGACTCATCGCCTGGTAAGCCATAGAATTAAAAATAAGATAATTTATGAGTGGAACATGATGGTGTCTAATTTTAACACAAGCCATGTTGTTTTCCTATCCCCAAAAAAAGTAAGTTTAAATACCAAAATACAAAGCTTTAATTTATTTAAATGTTAACAAATGATGATTGAGAACAGAAGTAAAAAGCAACAGAAAAAAGTCAGTTCATCAAAAGTGGCACTTTTTTAACAGTTACTTATTACTGTACAGTTAAACCCAATGTCAGGAGATTTCTGGATGGAGTCAGTTGACTGAACAATAAGAAAAATGTGTTTTTTAGATCATGTTGATGTTTTATTCATCTGTAAAGTTGTGTTGAAATAAAGATTTTCTTTCAAAATAACTGCCATTCACTTTTAGGATTTTAGACCTCAGCAGCCCTAAATTTGCAAGTGCTAAAACACGTCATTGTCAGACAAGAGCTTGTGGCACAAAATATGTGACTGTGTTTGCTTATCAGCTTCTAATTCATGTGAGCATGTAACAGTTGCTTGACTGATCAGACTTGGAAAAACAAAGTTAGCTCACCCTGATAATGCAGCCGGAGGAATCCTGAATTGAGCCTCTGATTGCTGCGGAAGCGGATTGAGATCTGGTTGCTCCAGCTGCGCAGAACAAGACCCCTCATCAAGACTGATTCGTTGGCGAGAATAGAAGGTTCTTGACCACCCGTGTCCTCCACTGTCACCTGCTCCCCTTCCATCACACTAACATTCAGCACCTACGAAACAGACACAATGCTGCAGGATTAAACACGGGTTTTGTCTGCTGCACACTGTGCATGTGATGCTGCAGACGTGTGAAGCAACTAAAACCAGCACCAAGTTTTTATTAATATTAATTCCCATTTTAATAATACAAACAGATTTTATTTGGAGATTCGTAACTCAAACACTGATCATAAGGAAAACTTCAGTGCACACACAGCAGTTCAATTTATTTATAGTATGATGCTTCAGTTCACAGATGGGATCTTAGATGAGCACCACCAATGCTGCATCTCTTTTTAACATCAAGTTTAATCTATTAATGTTGCTGTGAGAAACTGGGTCACCTGCTGCGTTTGCTTGCTCACTTGTCTACCAGCACAATTACAGGCGGAAACATTTAGTCGCTTATTCTGTCAACCTGCTGCCAGACTGTTTTTGAGTAATTGTAGAATCTGTCTGGGTCATTCCACTTATGGTTTGTTGCACAAGTGATTCATCCTCTTCCTGTGCTCTCATTGTGCCTGTAAACAACTCTGTCAGTAGCGCTTCATGTCTTCAACAGGTTGAGCAGCATCTGCAACTAAATCTGGTGACGGAATCTCAGGAGTACTGCATGTAGTTAAACTGTCTGGATAATGGAGTACTGACATCCTTTGGAGAAACATCTCATTTTTTTCCCTGAATAAAACAGAGATGCTAATCTAACTGAAGGTCATGAGTTTTTTCCCATGACAAAGGAAAATGCTTTCACCTTGACATTGTAAAACAAATCCTTAACTGAGGTTTTATAGCATTTCATGAAATATAATCCACTCTAAATAATATGATAAATGTATCAAACAGATCTTCATTAGCACAAGTACTTACTACGTACTATGTAAATGCAAATTAAAAATCTTTTACCTGTTTTAGTTCTTATTTTAATGTCTATCTTAAATGGAACTGAGTTTGACTTTATTCATGTTTTGCCAGTTTTGAGCTAGTTTTGCATTTTTTGCGTCGCCTCACGAGACATTACTCTTTTCCTTTTCTTTCATGTTCCAACATAATGCCAACGAAAGCGAACTCCAGTCAGTGAGACAAAAGCTAACTGCTAGCCTTAATAGGAGTGAATGGCGACCGCTGCTGCAACAAACAGCTGTTGCCGTAAAGCAGCAAAGGAACCGCCCACTCACGACCACGACCTGGAGCACTGAAGTTGCTCAGCGTAGTGTAGGGCCATCAGACGTGTCCAGAGTGATGTTTAACGTGAAGCTGAACATGTTTTTGGGTTAGCAACCACTTCGACAAGTTTCAAAACAGTAGCTTAAAGTTTTAACAGTTATTTAGTACAGCTTTAACAGTATTTAAACAAATGCATTGTATGTTTAATGTTTCTTGAGGATTTAGAGTGTGATGATGTCACTCACTAACTTTTGAGCTGTCTAAACTTTAGACATCTTATACAGTTGTTACATCAAAATGTAGGCATTTGTGTCTTCATTCACTCAGTGTGTCTGTCACTTCTGGAGGACTTATGGTTTTCTTAAATCCCTCCAGACTATGGAGTTCACACAGCCACAGTCTCATTGACTCCCATTGTACTTAAGCTTTAGATTTTTCTTCCCTTAGAGCTGAAAGTGAAGGATCTTTTTTAACTTGGCATATCTCCTGCATAAAACATTGTAGAAACCTAAACTAATGCATGTGGGATAATCTGAACCTTTTCCTACTAACAGTTCAGGAATTGTTACCATGGTATCCCTAATAAGACACTAACAGCATCTTCAACATTTTGAAAATCTTGGTTCTCTATACACTTCACATATAGTTTGTAAATCAAAACAGTGACCTTGTTATAGCTTAGATGATTCCCAAAAGATTATCAGGCTTAACAGGGTAAAATTAAGACATTTTTAATTCAGGCCAGTAGCTATTGGCACAGTTATTTTTTTTTTTAGAAATTTCCACATTTTTATTTGCCTTTCACATGAATTATGAAGCCTTCTCTCTCTAGGCAGCTGCCTGCCCTAGACGTAAACAGCGTTAAGAGTTGGGTATGCTGAGAGCTGTAGGCTGGCCAGCAAAACAATGAGTTGAAGTACACCATAAAGGCATGAGCGTAAATAAAAGATGGAATTTTTTATTTGGAAAATCTGCAACATACATCTATAACACTCTTCACAGCTCAGTGAATCTGATTATTCTCAACCAACTTTCAATTATATGGAAAAATAAAAGATGTGCTCTCCATCTCGGCCAGTTCAGCCACATCTTTTTCAAAAGCTCTTGGTGGAATTTATGACATATCCTCAAAGCAGGCGCTGTCACTGGGAGTGGGCTCAGGTATGCCATGAGGCAGAAAAGGTTGCCCCTCCATAGGCTGGTGTCCCTAAGGAAATATATGTGCAGATGTGTTAGAGCACCAACCTGGAAAAGCTGAGACAGTGGGCAGAAATGATTACTGTTCACAATGGTGGCAGCAAAATAAATGTGGTCGTGTCGACAGCCGAATGAGAGCTGACAGTGAGTGCAGGAAGCCTAATGGACACTGTGAGACTGAGCTTAGAGGTGACTTCTACTGGAATGATCCATGAGATCAGACACTTTGATTGATTTGATGTTTTGTTAAATCATCAGGACTCTGGAGGTCCTCTTTTGTACTAAGAACACAAAAAACCCGTCAAACAGGGAATAATCATACTCCATGTTTTGTATGTCTGGCAGAGCAATGTGTCAGTGTTTGAATATAAAAAGCAGCATAACAGGGAATAATAAAGGAATGTCTCATGATTTCAGAATGCAACATTCTCCTTCCCTCAAGGGCAAAGCAATGACAAAGCCTTAGGCACTTTTCACTTTACTTTCCAGTTAATACAGAAACCTTGAATGCTCTGCAAATATTGTTACTTATAACTTCCCCTACCTAACAGCACATCATCTCCCCTTCACTTCTAAATATTCCAGAAATGAGGGGAAAAACAACAGAGACTTTGAAACTGCAAAGAATAATGACAAATACCATCAGAGAAGAGATAATTAAATATGTTTTTTATTGTACTGGTTGATAGCTGATTGATTCCACTTTAGAGATCATCTCAATTTCAAAATGCAGCTACTGTAGTTCAATGTTTTTTTTAAGTACGTAAGTGTTTAAAAAACCCTGTGTGGGTAGAAAACACATTTTTTTTCTGGAGGTACTTTATTAGTTCAAAGTATTTAAAACTACTGTGCACCATTTAAATATATTTATTTCAAACTTATGATTCTACTATATTGTAAGAAATTCTGATAAGGTAAAACACATTTGTTTGAAACGAACTGACGTTACAGCAAATCATTGACTTTTTCATAAACAAATTGCTGAGTAAATTATTAATAATATTAGTATCATGCACTACAAAGAGAAAAGTATTTGGGCATACCGGAGGAAGGGTAATATTATGGGGACATTTTTAAGGGTTTAGACTTGGCCCCTTGTTTCCACCTTCAGCACACCAAGACAATTTGAACAGTGTAATTCTTCCATCTTTGTGTCACACAAACACTTTGGTGAATTTCTTGTTCTATTCCAGCATGACTGAATCACATTGCACAAAACAAAGATTATAAAATCATGGTTTACTGCATTTAATGTGAAAGAACTTGGACCCACTCAGAGACCTGATCTCAACCCCAATGAAAACCCGTGCCAGGACTTCTCATCCAATATCAATGTTTGACATTTAATTGCTTTACAGAATGAATGGTGTCAAATTCCTACAGAAACATTCTAAAGTCTTCCAAGAAGACTGGAAGCTTTAATAGCTACAAGCGATGTCCAACTCCATATGTATATGAATACAGACCATGTGGGCGTACTGATGTGACTTGTTCCCATATAGTGTGTCTGTAGAAGTGCAGAACCTTCTGCAAGGTGTATATTCCTTAAGAAAAAGTAGCTCTATCTTTATAGTTTTCATTTATTTTAACAGCAGACACAATAGTTCTTCTTACTGAAAGATGAAGTGTTTGGTGTTGTTTCCATCAACTAAGTATCTCATAGATGTTGAAAATGTTGCTGTTATTCCAGCTCTTCACCAACATAACTTCACATGTCACAAGTCGTGTCCATCAAAAATAAAAACAAAACAAAAAGCCCCACTTTATATATGTCAGTAATTACCAATCTACTCTACATTAATCCTTTTTTAAACATTTAATGAGCATGACATAACCTTAAAACAGCTTTGTGTTTTCTTGAACAATTTCTGACTTATGACTGCAGAATCTTAGAAGACGCTTATTCAAACTATAATTTTCACACACTGTTTTTACAGCAAACAATCCTGTTTGTGGAAAAGTGTTAGACCAATTTTGACAAGATCAAGTTGTTTTTGTCGAAAATCATTGTCTCAAGCTGTCATGAAACTGCAGAAGTTTTTATTTTTCTTGCCTGAACACCTGTGATCCACTGATTCGTGTTCCGCTCCACCAACTCCAGCTGGTGCCCAACTCAGCTGCCTGAACCAGTACTGAGACGTGGGGACATGTTTTCTTTGATACTGTTAAATTTAAAATAGCTTCATGTAAGTTTTGAACTGAATCATTTATTTTACTGTTTGACTAGATGGCATTTCTTTCAGAGCGTGTGCAATAACTCACTCAAATAAAAATCAATCAATAACCGTCTTTCAGTTCAACCTGCATCTGCAACATCATCTTTATAGACTCTTGAATATTCAGTTTACACAATAAAGTTTCTGCTTCTGGTTCTGTATCACTAGATTTATTTATTTATTTTTAGGGCTTCTATTTTTCTGGCGACATGAATTTAAATCTCGGTGTAATAAAAGTAAACAATAGCTTACCTGGCATTCTTTTCTCTGCTTTTAATCATTGACAGTGTTTGGTTGTCCACAATATATTTGCTGCAAAGAAAATCTACTTAGTAATTCCAAAGTAAAATGACTTTGTGAATATTTAATGTGTTCCATGTAGTTGCATTTAAGACCCTTTAATTCTTAATATGATTTTATAATTGCTTAAATTATGTTTGTTGCAGTTATTTATTTATGCTATTTTCTTCCTGCTCTCTCTATTTTAAATTTCTCAGTGCTTCTGTACAGACTAAAAGAAAAAGTTTATTTTTATTAATATGTATATTTTTAAATAATGTTTTTTTTTTATTATTATTTGTTGTCTTGTGATTCTTTTTCCTCCCCCCCAGGGGCTTTGCTTAGATTTTTTAGCTTTGCTTAAAAGAAATGATGCTTTAAAATAGCTCACACTATTTGTGATACAGTACATAAAATACGCAGAGATGAGACAAGTTTGGGGTCATACATCTTTTATGAAGATGTGCCAGACTGTCAGATTGTTAGGTTTTTATGAATTATAGGCTGGCAATTGTTTTTGCACTGTTTTCTGTCGGCGCTGCGTTTAAATGTTGTGCGTTTAAAATAAATAAATAAATAATTGCTGAATTTAAAAAATCCAAGTTTGACTGATGACAAATGTAAATATTTGATTGCGTAAAATCAGTGTGGGTGGGGTGCGCGGTCTGTGTTGCAAACAGCTTCGCTGAGCTCAACCAGTTTGTGGATCTGTGACCACATCGTTTACATATACCAGGGAAGCTTATGAAGGATAGGTGAGCAGATAGTGTACAGGGAACATTTGGACTGATAGATAGTTCAGCCCCAGAGGGCTCTATCATCTGTCATCCACCCTGGGATGTGTCAGTGCAGCCAGCAACAGCTGTCCTGCCTCAATTATGAATCATTGGCCATGTCAGGAGACCTCAGACTACCTTATCTACGCCAGTTCTGCTGCCAAATGCCCACAGGGACTTTTTACTCAATGTCTCTCTCCTACACACATATACTTACCTACATATACACTTATGTGCACATCTGTATATGTGTACACACATTCTTGTTGCTCCGGATCATAATGAGAGCCGCTTTCTTGTAAGCTGAAATCTCTGCCTCAGCAGACACGTTTGTGGAGCTGAGCATTTGGCTGACCAAGCACACTTCAGCACCAACCACAACATTATCAGTGGATCTATACACTGTTCTATTCCATTCGGAGAATTGTGTCAAGAAATGAGAAAATGCCTCTCTTTTCTTTTTAAGTTTCTTTTCTTTCAGTGTCTGGGAGAAAAAAGAAGCTCTAAACAGTGAAAGAAATGCAACATTGTCCTCTAAGTCTTCCCTTTCTGCCCCAACAACTCTTTCGATAATTCTTTTTTTCCTGAAACTAATCAAAGTGAGAAGCCCAGAAGATGGAAGGTCATCTCTGTCCTCAAGCCACTGTCTTTTAAGTCAAACCACTGTAATGAACACAGCATCCTGCAAGGCCACAGTACTATTGACAGGCCTGGTGCTGCACATGGAATACAGAACAAAGATTGTGAATATTTCAAGTTTTAAAAAAGAAACCAGTATTTGTAGCATCAAATTACTTGATCTTGCTGTTCTATCCACAACCTTTTGTATAACATAAAGCTGGTGGTGAGCTGCTGAGTAAAACTATGAGCGCAAACCCGAGATAAAAGATCCATCCTATCACATCCAAACAGAGAGCCGCCTGGCTTGGTGTTTAATCTGTGACTAGAGTCACTGTCGGTATCATGCAGTTAGTGCCACATGAGAGATAAACCATATAATTTGTACAGTATCATGCAATTAGCCAGTTCCTGTCTGCTGTGGAAAAAAAAAATAAAGATACAAATATTTCTCTTGGGGCTCCGAAACAAACAATCTGTCAAACATTCCCAACGCTTTGCACATGACATATCCTCCTTATTTGCTAATGTATTCATTTTTCTGCTGGTGCTATAACGTGAGCTGAGTGAACTATCCACCGAGACCGTCTCTGACTGATGTTTTATTGTTGAAAACATCTGGTGGTGCTCGGCGATGAACATTTACACTGACTCACAGGATCTATTGCTGAGGTGGAAATGAGCCATACGTAATCAAAATGATACAGTAACACAATACACAGAAAATAAATGACCCAGCTGCTAGGGGCAATGAATCAACAGCTACTGGACTCGCCAGCTGCAGTGTCATCATTACCATGATAAAACCCACTGGATTATTCCATGGAACATACTGGTAATGTGCCCAATTCATTGCCCACTCTCACTACGGCCTGCATTTGGATGATCTTGGTGCAGCACATTGAGGTGGGGCTTTTGTGTATTTCCTTATAAATTCATGCATAAAAAAAAAACGTTTCTTTCAGTTTTCATTGTAAAAAAAAAAACATTATCTTAATAGAACATTCACCTTTCTATAAAAAGAAAAGAGACCAAGGTCATTTCTTGTTTGCATTGCTGTTTGAAAACAATGGGTTTGTACAAATCAGCAAAAGCTTCCTTTTGATAAAAAAATAACTGTTAAACATAAACCTTTTTCATTTACCTTTTAAAGCCTTTATGCTCACAGCGATCGTCTTATCTCATTTTATTTGCTAAAGTCCACATTACTAATCCAGAGACTACCTGGTCCACACTACTCCAGATCCTTTCATTTTAAACAGAGAGAAGGTTTCCTGCTGGGTTTGCATTTCCTGTCCACACAAAAAAACTAAGTTTTTAATAAGGAAAATGTCCGATTTTTAAAAAAGCTGTTTTTGGTGTGTCCATGTGGACCATTAAGAAAAATCTCAACTATGGAGCATTTCTGCAAGCTAACGCCATTTATTTAACTTTTTCATGATTCCTGTCACCATTAAACTTTCATTGTGTTCTGACATGCTCAATAACCTTTAGGACATTTTAAACAATATCAAAAACATTTTTTTTTTGCGTTTTCAGAGAGCCTTTAGCAAAGCTAAGAATTGTTTTCTGAGATGTCGTTATTGTTGGTATAATGCATTTTCATAAACATTAAAAATAGATATTTTAAACCAAATTACATTCTAAAAATATTCAGAAAACTATAGGTGAGGCCTCAGACAATCTGAGATGCTTTCTGACGCTTTACTTTGTCATCCTCCTCCTCGGCCTTCCTGACTCAGTTTATTTTTCATAAATTCATGCAATGCTCATTACTCCTAATATTTTCCAGCACAAATCCTTGCTCCCATCTTCATCATGATGCTGAATAAGTTGGAGAGCCTTCTGCCAGACAGACTTCATCGTCTATGACAGCAAGCTGGGTGGAGGAGCAATTAGTGTCACCTGAAAGCGTTCCTCTCGGGATGGCTGGGCCCCATGAAAACTCATCTGCTGCAAATCTCAGACCCTAAAGAGCTCATCAAGATCAAGCTGGACATCCTGATGTCCTGGCTTACCAGCCCACATCACCACATGATGAAGGTTTCCTTTTGCCTCATCTCAAGTTGATTAAAGGCAGAGAGCTTGTCCTGGTTTCCATCACTCGGTCAGGCTCACTCTCTCTGAAGCACGTCTGCAATATCCCTGAGTTGCCGGGTGATTAAAAAAAGAGAGATTGTGGATGTTTGAAAGTGTTGACACTTGTTTCTGTTGAAAATATAACACTTCCTTGTGTTCCTTTCATAAGACGAAAGGGTTGGCAGGCAACAAAAACAAATTTAAGTCCCTCGCTCATCAGCCCAGCTCAGCCGGGGGTCAGTGCCTTCAGCATTTTTGCTTCTTTTGTAAGAAATACTGGAATTAAAATGAGAGTGCAAGGATCAATACAGCCATTCAACCAGCGCTGAGAGGGACCTGTGTGTCAAGTATCGGTGCCGCTTATTAACATGCCTATTGATTGGAGTCAGAGGAGCGTGGTCACAAAGGCAGCATCAAATACCAATCGTTAACCCTAAAGTCAGGATTAGCTGTAAACACTTGGCATGCTCTGTAACATCTCAATCCTTAGAGGGTATTTCATTGATGATCCTCCAGAAAAAAAAAAATATATTTAAGTTACCTAAGGTGTAATATTTGGGCATCTAATTTGCAGCTCATTAAAATTTCTTGGGTTTTCGACAACTGTTTTTGAATTGTATGAGGCAGTATTAAAAAGTTTCAGTTTGTTACACTTCAAAACTATAATTTTACCCAGTGGGACTCCAGACCACTGTTTAATTAATTAAGAAAATAGTAGTAAGACTCAAACAAATACTTTAAGTTCAATTTCAAATGGTTTTAATTGTAAAATATTTTTGCATTTAAGAAACATCTAATGAAAAAGTATATTTTGTGGGTGTTTACATTGATTATTAATCAGTAACTTTGTCTAATATGTAATCATGGGGTCTTGCATGATGTGGTGTTAGACATTGGACAGGTCTCATACAGTACCTTGGGCCAAATAAGAATAGACAGTTAATCTAACATGCATGTTTTCTGTTTGCAGGAGGAAACAGGAATACCTGGAGAAAATGTACATGCGCACAGGGAGAACACCCAAACCTCACGTACCTCCCAGGAGTCAAACCCAGGACCCCCAACTGCACCACATCACATCAAATCACATTTTAAACAAAATGTTCATCTATAATAACTAGATTAATCACAATGTGTCACAATCATCAATCTACAGATTCCAACTCAATCTGAGACAGATTTTCAAAATAGAACAAACCCACAAACAACAGTAAACTAAGTATGTATAGAAAAAGGAGATATGGTAAAGTGTTAATAAGTGTAGGAGAGGATGGATGTCACATTAAGCTTGTCAACAGATGGGAACACTGCTGTAACCAGTCTCTGCGGCTGTGGGAGAAGCCTCTTGTTGACTTCTATCTCCCTGTGCATCCAACACATTACTGCATTTTTCCTTAGCGAGAGTGGAGGGTGTCCCATTAAACAGACCAATCAGAACGTGTGCAGACCCTGATACGGAAACTCCTCGAGACCCAGGCAGGTAAATCAGAGGAGAAAAAAAGAAGATACAGAATTCAGAGCAGGACAGATGGCCTGGAAAGAGTTGATAGCTGGCTTACCCAACAAGATTTATTTAATCAAATTTTTAAAAAGCTTCAAAAAGGATTTTAAACACTTTAAAGCCCCAGCCCAGCTCTAGAAAACCTCCATCTGTCCTGCAATAACAGCTTATTGCAAAATAGCTGCAGAAAACATGTTTAAAGAAATATGACCAATATACTAGACAAAACACTTTTATTTTTATTTAAAGTTTGTTAAAAACAGTGTGTAAATTTAAACACAGGCATATTTTCACCCTAAAATCTAAGTCTTAAACTTAATAGGCAACACGGAGGTAAAAATTACATTTTTATTTGCTTAAAAGAGTTGTTGTACATGGTCATAAAGTAATTAAGTCTTAAGATCTGATTAACAATAAATTCAAGGTAGTTTATGTAAAATCTGCATTTTTTTTCATTGCATAATACTGAAACCATGTTTGTCTTTGAAGTTATTCATCATCACCAACCCTGATGTAATAACTACTAAGTGTCATATAAAAATCAATACTCTACATCTCATTCCTAACAGAGATGTTACTGTAGTTAATTTATTAAGAAAAAGTTCTGAGAACTGAAAATGTAAAGCTTTTTAAAGGTGTTTTCAGTTTTGGTTTCATTATTTACTGCTCTGCTGTAAGTTGTGATGTATCAGCCTCTTAATATTCCCACAATTATTGCACAAATAAATCATAATACGGTCAGAATCACCAGCTGGGGCAATGCATTATATGCTGTTAGAGGGGGTGAACAGTGAGGCTGAGGGCAGTAAATTCTCCTGATACATTTTTCACCCTCATTCTCCCACAAGCTGCCAAACTGCTAAAAATAGTGTAGACTAAATACAAGACAGGTCCCATTGAGTTTTTTTTCTTAGCCATATATTTGTTTAAACTCAGAAGGCTCTTTATAAACTGGGGGTGACATGGTCCTCTTTTGTAAAGGGTGTTTGACTTTACCATTTGTGTACAAAATCAACAGTTATGCATTTCAGTACTCACATCAATTCTACAGATTATTTCTTTAATTTAATTAGCATGCTCTGCCCTTGCAAACTGCTGGACTGTCAGCTATGATGAAAACTCCCTTCCATAATGAAGGCTGGCTGCCAAAGTACGAACACACACTTCAACCATAATGTCTCTCCTTACAGCTCATCAACTCAGAGTTGTCAGTGAAATGTCAGCCTGTGGCTGGCATACCAAGACAATTCATTAGGTTTGCAGAATCATTGCAAGACTGGCAATTGAGAACCTGTTTTAAATCTTTTTAAAAAAATGTTGGAGTTTTTTTTTTTTTGTTTCTTTTTCCTTTGTGGAATTTTTTTCATGGATACTTTGGATCCTTTGAAGTTGGGATATGTGGAAAGGTTATATTTATTAATTATTTAATATCCTAGATAGCTCTTTGAACAATATCAGTTTGGAAAAAAAGTTCTGACCAGACTGTAGCGCTAACAGCTAATCACAGAAAGGACAAAGTGGATCGTTATCTTACAAAAAAAATCATCACTTCATACAAACACTTTTTTTCTAAACTTTGTAATATTGGTAAATTTGTCATTACCAAGTTATTTACATACACATCTCTAATTATATGCAGCTGAAAGGTTAGCTAGCTAAGTGTAACACCTTAAGCCAGTATAGAACATATTTAGCTGGAATTTCTGAATAATTTTCACCAGAATTTCAATGTAACTAGAATTCATTTGGATTCTTTGAGAGTAAAAACTCTTTAAGATGACAGTAATCTACTTGATTGTAGCAATAATGCAACTTGTCATTCGCTTCGTTAATCTGGCAAAACTAACTTTCATTCCGCAACTCTAGTTTGTCCAAAATAAGATCAAAAATCCATCTACTAAAGGTAAAGCCTGTATCTCACTGAGCAACAGTTGAGCAAGAAACTATAACCAATCAGAACATGATGTTTTATGTATATGATTACATCAGAACCCACATCTCCTCCATAGGTATAATCACTGGTCATTTTCAGAGTATATAATTGTTGGTCAGAAGGTATAACACATTAAATTTCTGTCTCTCCATCCTCAGTGAACATTGTCCCTGTAACACAGACATTTGCTCATCATTTGCATAGTTTGCCATCAAATAACTTCCCTCTTTTTGTTGTCAGAGTGAGGGAGACAGTGTCCCCCATCTGTCTGCGTAGCACTAAAATGAATTGCTTTCTCGTGGGGTTTCATCCGGCCTGGTTGCAGTTTTTAAAGTCACAAAAGAAATTCTCCACCAAATGTACCGGAGGAGCTGCGGAAGCCGAGAGCTGATACATCAAATACATGTGACTGTGTGAGTGTGCATGAAGGTGAGTGTGTGTCTGTTTATAAGTGGTTCAAGATTTACTTAAGTTACCCAGAGGAAGTCTTCAGAGAAAAGCACACTCTCAAACATATACTCTGTCAAGACTTATCTTAGCCTTCCAGAGGCAGCAAGACAAAGCTCACACATTTTCAAGTCTCCAGTGGTAAATGAGGCGTTTGAGGAATTGCAAATGCCGGGGAACAAGCTCGCACTGACAGTTAATTTTTATAACCTTTTGTGTAGAGACTTACCAAGCAAACATTCAACTTTAGATGGACACTCCCATCCCCCCCACTCAAACACCCCTCCACCACCTCCTTCCTCATCTGCTGTGCCCTTATCCACCCACTCACCCCAGTAATTCAGTCTTTATCGAGGGACAAAAGACCAGCAAATCCCGCTTCAGCCGCAACCAAAATATGTCACAGCTGTTCGCTCGTTAAATGAAACATTCTGTTGCAGCATAATGTCGGTGTAATAGGTGTTCACTCTAAAGCACCGAAACAACACAGCTCAAGCTAAAATTGGCATCAGTAGCATTTTTACATTAACAATAAATCATGTTTTTTTTCCTGCATTGACATAGCTTTATTGAACTCTAGAGCTTTTATGTAAATATATACATGTTGTTTTTTTGTATTATATATTTTTTTTCATTTGACATTTTACAGTTTATCTGTTTTATTTTTTGGCATGTCTCCCAGCTCACTGTCAATAACATTTGCAGGTAGTGACAGCTTGTTTGGAGTTTAAACAAACTGTTCCCTTTCTGCCTCTCAACAAACAGCAGCGCAAGTTAGCAACTAAATGATAAACACAGTGGAGCTTTCAAATGATTTCCTTTGAGGTGATGGAGAGCAAAATAAAAGTGCATAAATATTGAATTTGAAATACTCCAAAAATGTTTTCCAGTGATGTTGAGCTTCATTATTTATATAAAGCTTGTTTTAGTTTCCCTTCAAGTCGCAACTTAATGCAGGTAAACTTGATTTAAATTGACAATATGTGTCATGACAATGTATTACTAACCTGAACTTCAATGCCATGTCCCAGGTAGACAGTAATCAAGTAGCTGCACTCCACACCAGAGTCAAGTGGCTGCAGGATTTCAACGTTACCTTCCGAATCAGTGAAATTCATGCTGCATGGCTCTGTGGGAGAGAGAGCAAAAATGAAAGTGATTTCCTTTTCCCCAGACCACTGATCTTTCTGACAGCCCACCTGTGTCTCTGTGCCCCCCAAAACCCTTCAACTATCTCTGCTGATATCCTCTTTGATACCGCTTATCTGGGCCCTCAGCCCTCGGTGACCAGTGGAAAGGACAGGCAGGACACGTCAGGAAAAAAATCAGATTGTTTTTGACACATGAGCAACTCTGTTATCCCCTTGTGGAGGGATGAAGAGCTGTGTGCTGAATGCAAAATGAACAGACATGATGCCGATGACCTGATGCTTCATTCCTACTCCTATGGGATGCATCTGTTAAATTTAGCAAAATGATACGCCCGATTTCTGAATTCCTTCAGGAAAAAAAGAACATTAGACCTTACTGCTTTTTGTTGCTCAGTCATTTACTGGTGCAAGATGTAGAACATCTTTGAAAGTCAGGTAAAAAAAAAAACTACAAATGTTTACCTGACATTCGGATGGTGGTAATGGTGGTGGTTGTCATGACAGTTTTTGATCCCATGCTGGTACCTTCTTCTCGAGCGGATGAAGGAAACTTGGAGAGCATATGATCAGGACTAGTTTTATTTTTTAGTCCTTTCTCTGTCATCATCATCACAGGTGGAAGGGTGGTTTCCATGGGAAAGTCCCTGCCCTGGGAGGATGAAGAAGCCACTGGATTGCCACTAAATGGTGTCACTTGGGTAGTTAGGGAGTCTGTTGTTGCCTCCACCTTGTCTGACTCCCTTGTCTTCTCCTTTACGGACTTCTTCTGATGCAGAGAGATGGGTAGTGCAGGTGTTGTATGAGAAAATGTGGTCAGTGGGGAAGTGGCAGCTGCAGTTGCAGTAGTGGCAATGTCTGAGAAGGCCGGGGCGTCCTCGTGGGGCACAATTCGAGTGACGGGATCTCCTGGATTCGGAGCAGACATGGAGCCTGGCATGGTTGGATGTGCAGCTACCGAACCATCCTTCCAGAAAAAGTGCTGGTCACCCTGGAAGTCCCTCGTAAGTAGGTGCTCATGAAGAAGCATGCCCTTGAGTATCGGCTGGTGGTTGGGCATGTTTATCGGTGAGATTGTGGTGACTGGATGGACTTCACTTTCTGTGTCCTGCGTTGGGAGGTGTGTGAAGACATCCACTTCTTGCTCCTGTGACTTTTTACTGATGCTGTTCATTTCCTTTATACCTATAAATAGAATAGCAAAAACAGACATATTATGCTCCAACAAAATACAACATGCTACAAGAAAACCCAGAATTTCATCTAATGCTTGATGTGTTACATCTGATACACCTGTTTAAATACTCTACATAACTTATATACAGTGGGGCAAAAAAGTATTTAGTCAGCCACCAATTGTGTAAGTTCTCCCACTTAAAAAGATCAGAGAGGCCTGTAATTTTCATCATAGGTATACCTCAACTATGAGAGACAAAATGAGGAAAAAAAAATCCAGAAAATCACATTGTCTGATTTTTAAAGAATTTATTTGCAAATTATGGTGGAAAATAAGTATTTGGTCAATAACAAAAGTTAATCTCAATACTTTGTTATATAGCCTTTGTTGGCAATGTCAGAGTTCAAACGTTTTCTGTAAGTCTTCACAAGGTTTTCACACACTGTTGCTGGTATTTTGGCCCATTCCTCCATGCAGATCTCCTCTAGAGCAGTGGTGTTTTGGGGCTGACGCTGGGCAACACGGACTTTCAACTCCCTCCAGAGATTTTCTATGGGGTTGAGATCTGGAGACTGGCTAGGCCACTCCAGGACCTTGAAATGCTTCTTACGAAGCCACTCCTTTCTTTGCCCGGGCGGTGTGTTTGGGATCATTGTCATGCTGAAAGACCCAGCCACGTCTCATTTTCAATGCCCTTGCTGATGGAAGGAGGTTTTCACTCAAAATCTTACGATACATGGCCCCATTCATTCTTTCCTTTACACGGATCAGTCGTCCTGGTCCCCTTGCAGAAAAACAGCCCCAAAGCATGATGTTTCCACCCCCATGCTTTACAGTAGGTATGGTGTTCTTTGGATCCAACTCAGCATTCTTTCCCCTCCAAACACGACAAGTTGAGTTTCTACCAAAAAGTTCTATTTTGGTTTCATCTGACCATATGATGTTCTCCCAATCCTCTTCTGGATCATCCAAATGCTCTCTAGCAAACCGCAGACGGGCCTGGACGTGTCCTGGCTTCAGCAGGGGGACACGTCTGGCACTGCAGGATTTGAGTCCCTGGCGGCGTAGTGTGTTACTGATGGTAGCCTTTGTTACTTTGGTCCCAGCTCTCTGCAGGTCATTCACTAGGTCCCTCCGTGTGGTTCTGGGATTTTTGCTCACCGTTCTTGTGATCATTTTGACCCCACGGGGTGAGATCTTGCGTGGAGCCCCAGATCGAGGGAGATTATCAGTGGTCTTGTATGTCTTCCATTTTCTAATAATTGCTCCCACAGTTGATTTCTTCACACCAAGCTGCTTACCTATTGCAGATTCAGTCTTCCCAGCCTGGTGAAGGTCTACAATTTTGTTTCTGGTGTCCTTTGACAGCTCTTTGGTCTTGGCCATAGTGGAGTTTGGAGCGTGACTGTTTGAGGTTGTGGACAGGTGTCTTTTATACTGATAACGAGTTCACACAGATGCCATTAATACAGGTAACGAGTGGAGGACCGAGGAGCCTCTTAAAGAAGTTACAGGTCTGTGAAAGCCAGAAATCTTACTTGTTTGTAGGTGACCAAATACTTATTTTCCACCATAATTTGCAAATAAATTCTTTAAAAATCAGACAATGTGATTTTCTGGATTTTTTTTCCTCATTTTGTCTCACATAGTTGAGGTATACCTATGATGAAAATTACAGGCCTCTCTGATCTTTTTAAGTGGGAGAACTTACACAATTGGTGGCTGACTAAATACTTTTTTGCCCCACTGTATATGTTGCTATTGTTATCATTATTATCCAGTTAACATCTTGACAAAAATATCGGACATTAAGGAATTAATGAAGAGAAAGGAGGCTGTCTCCTGTGTAATTATACCACACATCGTTTTTTAACAACAACAAGTTCATTGTGTTTAAATGTGATTGTATTCTTAGAAGTATTCGAGCCTGATAGTGTTGCCATTTGATTAGCGTGTCCATGATTGTCCTTGGTACAGATGGAGGTCATAGTCAGAACTGACCACACTATTATCTTGAGACTTTTGATTTCCAAATGTTCTTGCTTTTAATGAACTTTGATGCTGAATCTATTTAAGATAGTGAATGTGATTTATTTATTTTATGTTCAGTGAAACCAACGATTGTTCTATAAAATAATGTCAGTTGTCTTTAAAATTCTGTTATTGAGTACGTACGCATCACTTCAGATATCTACAGCTTGACACTCAACATTTTAACCACCTTGGAGGACTTTCTTTCAGGGTTTCTGTACCCAAATAATGCTGACGGTGGTGGGTAGAGACTTATAGAAATCCAGTTTATTAAAACTAAATTGAACAGTCACAGCCTGCAGGCAGTGGCATTGCAGAACAGAGAAACACTCAGCAGAAAAAAAAAATCTATTTACTTTCTAGATTAAAAGATGAACTCGGTGGTGGAACATTAAGGACTTAAGTTCAGAAAATCCAAAGAGATACGTAAATAAAAAAGATTATTTTAGTTAATCGATTAACATATGGGTGTTAAACACATATTTACTATGTCTCTAATTCTTTAAATTTAAGAAGAAGAAACATGAAAACAAGGCATGTCTAACAGACTGTCACAGCAAAATGGTAAATGTTTTCAACAATGATGTCAGTCTGGAGAAAAGTAAAACAATAGCAGCAATGTAATAAACAGAGTCAGACTCCATCAATAGATGTGTGCCATTAATACATTTGCAAAAGTGGGACTTTAATAACAGAGAATGGATTGTTAAATGAAGCACTAATAATATTGTATTCAGTATGTCAGCTGCCTCTACCTTTACAGTACCTGTTTTATTCACTTTGGGAGGAAAATATGGCAAAACAATTTATTTCTCCCAAAAAAACAGATGGTGAAGATTTACCAGGAGTGCAAGAAAAAAAAACCTAAACTAAATAAAGTGGTTCATCGCTGTCATTTTTGTGATTTTCAACTTCAAGAAAGCTTTTGCCTGCCACCCCAGGAAACAATGATCAATCACCTTATGCTGTGTGTTTTCTGCAACCAGATAATTGCATTGTGTGTCCAAACTGAAAAAAAAAAACCCTGTTATCAGCTGCAGTTTTTCCCACTTTGGTTGTTTGGAAAAAAAATCTGAGAAATAAATTGCTACTCGCTTGCGAGTCTTTAAATACTCCAGACAGCAAAGAGGAACTTACTGGAATGGCTTTGATGTAGCATCTATCCTCAAATCATTAAGATCCACTCCAACTTCTGCTTCTTTTGAGGTTAATTTAAAGATTCTTGATTTATTTATGAACCTAAATATGAATGTTTTTTTGCTTTAGAGTATAGTGGTAAGGTGATATGATTAAAAGCAGCATGATGACAGTGAATTCTTGCTTTTACCTTGCCACATATAAATCCAGCTATCATTGTTTTTAGTCTACAGCTGCTTCCTGTATCACCATCATCTTTTCCTTGCAGTGCATAAACAGAAAATTGTCTGATTTATGCTTAATATATTGTTGATACTGGTGAGCAACAAGGATTTAAAATGAACCATTCATGATACTATGCTGACTCCATAAATAAGGTTTGAAAAAAAATATGCTTAAAGAGTCGATTAGAGTTCATATCATAATTTCATGTGTTTGTGTGTTAACGTGTCAACATGAAACAATGCTGTCTGCTTTGACACCTTAATTAGCTTGCATATGGGGGTGACTGCTTGCCTTAATGAGGCAGAAAAAGCTGCCAGCAGACTCTTATTGATGAAAGAGTTTTTGTTGACACAGGCTGCACATGAGTAAGATATCATAATGTGAATGTCTCGGTTACAAGGCTCCACATGGGTGGATGATGGAGAACATCAAAACCAAATTTGTCATGCTAAAGCAATTTGAATAGCAATATGATGCAAAATGTAAAGCCAGAATTTCACTGGGCTGTTGGTGACTAGTTGGAAATACAAAATGGGATCAAAATATCTAAATTTTCTAGATTTGTTTTGCAAATATTTAGAAAATTCAAGCAACCTGATGGCAAGGCCTTGTACCTCGAGTGAGAAAGTTCGAAGCTCGCAAACATTTCAAGATACTTTGGAAACTCCTACACAAATTCATGATTTCTCACCAACAGTCTATCGTAACTAATTTAAATGGATCGTTGAATTTACCTGGTTGGCTCACCATTGAGCGTGTGTATTTTACCTCGTGAGTAAACAATGGGCTCAGTGATGCAGTTTTATATTATTTGGACTGTCTTGATATCTGTATTTCTCTCTAATAATATAAAAAAACATCCTTAACCTCTTAAGCCCCAACGTCCCCCAATCGGGGGACTTAGGGAAATGAAATCACTCATTTATTCTTGTGTTCCATCTTAATTTTCTCTGAGTCAGTGACCTAAATACTGATACTTACACATCTAAACAAATTTCACAAGTGTTCCCTTTATTTTGACACCAAAACTATTCAAATAGACCTTGTAGATGCAGACCTAAAAAAGGGCTTGGGGCTTAAGAGGTTAAATTTCTTAGTTACCTCTATGGCAGAACTCAGTTAAAATTAACCCAACACTATCATCACAAACAAGCATGTTTTCATGGCTTTGACTGACTTTCTGACTTAAATCAGAGATTTTCTGGAACATCAGGGTGTTAAATAACCAGAAGATCAATATTCATGACACTTTATTTTGCAATAGCAATTCTTGCCCTTTTCGGTTTCTCAGAACATTTTGTATTTTCTCGAATGTTTAGTGATATCATGTCATGGATATTTACCATCCAGGTTCCAGGTTTTAATTTGTCAAGTTTGTATATTTTACAGTTGGTTTTGAGTGAAGCACTCAAAGTCCTGTAAAGCAAATCTTGTCATCTTCAATCTCAGAACAATCCCCACAACCGGAAGCATACGTTGAGGTTATAAATAAATAATCTCGTCTGAATAAATGTTGAAATTAACTGTGCTACCCGGAGGCTCTGCTTTTCTCATAAAACTTTGAAAGTAATTGAATGCTCCCTGCAACGTTTTTTGCTGATGCAGAGTCATTTTAGCGTCATCGAGCATGCTGATAAAAGTTTGATCAGACTATTCAGGAAGCACAGTAAACAATTTTGTTTCAAAGCCTGTCCCGGGCTGACAAAATTGACACATGGTTTTACATTTTACACCGACAGACACGACAACACCGCATTCATCTTCTCCTGGCAGCAGAAGCAATTCAAAAGAGCTTCTGATGTTTTTAGGAGGGAGTAGAAAAATTTCCTCGTAGCCTTATTCTGTCACAACAAGAGCAGCTTAACAGCACTATAAAGGCAAACTAAGCGTATTTGACATGTCCTACTACCGAACAGAATAAAGAGTGTAAAGAGAGGTCTTCATAAATGATTGAAGCATATAAGATTGCCCCCCTCCCACCTCCTCTTTATGAAAGCAAAGTAAATGAATCTCATCACATACTACTCTATGATGAAGCTGAGGAAATATCTTTTCCATAAATTAGTGCTATAGCGACAGTAGCCTCCAAACGGAACCAGTCCTGCCATGCTCTTTTCTTCATGTTGTCTTTTCTTCTTCTTTATGTGTGGTGCAGATGTCGACCATCTAGTTGCTGTCCTTCAGTCAGGATATCGAGTGAACGTGGAGAGTTAGAATGGAGGTGGACTGAGCTGAACTAGAGTTTCTCAAACACAGATCAATATAGGATCAATGTGTGCAGGTTGGAGACCTCACTGTGGTGATTACAGGAGAGGGAAGTACTGCTACCACATTGTTTTGATCCCTAAAGCTTAATTGGTTGTTTATAGTTCAGGTTTTGGGGAAAAGAGCATTAGACATTTTTATTTGGGTCATCATTTGTTGAATGGCATGCAGTTTTTTTTTCTTTCTGATTCTGAAGCTTTGTCCTACAAGCTGAAATGCTCTTTACGTGGGTTCAAGCATGAAGAAAATAAGCACATTTTGTAAGACGCTGAATTCTGTGATGTAGCATATGACATATGTGTCACTTTCATGACTTGATTCTGTTTTACACATATTACAAATGGGCTGAAAGGTGAAAAATCACAGTGGACGTGCTACGTTGCTATAGTGTAACCACATTGCAGTTATTATTGATGTGGTATTTTGTTCTTCTCTATGATATTACTGCATGTGGCATTCACAGGTTGGTATAAATGGGACGTCTACACTGTGCTCATTGGGTAAACTATTTTTTGAAGCTCAGAAGTTTTGACAGTATTTTGACAGCAATGTTTGGTGCATATGTTGAAGGCTTTTGTTTTGAAAGGTTGAGGGAAGTTGTGTGAATCTTGCTGTTGTCTTGTTGCGGCTACCAGAGTAACGCGCTGTGTTTTTATTTTGTAGATTATCCAGTATAAGTGCACCTATTGTGAGCATGGAATTCAGTTGTGAATTACACTAATAATGTTGCTGCAAAAAATCAACACAAAAAAGTACAGAACACAGCATTTAAACAGCACTGAAAAAAACTCCATGCAAAGTTGTTCTCTTCCAGAGCCACATGTACTTTAACTACACCATATGTACACATTAGCATCCACATGACATCATGGACAACATTGTATTTACGCTCTGCACTGCCAGGAACACACTGATCTGTAGCTCTAACAGAATGAGTACCAAAGTCAAACAATGCCAAAAGCATCACAATGGCACCACAATGCCTTGGCAGTGCAGACTGAGCATTCGATAGCATAACTAGATTGTGTACAGCTATTTTTGAGTAACTACTATGTTTATTTTGTATTCAAGACACATAGTTGAAATGCATACAGTATGTGTGAGGTTTTAAACTTGTACTGGATTTATGGACATGATCAAAAACTAAAAGAACAAAATTGTGAAGTTGTTTTACAGCCAGGTGTCTGAAACAGAAAAGCAGAGCCGACATGTAACAGTGTGCGCAGGAGAGTATTCATTCTTTTTCTGAAGTTAATCTGTCCTTGTACATTTTTGAGTGTATTTCTTTGGCATCTAAATAAATAATAATAACATGCACAGCCATCACCTGCACTGGCTAATAAGGTTCTAGCTCAACTAGTAACATCAAAATGATGTTTGCATCAAGTACCATGCAAAACTTATAATACACGGGGCCATTTTCTGCATTTAAAAAAGCATTTACTCATTTCATTCGAAGTTTGAAAAATCCCTGCCAACTGATTTTTACAGTTATTGTGCTCGGAGGTTTCAAATCAGATCAGCCAGAGATGCACTGTGATAAGATGGCACAAGCAGTGTACTTTTAAAGCTAAGTGATCTTGATGTGCTGTGTCAGGTTCACAAAATGGATGTCATGCTATCATAACCCTCGACACACTAGTAAGTTGCATCAAATCATTTAGCGGCCAGACTTGTGACAAGATTTATAATAAATCAAAAACGGATGACAGATGGTAACTCCTTTGAAAGCTGTTGTTGCTCTGCAGCTTGTTTGGACTTGATTTAGTGCTGAAGACCCAGCAGCTAAAAGTAGCAACCGTTCCACACACTCGAGGGGCTATATGCGTGCCTGTATCACATCACGCAACACTGTAGCTGGTTAATTAGAACTTATTCATAAATTAAAGGTGGTAATTAGCGTGATAGAATGGGATCACTGTTATCTTATTCAGAGCAGTGACACAAATACAATGCAACGTTATTAATTGTCCCACAGGAAACGTAGTTATGGTTCCCCCTGTCAGAGCAGTGAGTACAGCAGTGGGAATGAGTGTGAAAAGTAAAGATGCTCCTATAAGGTATTCATCACAAAAGTGAAACACAACCAACTTTTTAAAACTTAAATAGAACTCATCCAAACAAAGAAAGATATCTCGATAAAATGTGTCATTTTGGTGATGAAAAGAGATAAACTCAAAAATTATCTCTTTGTCTTCTCTCCTTCTCATGATCCTTTTTTTTCTTGCAATGCCCCATTTATATTGTGACCTAATAAAAAATGAAACTATAAATATTCATTTTAATTTATTAATTTTGTATGGAAAATTATTGAATTGAACAGATTCTCCCATTTTATCATACATAGTTTGTGTTAAAATGTTAGGGATGATTCAGTCTTACATTAATTTAGACTTACTTGGCTCAGTAACTGAGTGGCTGTGGCATCAAACAGCATCGATATGACACCACGTGCATCCACAAATTGAGCAAAACTGGAGGAAAGTGTCAGATTTCATAACCACAAATTTATGCTATGTTGGCAGCTCACTTGTTTTTCATCAGCTACACCCTCAACCAAGATTTTTTTGTTTTTTTAACACGACTAAATTTAAAATGTATTTGCAGTCATGCATTCCACAAACCCGATCGTCATCAAAGGTGTCATGTTGTTTGTCTGGGACAGAAAAAGGTACAACGTGCACTGAAAAAAGAAGATTGGCAGGTCTTTGAATCTGCAAAAATCAATTTAGTATTTGCAACACCTGATATGTTTCTTTCATAAACAAGATTTAATCAACTACAGTTGTTTATGGGGAATGTTGAATGTATTAGGTTTTCTGACATTCTCTGAATTGAAAAGTAAAAACTAAAGCAACTGTGTCTACAGAAAGGGAAATTATTCTGAGGACAAGGAAATGTCGTTGGACCAATAAGATGCTAAGCACCACAATAAAAGAAGTAAACAGTGACACAGAATTTTCTTGAAACTGCTGCTAAATGTTGCAGAGACTGAATTAACTTACTAAAAAAATAAGTTTATTTAATCTGATTTATATTTATGTTCAGGAAAGTGACATTTCCACCAGATATATAAAAGAATAGCTTTGAGATTACACAATAAATTATTATATTAATTTTATGAATAAAAATAATTCTTTAATCCGGTCAAACATGAATTAATTGTTTTGATTTTACAATTAACTGAGACAAAATGTGTTATGTTAGTTGGCCATGGTCTTCTCATGTAGAACTAAACAACACAAATAAATTCAAAGGCTTTAGTAATATAAAAAACTTGCACAGTACAGGACAACAATGTCAGCTGTTATTCTGATCATGTGAGACTGATGTACAAAATAAAATCCATTAAATTCAACAGAATATTTTTTTCAGTGCACTTTATGACATGGATCTATAAGAATCAACTCTGACTGAAGTGATGGAGTGAACAATCACAGGGGAGTGATCCTCAAGAAGGCGACCAACAGCCTCTTGTGCGAGCTCGCCTATCTATGGAGTGATCAGCCGGCTCTCGGTACATGGAGAGAGCGCTAATAAGATGGGACAAGCCTCACTTGAGACAAATGGCTGACTGACATCAATCTCCTAATATACAGAGGGGTTATCTCCTTAATATAACAGAGAGCAGCTAGAAAAGCAAATCAATAAGAAGCTTCCGCGGAGCTCAGACACAAGTCCTTCAGGACGATCTGCATAACTCCTTCTACGTCTCCCAGCGGAGGTTTGCACTCATTAATTAATTCAAACACATAAAGTGGAAATTTCCTGTGAGCAATATGAGTTAGTTTTTTCTTGTAATGTGTTCAGATTCTGCACCGGTTTCCAAAAATAATGAAGTGAAACCCATAAATGATGCCTATTAGTTAGCTTAATGATTTGTTTTACATTCAAACATGCATTACAGTTTTATTTCTTATATGCAAAAGTAACCCCACCCTATAAATATAATTTAAACCAATATTAAAATTTGATGCATAACATTATCTTTTCTCACCTGGCTAGTTTTTCAGTGATGAGCACAACAACATGTTGGAATGAGACACACTCGTATCCTCCACCTGCCCTTTGACTTCATTGAGCGGAACCATAACTTTTCCCTTTCATTTATTATGGCCCTGTCTGCGTTACGGTTCATTGGGCTTTGTCCTTCAGACTGAATTCAGAAAAATGGCCCTAATGGTGCTCATAAGCCCTGACCTTTAAACTGAAGCAGAACAAATATAGAGTTTGCTAGCATTAACTATTTGCATGAACTCCGCAGTGAAGCACTTAAGCTGTGGGGGGTAAAAAGGATCCCATTAACCAAATCTTAACCATCTAATAAACATCTAAAAGCATTTTAATTGGTCATAATTTGCTTTAGAATCTTTCACTTCTCCTTTTTTTTAATGTCTAAATGTTTTTTTTTCTTTGCCCATGTCTGAAATAGATGCATCTCATAGAAACGACCCTTCTATAATCATGAAAGGATCAGTCGCACACAGAAACCGAATCCTTGTTGTGTTTCAATTTAACAGTGCTCTGCATCCTGAAAAAAAATCTGGGAGGAATGTGTCTTTTCACACTTCATTTCCTTCCATTAGAGTAATTCATCTTTTCATTTTCTTCCCATTTACTCCACGGTGAAGTCAATTACTGTGATAAGAAAGCTGTGGGTAAAATAAGACCTACAACTTCAAAATCTGTCACAGATTATTGTACACTTGTGAGAAATTTGTTCAATGTGTCCTAATGACTTATAAAGTTATATAAGTTTTGCAGTGAGAAAACAAATCTTAAACTCAGTTTTTTTTCCTTTTGCTCTAATTGCAAAATCATATGCTCTAAAAATACTATATAGAAGCAAACAATATGCAAAATCTATGTGCTAAATTGTCAAGTGTTTCTTGAGAGGGCAGGCATTACATTCAGCTCCACTTCTGACAGCACACACATTAGTGCTGAATCTAAAAGCTACTTGATTGATGTCACACTTTCTAGCCATCGTCAAATAATTTCCCTGCCCCATAACAAATCCATCAGCTCATGGAAAGACGACTTAAAAAAAACAAAAACAACAACACGCTGGCAATTTTCTCCCTCATCTAAGAACTTGCTATAAAGTGACATGCCTGCAGTAGCCATTACACTTGTCAATACTCTGTATCTCATGGGTGGGTTCTTGTTGTAAAGTAGAATTAGTCACGGACAAGGCACAAAAACAAGACTGACTCATTTCTGCCTCAAGAACTCCTCCACTTTTTCCCAGATATCTGAGGCCATCTGAAAATCAAAGCTCCCAACAAGATGGCTCTGTTGCTTTTGGCAACCAACACAATACTATTATGCTTGAGTTCATAGTATTGTCTGTAGTTTTGTGCAACAGTGACAGTATTTACCTTGGCCTAAGAGAAAGTGTAAAAGTCAGTGAGGTGTTGCTACTTAACATCCTTAGCTTCTGTTTCAGCGCTAATTACAAAAACATTTACACCGACCTGTATTTTTACCTTAAATAAATTCTTCTTTCATAGTTATTGAATTTTTTTATTTAAAAATAAAATTAGAAACCTATCACCTCCTGCTTATGTAGCAGCTTCAGTGAATTTCAAGGGAAACTGCTGCTGTGACTTTTCCCTTTTCATGTCCAAACTAAAGATCCTCATACCGTCTTTCTCTCCTGACCATCTGTTCCTTTTGTCCTACCTCTCAAGAGTTTGACACTCAGTGTCACACATGTGATCTATAAAGCTTTGTGAGCTCCCACACACACAGCACACACATCAGAACGTACACACTCCTCAAAACCAGCCCTAAAGCCTGATACACATAAAAAAGTGGTCAGAAAATTCCAGTTTTAACTTCATTTTTATTGTATAACAATTTTATAACAATAAAACTTGACTTGTTACAGAATTATATCATTGTTAGTTCTGTACTATTAAGATCCTCCATCAGAGAAGAGAATACATGTAAATGATTAAATGCTAGAGGCTTTTGAGGAAAGTACTAACTCTGTTTAAGAGGTAGAGCACTAAGAAACCTAACACATGTATCATATAATAGATTTTGCATTATAAGATTAAAATACTGTTACTGTACCAGTACGTCAAACCTACACAATCATTTTTAAATAATAAAATATTTTGCCTATTTAGGCATCAGTAGAAAAATCAAAGATGGACTTTAAAATTGTCCTAAATCATGCTTCAGAAGTTTTTAAAAAAATACCACTGTATAGTATTTGTGTCAGGAAATCAGCATTTAGTCAGCTGTTCCCAAAAGTGGTCTCACTTCAGTCCAGTGCTGCTCATTTCCACTCACTGCCATGAAGATAAAGTTAAGGGGTTATGACTTGAATATAATCATATTAATGATAATAATGATAATATAATAATTAAAGTGCTATAAAGCAGTTACAAAAAAGGACTGTACAGAATAGTCAGAAAATACATTCAGTTAAGTAAAAGATAGAAAATTTCAAAGTAATGATAAAGAAAAACTATTACAATTACATGAAACAACAGCAGACGCAAATATTCAACATAAAAATTATTGCGAGCAAATTTTTAAAATTAGGTTTTTAATTTTTATTTTTAAATATCAAGTGAGCTCAATGGACGGATGGACAGACAGATCCCACACAGTGTATTATTGTTTTATAGTTCGTCACTGGTATCTGCCAAATAAAGCAGAGATTTATGAAATAAGCTGAAATATTTTTCTACAAAATGAAATACTTCTGTGCTCTTTATCTCTGTTTTTCTCATAAATAAAAAGGGGGAAAAAAATAACTTGGATTCACACGTACTTGGATGAGAGAGAAATGTCTCATGAAGCTCTAAAAAGACCGAACATATTCAAGCGTAAATCTTGACCTTCAACTATTTATTGAACTGGATGAAAAGAGAAAAAAAAGATTGACAGAGTTTAAGACCAAAATCACTGTTTTTGCACTGCCAGATTCAAGGGTTGGCTGGAGTATTTTCTGTGCACTGTGCTGAAGCAGGCAAGCAGAATAAAGTATAATTGGTTATAGGACCAAGAAAAAAAAGGAAGAAGTCACAGAGAGCATGGACACAATGTTTGAAATTGATGAATGTTTTGACACAGGCTATAATAGTTGAATCCCTTTGAAGGTGAGGAGAGCCATTCAAATAAAATCCCATGCAATTTGGTTATCATTCACAGAAGGCGATATTATTATTTCTTCTTTCTAAAATCAAGAATCGTTTTAGAAAGCCACATCTAACTGGAGAGACCATATAAGTTGTTGAGTGACATGTCAGTGTATTCTTTAGAAAAATCTTCTTTTTTTACAATCTACAATAGTCAGATCTCAAGAATTCTGAGCACTCGTAAGAAAAGACATAAAAAATGCTATATTACCCACAGAGGATGTGTTTGGAAAAACTGCAAGACCACAGCCATGTCAATAGGCTGCATGTGATGTTGAAATTAGTTTTATGGGGTTTGGCAGAGGGATGGCAGAGAGCAAAGCCAGGTGGGAGCCTGTGAGTACACAAGTCTCAAAACATAAATGCTGTAAAGCAAAACACAAGCTGACTATTGGGAGGTGAGGGGGAAACAATATTAACTCTGACAGTGATGGATGGCGCTGCCTCCTGCAGAGGGCTGATAGAAACACGGCCCTTTAGAGCTGAAGCGTGCTGCCGTCGAGTGAAAGGTGCGCTCCAGGTTTTTTTTTCATTACATACACCATCATGAATATTCTTTTTTTGTCCTAAGAATAGATTATAATTAGTCTTTTTTTTCATTTACCGTTTATTTTACTTATTATGAGGGGGAAAGGACTGCAGAACCATGTTATGCCTTGCAGAAGGCTTGTTTTAAAGCCTAAAGTTGTCCAGTATTAAGAAACTAAAAACGCCCCACTGTTTAAACCTGTGTAATAATATCCATGATGATTATTGCAGCTGATATATAAATATAGCATAATGTAAGAGAATATATGTAGATTCATTTTTTTTAAATAGCCATTTATTTACAGCAAGCTCTGATCTGCACTATAATAAACAGTATTGAAAGCACTATAAACCATGTTTTGTCCCATCTACTAGTGAATTAATCTGTGCACGTGTCTATCTTCATCCCAGTTACTAACTCCATACTGCTTCATCAAGAGTACAACAAAAAGGCACAAATCAAGTTTGGATTTATTTACCGGTCTCCCAAAAAAAGAAAGGAAAGCAGCTATAGGTCAACAGGATTTCTTTCCAAAGAAATATAGTATATTGTCTACCTCAGCTGCACTCTAGAGCTAAAATCAATGCAGGCCTTCCCAACAGGACAACTCTATTCACCAACCACTGTGATAATTTGAGATTAAAGCAATTCTCTTCAAATTCCTCCCTAAAGTATACAGTATTGCTGCTGTTTATTTTACCCACAAAGCTAAAGGTTAAAGGAAGATAAGGTCCAAGCTTTGGAAACAAAACATGAAATTGCCACAGATAACAATAAGAGATAATGGTGAATCTTTAAGCTGTGAGGTATAGGAGGAATGAAAAACACCGAGAAGAAAAGGTCATGGATTATTACTTCTACTTTCAGGCGTTAACATTTTCCCTTGTTTTTGCTGTTGAATTGTGTGAATTTCACAGATATTTTAGATGTAGTTAGTCGGTATGTTTACAGTATTGTGCCAAGCTGATAGTCCTGCAGCTCTAAGTCCTTTATCCTTCCTGTCAATAACTCTGTACACACAAAAAGGACAAGTTAGATACAACCAAATACACACTTGTGTTTTGAGATACACTGGATTATTGATGTACAAAATTAGCAAAAACTTGTATTGTCTTCAAAGTGTCTTGACAGAGTCTTTTGTCTCAAGAACACTTGGAGAGTGTGATTGGTCAATGGTGAATCTGAGCATGTACAAAACTTCCAGCATCAAAGCGATAGCACACTGGGGTCCTGGGTGGAGCATTATGGCATCAGTGTTAGCATATCCATGATGAATGTTTCATGAGCACCAACATGGATGGGTCATTAGGAATTTGAAGCTGGACTGGCCACACTGGCCTCATAAGTAGCTGCCTCCTTCCATCAGCATCATGCCAGTGTGGTATGATCTTACATCACATGATTACCATCTGATGACGTCCAAGAGAGTCTTACCAGGGAGGGGCCCCAAGTCGAGATGTAATCATGGGGGTAAGTGGTAGGATTGTCATATGAACTTGCTCCTGACATATAGCACATAGTACGAGTGCAGCAGAGCATCTCAGGAATGCAGAAAATAGAAGGGAAAAGCCTATTTGTGGAGTACGAGAAGCGTAACAGCATCATGATTGCCTTGACTTGAAGGAGGTTTTCAAATTTGTTGCTTTCCAACATTCTAATAGGTTGTGTAGATCTTGGAGAGTGTGACAGGGTGTTAATCCAGTTTGAAGGGGCCCTAAGCAATCAAACACTTCATCTGTTGGCAACTTTAAATGACCACAGATCTTCATGAATTATATTAAATTATATTGCTAAACTGTGATCATTTTGTTGATTGATAAATGTTTAAATCCAGCTTAATTAATATTTTGCACCAAACAGGAAGTATCAGTTTTTTCTCGCAAGTTATTACTTCAATAGGAAACTGGCCAAGGAGAGTGCAGCCAATAAACTAAAGCTTACGTTTTATAATTAAAAACAAAAAACAGAGATGATGAATGGCTATTTTGTCATTTAAAAATTTGTTTTATGCAGGCATTGCATGTTGTGTATAGTAAAACTTTACCAAGCCACTAACGTTGAGAAGTTGACATCAGTTTGTTTGAGGGTAATAAAAAGAACCATCACTGTTTGTGAACTTTTTAGACCTTTTTTTTCCTCCCGCGCTTTATAACTTCACCAAAATTGGATTTCAAGCCTGGCTACCCTAAGAGGATCTACAAACACATGTTGTGCAAGAGCAAATCTGTGTGGAAGAGCATGGCAAGGGGGGGAAATAAATAAATAAAACCAAGAAAATTAAAGGTTTAGCTTGAATGGACTCAAGGGCCAGGAATAAATTTCTAGTGGCCAGTCATTCACTCTTGTTACATCTCTGTTCATATACATTTTTAATAGTTTGCCTGTTTCTGTTCAACAATAATAACGCTTTCATCAGACGGGTCTTTTATCCTCACCCTGTCTCCTGCAGCTGTTGTGTGGGAGGCTGCAGCATTAATTCTGTTTTAATAATTACAGTTCCCTGCAAGCATAGCTATACGATGCAGAACTATGTTGTGATGACCACCTTAACTTAACTTTATTCAATCTCTTTATTCAGTATAAAAACTTTGTTTTTTTTAATCATTTTCTGACTGTAAATAGAAAAACAATACTCCATAACCCCCCTAAAAACCAATATTTAAAATCTTTAGCCTTATATGACATTCAGTGTTAATTATCAGAGGCTGATTGTTTCAAAGTCCTCATTGTTTCACATGAGATTGTCTATTAAAGTTTCTCCTAAAATAGAAATGTCTCTTGATAAATACCGTTCATGTAAGAACACATTGCCAATAGAGGCTGTCTTATCTCTGAGGCCCTAAAGATTTCAGGCATGGTTAATTGGCCCTCTTGGAACAATAAGGGTGTTTTAATAATGCAGGTCCCAGAGTTCAGTTTGAAATGACATGTTTATCGACATGTGGGGGCGGCAGTTACACCTTCTACAGCTGCAATGACAAAGAGGGAGCAGACTGTGTTACTTTACTCTAAATAGCTCTAAGACTATGCCTAGAAAATTCAGGGTGTATTACTGTTTCAATAGAGAACACGTAATACAAACAATGGTTGTATAATTTGTTTGCATTCCATTGTTTTCAGCTCATGAATGAGTAGTAGTATGAGTAATACCTTACTCCTCACACTGTTACTCATAGTTTGCATGGAAACTTGAAAAAATTGTAAACATTGCCACACAGATTCAAGTTGGTGTAAATGTTTTTACAAATTCATATACATTTTTATGTTCAATAAGAAAGAATTTTCTTTAACAGGTGCAATCAGAGAACATAATCAAGTCAAGTGGATTGTAATAGTGACAATCAAAATAATGAAAACTTTTAAAAGCACATTTAGAATGGTGTTCCGAATGCAACTTCTTTTCAGTTTTCTTTATTTTGCCACAATATAAATGAAAAAAAAAATAGAAACAGAGGTGGTGATACAAAAAGGAAAGTAATTCATTACTAGATTTATCACACAAAACTTCAATAGTCTATCAGATTGTGCAGAAGTGGAGCGAACCACCAACAAGCCATATAAGACTCAGAAATGTCACTCAGTGCAGGAAAATAATTTTTTTTTGCAACTGATCTAAAACATCAACAGATAAACGGAAGGATGAAGCGTCTCGGTCTACATCAGTTGTACTAAAATGAAGACAAAGTGAACAGGTGAGGTATGGTACTGTTAAAGGCAGACTTGTGCGACTGAAAGTTCAATTTGTTTGACCTTAAATTTTGGTGTTACATTTCTTCATATTGTGACCTCCACTAAGAGGTCATGTTTTCACCAGTGTTTGGTTTTTTAGTTAGCAGGATAACTCAAAAACTTAAGGATAGATTTTGATCAAATTTTTGGGAAAGGTCAGAAATTGTCCAAGGAATAAGTGAGTAGATTTTGGGGGTGATCCAGATCACCATCTGGATCCACAATTTTTTTTTAAAGATTCTTCCTCATTGTGAGATAGAGCTGTTTTTAACTGCATGTAACTCCAAAATAAATGGTCTGGGTGATTGGTTAAAAAAACTACAGGTTAATTTTGGATGTAAGTCTCAATACGGGGGAACTGAGATATTTGGCGAGGTCTGCGCTCTCCAAGTGCTTTTCTAGTCATTACATAGGTTAATGGCTTGAAATGGATATTTATGAATCCATTCCCAAAATATGGAAAATGTCATATAGTTTGGAGTCTTTTAAGTACTATAAGTCTGTGGAAGATATTTTAGTTTGTCATCTACAGAACTGCAAAACGTATTTGATCACTGTTGGACTCCTTTCTGAAAGTTACAGTATATTCAAATCAATCAAAAATACTTTATTAATCCCTGAAGGGAAATTAAGTATTTTTGTAGCTCAGTTCTTCTTCAGGGAGCCATTGTAGTGGGTTCTAGCTGTGGACAGGAAGGATCTCCTGTAGCGTCTGTGCTGCAGTGGATTTTGAAGAATCTTCTGGCTGAAGACACTCTGTTGTTGAGTTACTGTGTTCTGAAGAGGATGATGAGGGTTTTCCATCATGTTCTTCATCCTCCTTTGGACAATCAACTCAAGAGACTCCAGTTCAGTCTCCAGGACAGAATCAGTCCTCCTTATCAATCTGTTCAGCCTCTTCATGTCAAGTGCTCTTATGCTCCGCCCCCAACAGGTGACTGCAGATGTGATCAGCTGACAAACTCCTCTTCTTTTGCTGCTCCTCTTCAAATCTCTGTCTGCCCGTATTGTTTGAAAGCCAGGCAGAGACACGCTAGAGTCCGGGATCTGCTTCTTTAACCATGTCATAACCATAATATAGTTGTTTTGCATAGTGCCAATACTTCGCTTTAGTTTATCTTGAATTAGTTGCATTCTCAGTACACAACAATTAGCATTAACAAGGAAAAGGAACAAGCCAGTGTGGAAAACAAATGGATGTGTTTGGATAAGGCACAAAAACTGCAGCCTACCTAAAGTACACAGAACTAAAAGAACCTGGAGGGGCGTTAATTGGTAGGCAACATATAATCTGTGCCATTCCGACTGTGAGGGAGATCTTCTCTCATTTGCCTTTTTCATGCCTTTTTAGTCTACACCTCTCTGAACCCTCTTGACAATCGAGTGCAGCTCCTCAAGGTCTTTAAAAACAGCAGGTGGTCACCACACCCACGCCAGCACAAACTCTTGTGATATCACACATGCGAGAGACACACATCAAAGCTATTGCTCACATCTGCGGCCGTTTGTTCTGCAGCCGTGCGGGAGATGAACACCTCTTTATTTGAGCATTCTCGTTAGCATAAACACACAGAGAAACAAGCCCTGCTTTCACCACCTGAGGCCTTCTCATCATCCCATGTAATGTTACTGCTATGCATTGTCATAAACTTGTCGACGGTAAAATGCACTGCATCAACAGGTTCTGACTTTGCTATGAAAATTTTTATTGACATGTTGTTTCTTTTTTTTTTTTTATAGCTGTGAGATCTTTTTATGAATTGCCACCGTCTGGTTTGGTCTGTTTAAACCCATGAGTCAGTCCTCCCGAGTGCAGATAGGAACAATTTACTGTTTGATGTTTGCTGCTCATTATGTTCTGATGTTGTGCTATTGTTTGCTTGCTTCTGTTGTTTAACACCACAGAGGAGTGTCACCATGCTGGTAATTCTAATTATTTAAAATTGCAAAGCTTGTGAGGGTTTCGCAAAAAATACATTTTGTGAAAATATTTAAAAAGGTACAGTATCAAGAAGTAACATCTTCTTATGACTTCACACTTCCATGTCCGTATCACAAAGAAGAAGAAACTAAAACCATCATTGCTTATTTGTATCCTCTGGCAGGTTTCACAAATATGACCCAAAAACCTCTCTCTCATCTGTTTTCAAAGAGATGTGGACTGACAGTAGCAAAATCATGCATGAAGCAGAGAGAATAATTCAATGTATTTTTAAAAGGACAAAAGACTGGAGGAGAGTGACAACTCATCAGTGCTAGATAAAGGGAGTGTATGAATAAGAGATGAAGAAAATAGAAGAGCCACAGCAGATGTTGGGAACCGAGTAACATCCACTGCTCTGCAGGATTGCTTTATCTGTTTATCCCTTTCACCCTGCATGTCCTAAAAAGATTTTTGTAGCTGAGACCAGTTCAAAAGAGGTCACGGAGAGTGAGGTGAAGAGATTTCTAATGATGAGTAACATTGGCTGTTAATGCCTCTGGCCACTCCATGACTCACTTTAGCTCCTGTCAAAATGAACTCTGACCAACTATGTCCAACACGACGGCCATGCGCGGGGCTGAAGGGGAGCAACACGGATGAGACAGGAGGGTGCGGAGCGTAACCACGGGAGGGGCCAGGAGGCAAGTTCTGCTATGATTTGACAGTTTATGGTCACTGCATTTATCACAAATGTCAGCCTTCATCACAGCTGAGCTCTACCGCACAACACACATATGGGGAATATACGGTAAAGGTCTGGATGAGGTGGAAGTGCTTCATATAAAAATAGTATTTGATGGCAGCTCAATACAGACAATGTAACACAGTGTGAGCTAAAAATAATGGAGCTTTTTCCACACTTGTGCATTTGTTTCCACCAAAACTTGACAATGACAGCTGGCAAAACTACGAAGATTGCAGCTGAGGGGGATTAGAATCGCTAGAATGGCCCAGTAAAAAAATCAGAGCATTTATTGGATATTTCGGTGTTTCTGTTCTAAACTAAAACTTAATTTCGAATCATTTCAGACAAACTCAGAACTGAGATGTAAATGTTTATGGTTAATCGTGATGACTTTGTTGAACAAAGTTATATTGATCTAAAAGGGGAGGTTTTCCCAGCCACTTACAGCCAAAAATGTGGAGTACGTATGAAAACGTCGATAAACGTTTCAGTCTATTTTACACCAAATCCAAATGGCGCCCCTGACATGTTAAAGAAATCTCAAACAAAACATTTATGGAATGGAAAATTAATTATATTCTGTGCATTCCACTATAAATTAAGACACTCAGAGGGAAACCAAATCAAGATACTGTGTGATAGATCCACTAACCAAACCTGTTAACCAGTCTGAGGGTATAGAAAAAGGGGAATTGCTGCAAATCTCAAAAATATCAGAATGTCAGTGCAAATTATATTTTATAAATCTCTGCACCGCTGTCAGTTTTGCATTACATGATTATTTCAGCAGAACTATAACATTCCTGCTGGAAGTGCCCTGACTAGGCTGCACAGGAATTACAACAACAAGCACCTGCTGCTGCTCTTAGTACCTGCAAAACACCAAAATTTGTAAATATCAGTAGAATGTGAAAGTGATGTAAATGTTTCTAGAAAAGCATCACCTGCTATGAAACTGTTGGGATTTAAAAAAAAGATTTGATATATGAGTATAATTGATATAAGAGTTGAAAACATTCCCTTTTCATTGACAATGTGAACTAATGGCTACAACAGAAATTAGTTTACTCATTGTCTATGTGTTACTGGTCTCTGTGGAATAAAGGTTCATAAATTAACATTTTATGACATATTTGGTTGTGACATATTTAGAAATGTTTTATTTTTTTTGTTTTTCAAAACATATTTGAGTCCCATGTATATATTAAACACATGGCTTCAGGTTTTTAGGGGAGATATCTGCTAACTGTTGAAAGCAATTATAAATTAAAGCCCTTGAAAATGCAAAATATGTTTCCCTTTTTTTGCATTGAAAATCAATTTAAAACAAATTAGGCTATTCCATGAGTGTTGCCTCTGTATTAAAAAGGTAAAAAATGCCAATGCTGATGAAGGTTTTGCTGTGAAAACACAAGAGAGCCAAAAATTCCAAATGTGTTTTAATTAAACAATTTGGAGTGTGTTTATATCTTGTGCAATAAACTAAAACAATCTGATAATTTGCTGTTCCAGTGCTTCTTTTAAAATTCACCTGATGATCATTTTATTTGTCTATAAAAAACAGATTGTAATAAATGTCAGCCAAGCTGAATGAATCCAGCATCATGCCAGGTCGTTTTCTGCTACTGAGCTAAAGTTGAATTGTTTAATTTTTCCTTTAAACTTCATAGAATCATGTTCCAGTGACAAAAATCATTTGAAATGGAAAGAGGATTCATTGTAAATATTCATGCAATCAAATGTTCAGTTTCTTCACTGGAAGGAGAAATAAAATGAGTTTTGCAAAAAGATGATTTTTTCTTTTCTACTGAAAAACACCCACTAATGTGAAGTGATTTCTCACATGAAACAGGGCACACAACGTTCTAATGAAGGAGCCCTCTAAAGAGACTGAATTGTGAAGCAGATATTATCTTGAGCATTAAAAACCCTTCAAAACCTTTTAATTAGGGACGATACTACTCGTTACTTTTCTCATCAGTTTTAGGTATGAGGCTATTAGTCTTGTGTTCCTGATTTTGGTGTAGTTTTTAAATTCTAAGATGTGTTTAAGGTCTCCCCATTTCTTATTTATGGGGAGTACAATACATAATAAATTCAGGGGCTGCATTTCGGAGTGTGCATGTGTGTGTGTTGTGTTTGTGTGTGTGTATTAGAGATATGGGAAATTGCAGGGCTTGAAATTCATGATACTGGAACATGTCAAAGATTTACTCATAAAAAAAAGTGGATATTGGGGGAAGCAAATAAAATGGGTTGGTATCAGTGTAAACCTCCAAGAAAATCTGGTCAAGTGTACATTAGATGGTTATTTTGAGTGGGGAAGCAGTTTTCAAAGCAGAACAAGGTTAAGGGATGTGCAGAAAAATATAAAATCCTGGTCTAAACCTTTAAGATCTTGGGAGATTTTTCCGAAAAGGGGAATCCAGCATTACTGGAAATGCTCATAGTACATCCCAGAACACATTGGCTGACTGTTAAATGTTTGATTTGCTGAGCCTCCACTAAAAAGAGCCTTCTTCAGCTGATGCTCTTAGCATAACATTTTACAGAAAAATGAACAGGCAACAATCAAGAAGCTATTTAAATCCTCGTGCTGCTCTTGTTTATTTTAGAGTCACGAAACTACTAAAAATGTCCCTTTTAAATTCTTCAAGGTAATCTCAGAGAAACCTGAGGGTAAAGTTTGAATATATTTTGACAGTCAGAAACCAGTTTTCAAAAAGCCTGAGGTCTTAGTGGCACCAGCAGACTGTGACTTTAATATTTAAATAATATAACAGTCACTGTTTAGGGCTTGTTATAGCGTCACTTGTCATCTTTACAAAGTCAGCCAGCCTTCCTCGTGCAGTTCAAGCAACCTGTCTGCTCCGTCCCGCAGGGAGATGTATAAGCAAGCGTTCCTACACATCGCAGTGTCAGTGCTCCGAGCGGTGCCAACCACAAGGTTAAAAGGACAGCAACCTACGTGCACGGCTGTCCACGGAGGGGTTAGGTAATTCTGATTTTAACTGAGACTGAAAGAGTTGTTTTTCCTTCTTTCTTTTTGTTCTGTAGCAGCACATCATCGTGCTTTCATAGCTTCTCCAGAGAGAGAAATAAAAGTGGATCTAAATTGGAGATTGCAGCTTGGAGCTCGAGAGCGTCCAACTTTGTTCCCCCACATTTTAATATTCTCTGTACCAAAACACAAACACATTCATACATTCCTCTGCCCTAAGGTTGTTTTTTGTTGATTAAAATGAAAGGAAAGAAAATGAAAAACAAGCATGCAAATGACTAAAGAAGGGATATAAATTAGACATTTATGAGACAATGTTCATAAGGATGTAAATAAACACTGCCGAAATAACCCAAAGGTTTAGAGACTTTCTTAATCAACAATCTGATTTATTAATGACCTGGAGCAGTTTTCATGAAAATTAGGACAGTATGTAAAATGGAAATACTTAAATACATATGTGATCATTTAAAATCATGTAGATTGTTTATATTTATTAAGTCGTGTTAATTAAATTTGACCCCAAACAAAGGATAAATATTAAATGTTTTTGGAGGTTTTATTGAGTCACCCAGCCTGAATTTTTTGTCTCACCTACTTTTTATTATTTATTTGTGTTTTTTTGTTCTGAATAGGATTTATTCATATAGATAAATACTTATTCTTACATGCTTGGAATACAATACAATCTAATTTGGTATAGAGTATTGTATTTCCTGATTCTTGAATAACTAAATAACACAAATTTATCATTTTTGATGCACTTGTTTTTAAGACTTCTGCCTTAAAGCATTAGTACTTTCCTCAGAAACCTGCTGTTTCAAATCCTGCACATGTCCTCTGGTGGATGAGCTAAATACTACAGGTAGCAAGTACCAATTTTATTAGTGGTATTATTTTATTATGTATTTATAAAACAAATAATAATGCCTAACTTAGAACATTTAATTATTTTAATATTAATCAATTAACAATGCAATTAAAAATGTTCAAACATTTATTTTGACCTTACCTAACCCATGTCAAAGAAAGGGAAAAAAACTGCAGAATCGGAAGCTTAAAACGAAGGTGTTTAATTACCTCCAGAGGTTTTCTGTTAAAACAGACATGTACTTATTTAGAGATGATTCATTGAAGTTATGGGAGTTTTTAAATGGAAAATTTATATAAATACAAAATATACAGAAATATGTGTTTAAGAATATAAAATATGTTTTGTGATAATTCTACTACTAAAGTATGTTGTTTCTATACAAAGATTAAAAAAATTGTGTAATGATAATAATGTTTTAAATGTGTACATAATGGTGTGTCCATCCAGATGTTTGTATATGTTTTGTTTAGACTGATTACAGGTGTTGCTTCTTTCTGTCAAACAAATTCACATGAAGCATTAAACTTGTGGATCAGCAGTATAATAATAGTTTATACTTTAGATGTTGTCCTTCTTTAATTTGTTAATGAAATATTAAGTTATTGCATGCATTTGTGGGTAATAAATTGAGCTTCTATTAGGATCTAAAGAATGTTTGTTATTGGTTTTCAAACTCTTATTATCTTCAGAGAGGTTGAACCTACAATGAGGCAGATCCTGGTCGATCCTCCTTACTGTTGGTTCCCGAGTCGATTTTCTTATCTCTCCCACACCCTTCACTGTTAGCATGATTAGCGCTGATGGTCGGCTCTCTGGACTGAGTTCTGAGAACAGGAGACGTGCCTCACAGCACCAGAGCGATAATCAACTCATTACTTGAGAGAAGAGCTCGCCTAAAGACAAGAACTTCTTAAATGTTTTTTTTATTTCCCTTTTAGCAATAGACATTTTTTGCTACTTCTACGGTGCTGCTCATCAGCATAAATAATGTTTAAACATATATAATATAGTGAAAGTACATATGATCTGTGGTAATACGGGTAGCTGTCTGGGTCTTTGTCTGCTACATTGTTACACAGTGTCTCAAAACCTTAATTACAACAAATAATACATTATTCAGCATTCTAAAACAGGGCAGCCAGATGTTCACCAGATGAGTAGAGCATCAGACTCAACTCGCATGTAAAGTGCTCCTCTTAGGTATCTGCAAAGAATTTATGTTAGCATGTGCAGCACAACGAGCACATTTGCAGATAAAACCATCCATCTCTCTCCGTCTGGCGGCTGAGAACAGAAAGCGTCTAGGTCATGTTGCTTTTATAGAAGAGAGATAACAGATGAAGCGATGACCCTGTGGTGTCGATGAGATTGGCATGGGCAGAATTTTATGTTTCGAAAAAAAAAAGGTCACTGAAGCCGTAAACAAAATCAGGTCCAACTCCATTGACAGGGGTTGTTGATTAAAACTCCAGATTTTTGCTTATAGCTCTCTGTGGAGAACTTATAAATAAGAGACCAACTTATGGACCAGTCACACTGTCAGCATTACTCAAGGACAAAGGGCATTTGGATAAGGCGATAAAGCAAATAAAGCACTGACATTTGAGGCAACAAGTGGCAACAAATAGTGCAAGAATAAATGAAAAGGACAAGGATTTATGGTGCAATTTCACTCAGTCCCAAAAAAAAACCCACACACAGCTTACAAAATGGAAGAGATTACTGTCATCAAAGGCCTTTCAAAATTCAAACTGCTGAGATGCAGCATCGTCTTCTTACTGATTCAGACAGGAAACTGATTGATTGACTGTATCTGTGTTTCTTTTACTCCAGTGATGGCTGTCAATTTCAGAAGATTAAAAAAAAAACTTGGTTTTTTTTGTCATTTTAGACAAAATATGTCTGTAAAACTAAAAGATCTGAAACATGATTGAGAGCTTGTTTTCTTCACTCAGATGATCCAACACTGAATTAAAAAAATCACTGAACACTAAGAGATGACACATAAAAGTGAAAGTCTAACAAAACCTATTCAGACAAAATTTGGGCTTGACTTGCTCTACAATAGTGATGCTAAATATTGTCAGATGTCTTGTAATAACACAGATACTTTGGTTAACAGGACACTCATCAGACGAAGGCATGTTCTTGCTTCAGTCTTATTCTGATAAAGAACCATGCAAATGTCTGAGTTGCTCCAGTGCAAGTGAAGTCCAAATGGAAGGCATCACATTTGTTTGTGCAAAACAATGAATTATTAAAAGGTCCTGTCAGACGTTGGAAACAGAGTTTGCACTGACTTTGCATATTGCTGATGTTGCAGAGAGATGCACGTTGGCACATCATTCCATTTGAGTGCAATTGGAAAAAATATGAGTTTGGGTGTCATAAAATTCATATTTTACTGTGCAAGTCAGCCTACATGAAAACAACAGTTCTCTGCAGCAGGAGTTGATTTTAAAATACTCAGCATAATGTTTAATGAACTCAGCTAAAAGTCATATGGCCTCTCCTTTCAAAAAACTGACAATTAACTTTGATCTAACGCATATCGGTCAGCAATTACACACACACACACACAACAGCATAACCAGAGTAATTCAGTGGATTTTTCATATCTGTATTTGAATTAAGTTTCAATATTTACTATTTAGTTATTATTTTTTACAATCAGCCCTATAAATATATTTACTAGACGCAGCCAGAACTTGGAAATTGAATCCAAATTAAAACAAACATTCTGTTGCGGTTGCACGTGCGCGTTTTACTCTCACCTTTAAATTAACTAAACGATTAGTAACTGACTAAAAAATACAAATACACCTCAGATAATTCTCTTTAGATGTTGATTCTTGTTGCGTTTTTAACCTGCATCTGTATGCTAATTACAGTTATTTGATGCTTAAAACTCTTTGTTGGTGAGTGGGCAGGACTTTCTGCTCGATGTTTCTGGTGCAAAGACTCTGGCTCCAAAAATACAACATAGCAAACAGGAAACAGGATATCATGATATCACTTTTCCAAAAAAAAGGCTGAGACAGTCGGTCTATCTTTATACTATGTCGTTAGTTTTTAGTCTTAGCCATGGACGTGGACAGTGAATCTCTACTTTACTTTACTTGTTTGAAAGTGAGACTGTAAAACACGTTTAAAGGTAGTCATATCGGGGTTATTTTTTTATTTATTTTTTATATTCTGCACAGGACCTGCGGCTGAAAGTCAGTCAACTTCTGTAGTATGTTCCTATGTTTGGTTATTACACAATTCAATCCGTTTAGCCACAAGCAATATTCAACAGAGAGAACTACAATAAAATGTTGACTTTTCAAATCCACCAGTATGATCCCTGAAATTAGATTTAAAGCTCCTTAAATTGATCTCAGTTATTCACAATTTATGTTTTATTTTGAAAAGGCCCTTTGTTCTTCCTGCTCATCATCCCCCTAAAGTAAAAAGAAATGCTCTTATCAGCCCTCAAATGTATGGTAGCTGATTAACACCACTGATGGGGGACAAAAGGACAAAGAAAGTGAGTGATACAGACAGCGAGTGATGCTAGGAGGAGACGGTGGCAGGAGAAACCCGGGCCGTCCAGCAGAATTTTAATTACTGCAGGCAGCAGCACTTCTCACTGACTAATCCCCTTTGGTGCAGGATTTATAGGCCTCACTGAGGCTGACAAACTGATCTCTCAGGTACAGATAGAACATTAGGAAACAAAACATAAAAATGGCTATTACACAATTTCCTCTTCTCTAGGTTGTCTCATTGACCAAGCACAATAGTTTAAAACATGTTTTTTTAAGTGTAGATGTGTTACCATATAAATAAATGTCCGGAACAAGTATGAATTTTCTCAGCACCAAAAGGTTTATGCCATTTTAAAGCCAGTATGATTGAAGACTAATGATGATGAATTCTACACCAGCTGTGATTTCTAAGGCCTGCAGTTAGGACCCACCCCCCATCTCTCCCATCCTTTCCTCTTTCCCCTTCCTGACATTTCTATTATTGAGAAACAGCAACTCGAGCTACTTCTGCCACACTATATCCGCTCTGACTTAATCCTCCTGGCATTTTGGTAGCCTGCTCTCCCTTCTCGCTCATGCCAAACTGTTTATTATTCGAGCCACACCGGATGGGATTACTATGCCACGGGGTTATTGGGAAATTTTTGGCAGGGTATGGCCTTATCTGTGTTTCTGATGCGGAGCAATTTTTTTTCCTATTTCTTTTCAGCTATTAAAGACACAACTTGATTGTGCTTGTTGAGTGTGAACAGGGATTGATGAGAGGTCCGAGCCTGCAGAGAGAAATCCTAATGAACAAATAAATCAAACATCTCTATGTGATCGAGTCGGTGTCTCGGATCGCAAAGTCACACCGCATCAGGCGCAGCGAGGAAGATGATCAAGGGCAAAGATTGAGTTGCAGTGAACGCACAGGCACAGTGAAATAAGCTCCGCCCCCTGAACAACTGCAGCTAACACCTCAATAGTTTTTTCTTTTTCTTTTTTTACATATTCTTTCAATTTCACAGCCTGAAGTCAATTTCACAGCCTGCAATCTCCATATGTTTATCTACAGAAATGTAATTTGTGTTATTAGTGCCAGTGGTTCGGCCCCATGCTCAAGTGCTCCCTCACGCCTTGTAAAAAAAAGAAAACACACACACATACACACACACCTCTCCAGACAAAGACTATGAATGAAAACACGTACGCTCATAAAGTCAATGTATGAAGGCAGAATTTATGTCTATTTAATTCAAAACTAAATCCTCCCTGAAAACATTTTTAATAGAAGATGTAAGACTTTAATCTAAAAACTATGCGCTTCTTTTTAATAGGTAAAGATTATAGTGTTATGTGTTAAGGATAAAGTGGGTTTGTTTGATCGAACTGATACAGATACATCTAAAACTTCTATTAATATCCTTCATGGAAAAACAGTTTAGGAGAAGCAAAGCTCTCAAGATATGATTAATGCTTTATGAAGAGCTTTCCATATGTCCATATTGTTGAGATGCTACTTAAATGTCTAACAGTGAGACTAGTTGTTTGTCTACTGGGAGCCATGCTGCCAATCTCACAGATGGGAAGGATGGGGATCATTACAGGAAAAAAAATCCAGATAAATTATTGTGTGATCCAAACATCATTGAGGACTCCTCTGGAGGTTTGATTCTGCCTAAGAATAGAAACAAAACAACAACTTACAAATCACATGAACTAAATGCATCGATTGAAATCCAATAGATCTGGTTTCAAAGCATACCACGGATAACAATCTTACTTTATCCCCCTTCTGTGGTAAACACAGCAAACTTTCTGATAATACAGATACAACGTTTCACACCCACGAAGCTGAAGGTTGTTTTCTTCCAAGTTTCTGTAGTTCATACCCTGCATCTCTGCACAATATGAATCTTTATGAGAATATTTTGCAAGATCTGTATGTACTGATAAACACAACATAGTTTTCCATTTTAAAAAAATACTTTTTAACAAGGCTTTATATCTGGAAGAACTGCTAATGGGTTTGCATTCACTTCAAAGGAGCCTGATGTTATACACCTGCATGCTTTTTTTTTAAAGTCACAGGGTTTATTTGTTGTCCTTACTGAAGTCCAGGATGGTGGATGCACAAGAGCAACTGCAGTAATGTGCAATATCAATAGTCTGATGCCAAGATGAGAAAAATGGTTGTGCCAATTGCTGAACGTGTGATGGATTACCAAATAACAAGCTATAGACCGCAGACACATACAAGGATCTTAGCAGACTTATAAAGGGGTAAAGTCCCCAGGCGAAAGGCCTAAATGACTTGTTTTGCACTTATTTGTTGTTGTTTGGGGGCTTCCATTTGTTTCTTTATACACATATACTTGTGACCAGTTTTCTTTTTAAAATACTTCATCATCTGTTTGTCATTTCTGTTTGCATCTATATTAGTTCGTGTCTATTTATGGTTATTTTGTGGTCATTTTGCATCTCTTTGCTGCAGCTCTTTTTGGACCATTTGCATCTAATCCATACAATGAACCCTTGGCCAGCTCAGTCTGCAGCTTTATGCCTTCATCATAAAGCTCTCTTGAACTTGTTTACTGCTCATGATTTGTATGCGGTTCAGAAAACATCGCAAAAAGTTGCATGTGGAAATGGGGACCTGCGGGAGAGGGATTTAGATGCGTCTCCAGCCAGCCTGTGTGATTATTTGGAACTGCGTGAAAGCTCAACACACCACCATGAAGAATGAGATTTGTTTTGTGAAGACGTGGACTCTGTACAACACAAAAAAATGTGCGAATGCCCACTGGCCTCCTTCCCCCAGCTTACATATGATAAGCCGCAACTATCTTGTCTTGAGCTGCCAAACTGGTGTGTAACACAGCGTCATCTGGCCAGAGCAGCAAGCTACAACATTCCCCCACCCCCCTCTGAGAGGATCCTCCTTCTATCTCCTCTCTCTAAAGCCCCCTTGGCCCCTCAGAGTACCGTCAACATGCAGCTGTCAGCTGAGGGTGATTGAATTAACAGAGACAAAATGGTTTCTGCATGCTCAACCTACCGGACAGATCAATTGCAGAATTTGAATCCAAGCAGCGTGACTGAGCTTTTCACCCAGATATAGTGGTTCTGACAGTCATTAGGGATAAACACATTCTCAGTGCAACATCAAATAAAGCCAGGATGGTTATAAAAGATAACTCTTAACTCTGCCACAGATTTATTCTTGAATGTTCAAAGAACATTTCTTTTTTCTACTCTCCAGAATCAAAGGCAGACTTGATTGTTTTACGTTCGTTTATTTGTCTTGCAGCAATAGACTGGTGCTTTATGAACTTACTGGTTACCTGCAAGTCTGGGTAGCGAAATTAATAAGCAGCACCTTCGTGTGTGTTTGCAGCAGGCAGCCCTCAAGCATAAATGAACAAAATTTCTCAAACTCCACATAACCCTCAGTTCCCTACAATGTTGATACCAGTGATGTAAATGAGTGTGAGCTATATTTGGCAATATCCTGTGAAATTACAGGCAATAGAAACGTCAGCTGCATGGCATACGGATGTCTATGAGAGGTAAAATATGCTTAAAATATCAGAGTTAAAAAAATGAATTGATAATGGATCTGTTTTTTTTTTTGTTTTTTTTACAGAAACTTTAGCTTAAAGCTCACCGGGCTACGACTGCTGATGACAAACTGAGAATAAGAATTCTGAGGGCATTTTCTAAAAGTCTCAAATGTTCTTGAGGGTTCGTAAGCTGCATGGTTTCCCTTGTGTCGCAAGAAGATGTTTGAAAAATCTATGAGACAATTATTTTTCTCCAAGTAGCCACAGAGTTGTTGAGGACCTCTGGAACCCCCATAAAATCCTTCTCCGTTGAGTTTCTGTGAGTTAGAAAACGTGATGAATATGAAACATGCTGAAGACACTGAACTGTAACTGAATGAAAAACAATCCTCAAAAATTTCAGAAGTACCAATTTCATTTAAGACTAACTCAAATTTGTGTTTCATTCTCACAGTTTTGTGTCTCCAGCTAGCTGCAGCCCAGTACGATGCAGGTTTTTTAGAGACAAAATCAAAAATATTTCAAATAGAAAATTTCCAAAACATTGTGAGAGGGTTTTGTAAGATTACATCCATCAACCTCAAGAAATGGAAACTGGCTAAAAGGAGAAAAAAATGAATTATTCCAATTTAAACCTCAGACCAGAAAAACTGTAACAATCAGTGTCTTCTCTTAATTTGCGGTCTTCAAAACGAGACATGGGGTGTTGAATTCCACGTGTAGATAAAACCCAGGAGGACGGGTACGTGTTCAGCCTAAGGGATTGATTCATTGATTCCCTTCAGCCCTCTAGGCAGGTTGGAGAGCCACTAGGCAGGTTTCAAGGGCTCTCATTACCAACATGTACATGTAAAGCTGTTCAGCACTGCCTCAAGCCGTCTGCTGAAAACAAAAAAAAAAAAACTAAATCGAGCACCGCAGTGAGGATGATGGATAGCCTTGTCCGAGATACAGATGGCTCCTGCAGGAGGGGGTCTGGTTCCCTTTTGGGACAAGTCAGCCAAGCTGAAGACCACACGTTGACAGCTAGAACCTCTTTGCTGTGTTACAAAAGGCTGCACAAACAAATGTAAAAGAAGCTGATTTGGATCCTCTCAGTCTGCTGTTTTATAAAATCAACAACTTATAACATGCAGGTAAAAAGGACACATTAAATATTTACAAATTCTGGACTCTAAAGGTCTTTTTCAAACATTTGAACATAAATATCCAAATATTTCAAACTTCATCTGACATTAAACATCACTTGTATAAAGATGGACTTTATCAGTTTTAATCCATAAGCCTCAACAAGTCATTTACTCAATATCTGGTATACCAAAAAAAAAAAAAAAGAAGAAGAAGATGAATCACTCAATGATTAGTGATTTACTGCCACATCCTACTATTAAAATAAGTATGTGTGGTGTATGGTGGGACTGTAAAATATGAAAACATTTGCTCTGTGACTAAGAGATCAGAGGGTCGGTGTCTGATGGAGTGTGATCATGAGAGAGGGCTCCAGAGTCACATGTCTCTGTGTCCTGCCTTCTGAATAGGCCTTGGCCTTCTGGTCCTGCTGGCCCCAGTCATCCTGTTGGTACAGGCAAAGCTAATCACATTTTGTGACACAGAGTTTACGCAGTCAGGTCTGAATAAAACATGGAAGCAAAAAAAAAAAAGAAAATTAATCAGGAGAGGGCATCTGCGGCCCTCTCCTTCAGCGGGTACCAACACTCCAGCTATGCACCACATGTGTCCTCATACTAATGACAAGCCTAAAAAGGAGGCAGAGGGCAACCTCTTTTCATAATCAAAGTGTTTTTATTCAAAACATGTCTAATAATTAGTTTGGAATAGTCGGCTTCGTTCGCTCAGGAGAATTTAAATTGGCTGAAGAGGATTTGCCCTTCCTCTGTTGAGCCAATGATTTCTTGGCAAGTCTGTATAATCAAGGAGGTACAAAGAGGCGGAGAGAGAGAGAGAGAGAGAGAGAGAGACAGGGCGATAGGGAGGAGTTGTGTGTGTGTGTGTCTTTTACCTCGAGTGACTCTTACAGATCTTTATGAAGCAGCAAAATTGAAACTGGAATATTTTGTTTGTTGCGGCTGTGAACAAGCTAGGTCTTTATGTTGTTTAGGTGATCACAGACAGTGTTGTTTGTTTATTTATTTACTTATTTAAAAAGAAATCACATGTGAAAACCTGTTAAATTTAACATGTGAAACATTTATTTTGCACACGGGGCCATTTGGTTTTGGAACATTTTCAGCTTGTTTTCCCATGTGGGATTCATTCAGAGAAAACATGTTAAGTTAATGTAAAAAAAAAAACATCATTAAAACAACATTAAAAAAACTTTTCTTTTTTATTATTCGTTTGTAACAACAATAACAAGACAGTCTAACTTTTTATGCAAAACCCTTTATATTTCTTTTTTTTTTTTTTCATTTTGTTTTGTGTTGTTCTCGTGTCCAGTAGAATAAGACTAAACTGCATTCTATCAAATTGTTGTCCAGAATGTCAAAAGTTAAAAACAGCTGATCAGAAACTAATAGTGTTACAATTCAGGAATACATTTTACTATAAGACTGTTTACTTCTCCATACCTGTGTTAGACATAAAAATAAACAAACAGAACTGTTTAAAGGGCAACAACGCCTGTGAGTCGAGACATGTCTAATTAAAAAAAGAATGACCTTAGGGGATTTTATTTGATCCTTGTAAATCCTACAGTGGTGGCTCTCATATATTATTAAGCTGTAACAACTGGCATGACTTCGATAATTAAATGTACTTTCTAATGGCTTAATCTCTGTTATCTGTGTCTCACCTCTACAGAAAAGAAGCAATTAATACTTGTTGATGATTCCTGTTTTTAAAGCAGCTCTTCAATTTAACGTGTGAAGCAAACAAACCGGCACATGATCTGTTTTCATTCAAACCAAGAATCAGCAAGAGAATAAAGGAAGCCTTTAAACAACCTGTGTCTGGTACAGTTAACAAAAAGGCGTGCAGTATTGACACTTGTCAAGACATAATCAGCGCTGCTGTTTTAGTCGCGCTGCAATATGAAACAGGAGGCAAATTGCTCACTAATTCTCATTTCACACTCCCAATGTGAAATCAGCCAGGCACACACACAGAGCACCGGTTCCTCTACATGCACAATGGTCTGGCTCGCTGCATAACGCCAAATTATCTTTCCCCTGGCTTAATTATTCATTAGGCAAACATAATTAATTTAAGGAGCTTCTCTCACAGGAAGTGTTTCAAATAAAGGCCAGGAGGACAGCTTTCTGCTTAATCATTAGCTGAACACAACCAAGAACCTGCAAGCGTATATGTCCTTCTCTGAATAGACAATTAACAGGTGACAGTTTTATTTTTTCAGGATAAATATTTGTCTCTCTCTCTCTGCAACAACGTCTAATTTTACAATTAGTTTAGCATCTTCAAAATTTGACGTCTGTGTGTCTATTTCAGAGTTATGGTGAGGGACAAATAAAATAAATAAATTCTTGAATATATATATTTTTTTAAATCCTCTGTGATATTTGTGTTTTCTCAGTATGTTTCGGTGATGTTTCCCAACGGATGTGAAAATAAGAGCGAAGAATTTTCTTTCATGGCCATTTTCTTTAAATCCGTCTCCCACCCCACACATTGGTAAAAAAGCCCCATGATGGCATAAAGCAAACGCACTCTCACACACACACACACACACACACACACACACACACACACTCAGGCAAACTTTGCCCTTTACTCTCTTCCTTTATCTTCCTTTCCTTGGCTCAGTCTTCCTGACTCTTACGGAAGCATCTTAAAGAGAGAGAATGGGCTTTGATGTGTCCTCTCTGTGATTTGGAGCCTTTAGATCAAGGGACTGTTTGTCTTCAAACTCACCAAATCCTCAAATGGCCCGAGACAAAGAGCAAACACACTCAAGTGCCTTTCCATATCCATTTGCGTAATGGAAGAGCTGTCTGTTTTTTCTTCATTTTTGCAAAGCACTTTTTCTAACTTGCCAATACAACAAAAACTGCCAAAAACATTTAAAATCCTAATTATCAGCTCGATTTTCGTTTTAATTTTATTTGATTATTTAATGGAATAAATATATTTTACCTATTCCATACCTAATCCAGTTACATTTCTAGGATTACTCATTGCAAATCAACTATACTAACACATATTACCATGGAAACTACAAGCTCCTTTCTTTTGGTCTAGACAGACAGACAGACAGACAGACAGACAGACAGACAGACAGACAGACAGAGCTAAAAGGATGAAACTAAAACAAAAGCAAAGACACATGTAAATGTAAGAAAATGTGAAAAAAAATTATAGGTAAAAGTGTAATAAAAGGATTTAAACTGTGCAAAATATGATGCAAACTGTGCAAAAATAAAGGCAAACACTTAGCAGCTGACAGGTTTTGCTGTACTGTGTAATGGGTCAGTGGCTGGAAAGATTTCCTGTACTGGTTGCTACGACAGCAAAGCAACCTATCAGAAAAGGTGCCAGTCTGTTGAGTTTGTTGTTGAGAGGATGTTCTAGATTATCCATTATGGACAACAGTTTGTTCAGCATCCTTTTCTCCTCTGACATCCCAAATGAGTCTGGAGCCAATAACAGAGTGAGACTGAGTTAAAAGTTGGTTGAGTCTGTTGATGTCACAGACTCCATCGCTGCTCCCTCAACAAACTACAGAAGAGAACAGAGCACCAACAAGAACAGACTGATAAGAGCAGCAACGTCTTACTGCACACTGTGAAGGACCTGAACGTCCTCATGAGTCTGATGTTGACTCTAACAGCCAGGTACTTAAAGTTCTATACGTCCTCTCCCAAAATCCTGAGCTACTGTGCTGCTGTGTTCCTCTTTCTGAAATCATTTGCTGTAATTTTGGCCTTAGAAATGTTCAGCTGCAGCTGATTCTGTCCGGCTCCACAAAGTTATCAGCCGATGTCCTGTACTCCCACTCCTGCCCCTCTGTTATACAACCAACAGCAGCTGAGTCATCAGAAAATGTCTGCAAGTGACATGACCCAGAGTTGTACTGGTGGTGTACAAGGTGAACAAGAAGAGAGAAAGCAAGGTCCCCTGTGGCTCTCCTGTGCTGCCAACCTCCACGTCAGACAGGACACTGTCCTCACACACAGACCGGGTCTGTAGGTAGTCAGTAATCCAGTGGACGATGGAGGAACTGACATTCACTTCTGCCCAAGCCACTGTGGACAGAATAGTGTTAAAAGCAGTGGAGACGGGTTTTTTTTAAAGTCCCTCTTATCATGTTGCAGATTTCCTGCAGCAGGTTGATGATTACATCAGCAGGGGTTAATGTGCAAACAGCAATAGGGTCCAGTAGGGACTTCACCTACAACCTCAGGTGGGCCAAGACTGGCCTTAAAGCACCTTTATCACATGAGATGTAAGGACCACAGGTTGGAAGAGCTTGAAATCAGACTAAGTAGGCTTCTTGGGGACAACCTCTTTATGCCGGCTCAGGCTGAAAAAAACAATCTAGGACAAGAAATAACGATAAGTCTTAAGGATTCTTGAAGTAATATCATCAGGACTCGTTGCTTTCTGTGGGTGGAGTCTTTCCAGCTGTCTCTTGTTCTGATCTGTCTAGTTGAACATATTGGGGTGAGAGCTGAATTCTACAGTGGAGATGGAGGTGGGATGTTGCCCTGGAGATAGCATCACAGAGGAGTACTGGGGACGGGGTGGGAGCTGACCCTATAGACAACTGCAGCGTGATGTCACAAACACCTGATATGCTGTCTCAGTTTTCTACTGGTTGGCAAATGTATATGCTTTCAGGGTTTAATGTATGCAGTTGATACCACATGTAGATGTCAGCTTACAGTAAAAACATTTATTCACTTGCTGCATGTACTTGTATTTACTTGCAACAGCTCACCTCCAACAGGTAATTCATCAAATATCTTTGAAAAACGATGCTTTCTAAACTCAATATATGTTTATTTTAAACTTTTGGTGATTGTTTTTGCTATCCTACAAGCATGAACAGAAATCCAAACAAAAACATGTAACAGGTCTGTTGAAAAAAAACAAATCATTAACAATCTTTCTGCTGCCTGCTGTTTGTCACTTCATGTTGCATCCTGTGATCGATTTCATGCCAAATCAAACTTTCCTTAGTTTAATTTTTTATGATACACATCCTTCCCTCCCTCACTGCTTCTTCTGGACATCCATTATCAGCTCATCTCCATCTCCACAGATCTTTAAAGTTATCTTCTTCTGATTAGCTGTGGTTTCAGATCACTGCTTGGCTTGTTGTTTTTGGGAGTCACTGTGCACCCCAGTTTGGCATGATGGTATTCATACAAAATGTGTTGCATTCCATGAAACAATCTCTCCCTTCCATTGTGATTCAGAGAGCCCAGACCAGTCTGTTGAATCAAAGCAGACCTTTATGAATCCACTTCTTTGTGGTCCTAGTTTGAACAGGATTCTGTTAAACAAGAGGTATCAGATCTCCCAAGACAGGGAAGACTGTGGAACTGCATGCAACCTTGGATGTAATAGGTCCAAGAATTTATTGCCTCTGTAGTCAACATACTTAAAAGTTGGCAGTTTTTTGGCATGATTGCAATCCCCCGTGATAATGTTGAGTCAGAACCTTGAAAACAGTGGAGTTAATAACATCCCATGCTGCATCAGCTGATGGGAGACTATAAACAATGAAAAATCCACAAGGAACACAAACCAATAGCAAGCAGTTCACTGCCTGAACTGCAGAGATGTTCCTCCAAATATACATGACTAGGATTAGACCACCTCTCACTGCTCCTCACAGCTCAACTATCCAATCAGACATTACCAAAGGTGGTTACCACCAAGTTGTGGTTTGGGATATGTGAGTCAAGCTAAGACTGAATGAAACACAAGACACCACACTCATGGTATTCCAACTGTATGTTCATCAGTGAGTGAAGCTTACCTGTGCTACGCCCTACCTACTCATACTTCCTGTAATGATCACAGGAACAAGGAGTCTTCTCCTCTTCATTTCTGCCCTGCAACCCCATTCTCTCCCTCACAGCTCTTCCAAGATTTTGGGCCTTGCTTGTCTTGTTTATAAAGCACAATCAGCATCAATCCCAACTAGAATCAGTTCAAAGTCCGTCTCTTTCATGGCTGTGAGATTCCAGGAAAAACAGAAGTAAATATAAAAATGCCAATTTTGAAGCACAAAAGTGTCATTTCTATTGAGTTACAATATAGAAGGAAGCAAAAGAAAACATTTAAAAAAGGCTGAAAAAGAAAGAATGAGTAAAAACAGTAGAGAAATAAAGAAAACTAAATAAAATACACAATCGCGCTGTGCAGCAGAAAGGCACTAACACAGGGCAATTTTTTAAACTTTAATAACACTATTCTATTAAAGGGATCCATTCATGAGTCAATAAAAAGAGCCAATATTCCTCCTATGTGCTTCTTTTGTCAGCGAGTCTTGTCATCAATTTTTTTTAGATTACATTTTCTTGGAAAACTTGAACAATCTGAAATAGTGTAGATACACAGACATTGTGCTTTGTTTAAAATGAGCACATTGTTAATGCTGAACACCAAACAGGAAGTGATCAGTTGTTAATATGGACAAAAATCTACAAACTGAGATAGACTGGTGACCTCTCCAGCCTCAAAACTAAATCATTTTCCATCCTTGTGTCACAATAGGTGTCTACTCTGGTATGGTGATCAAGGTACCTTGACCTTGGAGCTCAGCTTGAATAAATTTGGACGATTTTCGTTTCTCTTTTGTATCATTTGTAGTCTCTGTCTGTTAACCTGGGGTTGCATTTTCTTTTTTGCCTTCACCCTGGAATGTAGGCAACAGATTCATGAACGTTACACTGTTTTACTAATACAGCTGTGGTCACAGGAATATGAAGCTGCTTGGAGAAGGTGTAGTAGCTCCTCAGACAGCTCTGGTCTCTGCTTTCTCTGGTTCATGTTCAGTGTGGTGCACACAATAATTCTGATCTACGATCACCTACCCAAACCTAACTTTAACCCAAGTCTTAAATCCCACAAGCACATACACAAAACTCTGATATTTGGCTATTTTATTTTCCTGAATAAAAAAAAAATTAACAATCATTATAAAAAATTAACAATCATTTGGAGATGTCTCAAAAATTAGTCGAAAAGGTTTCCAACCTGATCCTCAAACACTCCACGTTTTTAAACCTTTTGTAATTTGCAACATATTAAAAAAATTAAACATTTAAAATGTATTTGAACTAGTGCCTTCACATTTCACTGCATATTTGCCTTCATAATCAGTTTGAACTGACTGGATTTTGCTGTGAAATGAAATGTGCACTCGTAAATCCCATTGGCTTATGGGGTGACAAATCCAACTGGCTTGAAACCTTTCTCTTATCTCTGCTTTCATTTACTGCTGAGCGTAGTAAATATGGACAAATCTGCGGTTAACTTTGTTAGAGTTTTAAAGGTTAAAGCGTGGGGGCAGCAGGAGGAGGAGGAAGGTGTAGCTATGACCCCCTGCAAAAATAGCAAAAAAGGAGAACAAGACACAGGGTTCACACACACACACACACAACAAAAGAGAAGGCTGCAGCATAAAATGACTTCAAAATTACTGCAGAAGTTTAATCCAATTTCCTTGGCAGTCAGAGCTGTGTAAAAATCACACAGTGGTTTGGCCCCTGTGAAAGCCACAGGGACGCAATTTCAAAACCTCCAAAAGCAAGAAAAAAAAAACGACTGAATCAATGATCTAACAAGGGAAAGACAGATTTAGGGAAAATTGACTGCAGCAAATAAGAAAGGCAGAAGTATGACCAAGCAATCAGAGATAGGGACAAGAGAATAAAAATATTGTTTTCAGTATTTTTTAAATCTTTTTAATAACTCTGTTAAATTACAGCTAATATGTGTTTTGGAAAAAAAACCTAAAATCTAAGACCAAGAAGGTCTTAATAGAACATGGTGAAAGTATCTTTTACCGTATTCTAGTGTTTTCTCTGAAATATTATATATACTATAGGCTGACTTGCACCATGAAAACTGTATTAACGGGAGCGGCCTCCCATCCTGCCCCCCCCGCCCCCCCATCATCCCTGCGTTACCTTTCATTGCCACCACAAATGTGCATCCACATGCAGAGCCGGAGCTCCTGGAGCGGCGCCAGGCAGCGTCCCCGCAGCCTCCCAGCAGAAACAGCTTTGTCAAACTCAGTTAGCCGCCTCAGAGGGGAAACACCTTTCTCCACAGTAATACTCCAACTACTCACATCATGCCCCTGCCTGTGCCTCAGCCACCTCATCAATCCACACCACAACAAAGGTAAACAGCCTCACACCTTCCACACAGAGGCCCGCGCTGCTTTGTTGACACAGTGTTCGTGCAAGCTGCCTGCACAGAGGGTGAGCGACGCACAGGACAGACTGAGCTTCATTTACAGAAGGTAATTGCACTGGGCCAAGTGCTGCACTTTTGTGATGAGATTTTTTTTTTTTGGCTTTGCTAAATTCTTTTTAACCCTCTCAATTTGTTTACTTGCTGAATGAACCTCCGATGACAGGGACATATAATTTCAGGTAAACACAAACATGTCACCTTCTTGGTGGAATGGTCACTGACAGGTTATTTTCCCAACAGACTCGTTTTTGTTTTTTCTTTCTGTGCACACCAGAGCATGAAATAACATGACACTTGTCTGCTTGAGATCACCTGACGTGCTCGGGAAAAAAGTCATAAATATGAACATTTTCCAGGTCTGATTTGGAGCGATGCAGGGTTCTTTACGCTCATTTGGTTTTGCAAAGACACTCTTGATAAAAGCATTCATCCCTCAAGTGATTCTGGCAGGATGAAGCCTTACCAACAATTTTCCTTTAATTCTGTTCACATCTTTGGTTTGGGTCTGTCTTCCAAGCTAAACTGTTACAACCAGAAAACAACTGGTTTTCTGGTTTTGGTTTCTGGTTTTCACATTTATAAATTACGTTCTCATTTTAAAAAAAAAATAAACTTCATGACATCCAGACAACAACAAAAAAAAAGAATACTGAGTACAGGAGAGGATAACACATGTACATTTCCATAGCTGTCCTTGCATATTGTAAATTTAGTATTGCGTTGATGAAAATCACAGGATGTAGCCAAACCTTGCATTTAAAATACAAACAGAAAAATAAAATAAAACTGAGAAAACTCATGATATGTGAGATTAGACGGTGGCAGCACAGACATTTACTCAAAAATTATGCCCTTAGATGACCTTTTGAGTTCTCTCTTCCTCCAAACTCTAACAAATAAACATCTACGCGCTTCATTCATCCAGAGGAGGTTCAAAGTTTTTTTCAGCATTCACTTCATGTTCATGATGAAACGCAGAAAAAAATACATCTCAAGGTTAGAAATGACAAATCACAGGTGTTTTCTTTGTGTGCCACAGACTGCTCCTTACAATCAGTGCTGTTTACAATATGCAGACTGATGCGGGTGGACACATGTGGCTTTCTGGGAAAGGAAATTGTGCTATTAATATGCTGTAGGAAGGAAAGAGAAAAATGGTCAAAACCTGGTGTATTAACAGACAGCATAGCATGGAACAATGGTTATTGTTGCCATACAGCTATTTAAATGAGGTATGTTTCTCTTTGCAGATTCTGCAGCTGTGTATTCTGGCAGAATTGTCCCGTTATGGCTTTATATAAATCTGCCATGATGCAGTAAACAAACTGATCCTTAGTTTTTTAGTTCAGCTCAACCAAAATAAAGTGTATATGAATGTGATTTGGCATCATCCATTGAAGGACACCAGCCTCTTTTTTAATTTCTCATCTGGCTTCTTTTTCCTCATTCCCTCTCCATCAGGATGCAGATCCTCCCATCGCCGATGAGAACAGAGAGAGTGATGAAGAGACAAAAGGTCAGAAAAAGTCAAAGCTGTACAGGCATTTCTCAGGATGAGACGTCACCGCTGTTCAGAAATCATTTTAATCTGACATCAGCGTGATATTTGTGTTGCACGGCTGTTACGGCTCTTGTGATCTTCAACAGATGAACGCTCCGGAAAACCAAAGTGAGTAAGGAGCAAAGCTAAAATAGCTCACTAAGGTCGGTTAATGGGTCACAGACAGAATGATGGAGGAGAAATTAGATGTAGTATGACAGAAGATTTATTTCACTGTTCGAGTTTCTGAGTAAGACGTAGTGAAATGCGTTACAATCTACCTTAAGCAGGTAAAACTGAATCCGGCCATTAATTATTTTATCCTGTAATTGTTTTTTTCAAATACAATATCTCAAAATATCTAAATTTGGGGAATGTTTTTCTTCCTGGCCAATGAATTATTTCACAACTTTCCCTTTTCGTGAAGACTTGTTCATCCTATCTGTGACCTGTTTCCCACCTCACCAGGTGCTCCGCCCTACTTCTTACATCTGCTTTTTCTGTTTTCTGCCTACCAACAGTTACTCTTTTTAGTCATTTGAATTTCCATAAACTTTAATTTCTTCTTAAATCCATATTTTCATATTCTCAGAAAAACCTCCTGTCAGGTCAAAGTGTCTGCTCGAGTCTATAGAACTCATGTTCGATTCCTCAAAGACACCAAATTTAATACTTTAATCTTTATTACTTATATGAAAAGTAATACAGTATAATGAAGAATGCTGCAGGGGGGAAATTATTCCCACGTGCATCCAGTTAAACAGGATGTTAGCTCAGTCAGAGAAACGGACGAACTGTCTTTTTACAAAGAGAGTAAATATGTGCATAAAATAAATAATATCAAAGTTACAGCAGAGAGGTTTACATCTTTGCGCGTGTCCCTTTATTGTAAAAGATATCTCTTCCTGTTGTTGGATAATAAACACTGAAACACCGTTAACGCTTTTTAAAAATAAAAGCAAAAGAAAGAAAATTAAAAAGTGCATGTTTACCTTTAGTGCAGGTCGGTTCAATGAAAAGTAAAAACTATACAATCCTGTATCATATTTAATCCAACCAACACTCGAGCTGTCGGAAAAATCAAAAGGCGCGAAAAAGTCTCTTCTGGGGCGAATAAGCATCTGTACCAATTTCTACAAACAGAAACAACAGGATACTGTCAAATGTATTGTTTGTTCTTTGTTCCTCCAGCAGGATGAAGCTTCTAAATATAACTTCACCATCTATTTTGGAGCACGTTTTTTTTCTTCTAAATCATCCTCAAAAGTAAGAATTCCATCCAAAGTTTGTTCAATCCTCTGAGAGATGTGTACGGCCATGATAAGCCGGCTCGGCATCACTAATAGAGAAGCAGAGGCAGACGACAGATGCCTTCTACCTGACAGACAATTGTCTGGCCACCTCTGCAGTCGCTCGGACTGACAGGGTTCGATATTTCAGAGATGGCGGTCGATGTGAGAACTCCTAAATTATACACAAGGTCCTCTGGGACATGACTTTAATATATCTCTGTGGAGGGAACAAGGCTTGCAGTCACAACACAGGTTTCTGCTCCCTCTGTTTTTTTTTCTGAACTCAAGACCTCACCTGCAAAACACTTGGAAATTGATTTATTATCATCTAATTTCAAACACTGTCTGGAACCAGGAGATGTTTTACTCACTGAAACAAAATTTTTGTTGATCTTAAGATAAGGTTCTTTGGAATGTATTTACACTTTAAAAATATTCATGGAAAGGTGGAGAAAAATAAACAAACTCAACCTAAGTAAGCAATAAGTTTTCCCTGTACCTGGAACACTTTTCTTGCTTATGTTTGTCTTTGACTATTTTCAATTACTGGTGAAGCCCCTATCCTCTTCCTTGATCTATCCACAACACTGTTATCTTTCGCTCCTACTTATAATATGTTTACTCATCCTGATGAATTCAATTACATCTTTTCAGAGGAAATTACTGTGGGGGTGGCTCAGCCTGCCAGAGGTCAGCACTGACTGTGAATACTAAAACTACACTCCCCCAAACACATTACACAGCCTATTACCTGCTGCTTTCCACACAGCACTCAGCGACCTTACATATAAGCCTTTCTAGTGCCACAGATGAAATGCTTTCTAGATGGGATCTGGCGTGGAGAAGACGGGAAGAGAGCTGGAGCTGTCCCTGGGCCTAATCGTTTCAGAGAGCCATCCCCACTGCAGCTGCAAAACCCGCCACTACCGATTAGAGAGGGATATACAAGGCCAGGCAGAGCGTAAAAGGTGCGGAGAGGAGGCTCACACCCTGAGGGGGGACGAGGGGGAAAACCAGAGCTTCTGACTTCTTTAGTTATTTATTTATTTCATTTATGTGGAAGAATGTTAAGATTGATAAGTTGTAAAAAAAAGAAGAAAAAAAAACCGCAGAGCAGGTACAAACCAAGCCTGCAATGTTGAGACTTGGGAGCCAAGCAGACATGTCTTCTTTCACAGTTTTCTGGTACTTGGTATAAAACGTTTCCACACCAAAATAGCAAAAAACAGTTTCTGAGTTGTGGTCTGAAGTACTTCTTTTACTTATGGAGGGAGATTTCACACAAAGCACCTTCTCTAAATTCAGAGGAAGTCATTCTCCTTTGTTGAACTCCAAGGTGACAATTTCATTGTAACCCTGTTACATTAAATCTCAGAAGAGTTGATTGTGTGGAGACAAATAAAATGCTGGGAGAAGTTCACACGTAATTATCTAGATGCAGAAACCCATTTCAGGTCTATCAAACCTGTCAGACTGATTAAACACAGTGGATGAGAGAAGATGTCAGGAAAAGGGCCTTTCCCCCTGTCCTCTCTCTGAACTGTATGTGTTGGGGGGGTAAGGATAACAGTCTTTACTGGGAGAAGGTTTAATCTAACAGATCCAAAAGCCAATTTGCCTGAGCATGTTGTGTCAAACCAAAAACAATAAATGTTGTTGCAGTATCAGATGTACTTTCCATTAAAATGCACAAGAACTTTATTTATTAGTTTATTTATTGTGCATCAGTTTTTTTATTCCTTAGACGGTCAATAAACCAGCTGTATGATCACTATTTATGTAGATATTTTATAGTCGTTATAGGTGTAGTCTTGTGCAATAATAATCAAGAATCTAAATATGTCCAGTTACTTTATTTTTTTATTTATTTTGTTAAATTTACTGTGAAATAATAGCACAAAAATATTATAGTAAAAATATGATGGGACATTGTGAAAGTGTCATTTTTCCTAAAAAATAAAATAATTCAGAGTTAAGAATAATTGTTTGTTGATTGTCATGAACTAACGTGTCTGTTATCTGTTTATGCTACTCTACCTCAAACCAACAGAAATGATCTAAATCTGATTGCAGTCTTTAGGTGCATTCACACCGGCCACTTTGTCAACGTCAAGCAACGCTGATAACGCTCCAAATTTGACGTTTGAAGTTGAAGCTCATAACGCCTGCCAGTCAGAGCGCATAGGCGTTAAAGCTCGTAAAGCCTGACCGAAAAAGAGCTCGAAGGCGGGGCTTCCTTTGTTATGGGATGTTCGGAGCTATTGCGGATCATATTGAGACAGTGGCTTGGATTTATTTACTTCATAGATCTAGACAACGTCGACGTCGGGTGCATCAGCGCCGTTTGTGGATACACCCCATTCTTCAAATGCGTTCTGAGTTTGGTGAGTTTAACCATTTGCTCCAGGAGCTACGTTTGGATGAGGTTAATTTATCTCCCATTTTGGCTGATCCCGCTTCTTTCCAGCTACGTGCTGTGACGTCTTACGTCACTACGATGAGACGCTCTGATTGGTTGACATGCCACTTCAAGAGCGTTATGAACGTCAAAAGTTCAGCTAGCTGAACTTTGACCTTTTCTAGCTTTTCTAGCTTTTCAAGCGTCAACGCCTGAAACGCTAGAAAAGCATGAAAAGTTGCTGCTCATAACGCTCACAAAGCGCCGCAGAGCCGTTGAGGTCTGTCTGACGCCCGTCCACCATAGACTTTACATATAAACTTGCCGCTTATGAAGTTGATGGTTGGGCCGGTGTGAACGCACCTTTTCAGTTGAAAACACAATGCTTTATGACATAATACAGTTTGTTATTTACTATTAAAACTTCCAGTTTTCTGTGAGTTAGCAGCAGCTGTGTTTACAAGTATCTCACCATTACAAAGGTGTAAAAGCTATTTGTGTTGGTTAGTGTTGATTGTTGCAGTAGTCAGTGCTGCACAGAGTGGTGTTGAGGATGTTTGCTTTCAATTTACCAAAGTGTGAAACTTTTATTGTATATTGTTGTCATTTTGTAACAATTAAGGACAATAAAAATAAAATGCTGTTGATTTGGGATGGTTTACCATTTCTCAGACTTTTTTAAAGGTACCACCTCAGAAACAAAAAAAGCTCTATTGGAACCCTCGACTGTGACAAACATTTAAACCCTCCAGAAGAATCTTGCTAATTTACATTCATATCTGACATGTGAGGCTAAAAGCTCTGACCTTCATCCTGGTTGATGAGTCCATCTGAGATGTGATAGTCCTGAAAACAACATCCCAACATGTCACGCCATGTGAAATGGGTCACATGTGACCACACAAAAAACATGCCAAAATTAAATATGTGCAGAATATTTGTGTTGCATGTTATTGTCTTGGGAGACTTTTTACATTTTTGAGTTCTTTAGCTTTACATTAGTTTGTCTTATGGCAGATAAATAGTTTGTTATTGTTAATTTATAGATAGTTGATACCAAAAATAGTTCTGAGAACCATTAAAGTCTTGACCACCAACAATTCGAGAACATTTTACAATAGTATTTCTTTTTTCTTATTAATTTGTTGGTTTTTTACCTGACACTTCATTATTTTTACTGCAATTTTTATAATCCTTTTCAACAATGTACGTAAATTGAAAACTTTGAGCTTAACTGGCTGAGTTTTTGAATTTTTAACTTGAAATTTATGAAATACGAATCATTTAGAGGATAGCGTGGCCTAATAATTTCAAGACTCACACGGCCATATGTCCTGTTTCATTAAATATGCATTAAACCACGGAGCAAGTAAATGAGAAAACGTCCACACACAACATCTAAATTTTAGATTCAAACTGCTGACTTCTTGAAGATTTAGCTGAGGTACAGCATGATTTACTGAGCAAGCAGGGTTTTATTTTTCCTGTGGGAGAAAACTAGCTTTTGAAAAAAAATAAAAACTCATTCTAAGGAAAATAGTTTTAAAATTCAAAAAGATCCTTCCAAAAATAGATTTTTTTTCTCCTCTGCAAATAAACTGCCACATTTTTTGAGGATGGAGGAAAATAAGTGAAGCAATGAGTCAAATTAGGATGTATAGAACCCTCTCACAGAGTGAGAGAAAGACATTTGCACATGAAGAGTTGAAAATGAGTCGCATTCAGCCAAGCTGTGAGCTCCACCTAGGAGGCAGTGAAAGAGACCGAGACAGGCACAGAGAGGGGCTGAGGCAGGCAGGCGCCAAGCCTTGAAGAGGGGCATTCTGGCATAATGACTCTCATTTACCATTGACAGGCCTTGGGAAAGTTAAACTAATTATGACGCCACACAGATGCTGAATAACCTTTGATGAAGTTAATAACTGGCAATCCAACAAACAGGTGTTGAATGATTTGTGTTACCTCCCCTGGAATTATGGGATGTTCCTATTTTTTTCTTTATTTAACTCAAAGCAGTAATCAAACCAGAGGAAGAAGTCTCATCTCTGTCATTCTGTGGCTAGTATCCTCAATAATGGAAGACAAAAAGCTATTACTGTAACATGTCACATAAAGGACAATTATGACTGAAAAAGAACTCACAAAATGCTCCATAAAGTGGCAACAGGTGTCGATACAAAGGCTCATCACCTGAAGTGCACTCGGTCTTCACTGTGAGTTCAGTATCTAAGTCTCTTCCTTGGGGATACGGTGATGATATAAACCTCTGATGTAACCCATATATATTTACATTTTACACTTTTCAAAGCCAAATATAAATATTTAAAAACTATATCCTACAATAATAACCACAAATCAGTACGTGGTAGACACAGTGAGTTCACTACTACGATAGTCAACTAAAAACATCAAGTTTTGAAACTGGGAATTCTTGATATACATCCTCATATGTCAAGGAGAAATCTAGGACACATAAAAGGACTCTCGTTTCTCCACAAATCTTTAACAGGTAGAAATAATCTGTATGCACGGAGGTAACAAACTCAGCTGAATGTCGTCAAATTGTGTCACATTTCTATAGTGGCGCAGCAGAAAAAAAAACCTTTCAACACGTAACAGATCCATAACGATGGATTTTACACAAAATCATTTGAGATCTTGGACAAATGTTTGATGATGGAGTATTGATTTAGTGAAGCAGCTGTTTGAAGCTTTTACTTATAGACAATGTGAATTGTTTGAATATTTCTCCTGAAAAAATCTAACTTAATCCAGTTGTGTAAAAGCCCTGACAACTCCTTTTGTCTAACATGCTCTGAATTTGAGTGCAAATCAGATTTAAGCCACTAATGACATATTCTTGCTGTTTCCATCATGTTGAGTATCGATCTGTTCTCGCCACTTAGAACAATACCTGACTCGTTATTTTGTAACGACATACTAAAATAAAAAAGCGTATTTCGGCGTGTTAATCTTTCTGCTTTTACCTCCCTTGTTTAGAAAAGTTAATTGTTTAAGACACTCTAAATATTAATGGGTCTATTTATGATGTGAAATACATGTTTCTAAGGTAAATTATTCCACACACGTTGCCACCATTACAACATGATCTCCAATGGCATCATAAACCACTTCGTTTGTGTGTTTGAGATGAGGGAAATAAACAAGCTTCTTACAGAACCACACTGGTGTTTCTTTAAAGCCCGTGTAAATTAACAACAAATGTGTGTTCTGAGTTTGTCACTGCACAGGAATATTAGTTATTAGTCATCCAGCCAAATTTGAATGATTAAAAACACTGCGAAGCATATGAAATTTGGTTACAAAATAATGAAAAAAGGATCAGTTTTCTCTGCTCTGAGACGCTGGGGGCGTGTCCGCTGCAGGCGCTGAAACCTGTCTGTCTCATCCTCTAGCAGCACCTCCTTCTCTTCCCCACATCACTGCATTTCCTCCGTTTCTGAGTCCCGGCTGGTTCGTTAAGTTTGAGGTTCTACCCACATGTAAAACTGCGCATCGCTGCTTTTTGAGGAGTTGAAATATTTCCACACAACCGCAATGCTTCAGACTTGTTGATCAGTGAAGGAGCGGAATGTGCTGCTACGCCATTCTGAGCTTTGTTTAGCATATGAAGGCAGCAGGTGGCAGAAGTAGCTCCTACCTATCATGCTGGTTTAGTTACTGTCTACTGTGTGGCTCCTCTGCACAAAATCGACCCAAAGCTTTTTCAGATGGTCATCCCTTGGATGAAGGAGCGGGAAAACCACTGAAGCTACCGCACTGTACGGTTTTATATGACGAGAGCAGCAGGGGGCGGGGTTATCCTTTTAGATCCGCCCATAAAATCCTGAAACAGAAAACTCTTGAAACGCAATTTGAAGGCTAGCTCCACAACAGCACAGTTTTTAATTGTTGGGAGGTTTTTCACATGTTTAGAACAGTACATTTATTGTTTATAATGTGGTTAGAAGAAAATAGCAGAATTCCCTTTACACGGTCTTTAAAGCAAATATGAGGGTTTAAAGCCAGACTGAATCCTGATTCAGTCCAAATAAAACAAACATTTGTCTGTACTTTTTATGAGTTTGCAGGTTATGCTGAACATAAGCTAAGTTAATATATTCATAATTATAAAGATGGTTCACTGGTTAAAGAATCTCCTGTCAAAAAAAAGCAAGTTGTGTTTGTTTTGCTAATTATTGCATGTTCATGGTCTTGCTGTTTGTTTTATACTCTCATGCAAATGAAATACATTTTTGATAAAAATGTAAATAAAGTCCATGATGTAAACTGAAAGTTAAAATTTGTCAGTTGAATGTAAAACCTGCCTGCAAGTTTCCTTTTTTATTTGGTTTTTATTTTAGCCTGTAATTTGGTGCAGTTAAGATTTTCCTGCTTCTTTGTCAGATTACTGGAAAAGATTTCCCAGGTTTACATAAACACGACCAGCAGAGGGGCATGAGATCAGCCCATGAGATCCAGGATTTGTTTAATCAGCCTGGATGAAGAGTGCAGATCTTAGCTGACTAATTGGCTTGTACTGCAAGTCATAAAATATTTCTGCTAAAATAAATACATTAATTTAGATTTTATTTGTTTGTTTGTTTGTTTTTATCTTACATTTATTTCATCCCTGTATTTAGGAAAAGCCTTACAGAATCAATTTATTCATTTTCACTCATAAAAAGTCACATTTAAATTCTTAATTATAACCATATTTTACAAAAAAAGTCATTGAATCCCATCAGATTTTTTTAGATAAAAACAAAACAAATAAACAGCCTGGTTTTGAACATCAAGGGGAAAATTAAGTTTCAAGTAGAGCAGTATCATTTATTGGTTAACATTTTACACTTTAGTGAAATTACTCACTAAAAGAAATTGTTTTCTTTCTACAACTTATGAAATCAAAAGAAGGAAAAATATTGCTGAGTTCTAACAATTAATGGAATGGATCAGTGTCTGTATCTCCTGCTGGTTAACAGACTGATACGAGTCTTTAACAACAAGCATTACCACAAACAAATGAGCCATTAACACCTATTTTAAAACTAAAACCTCAATTATTTCCTTCTGTGAGGGTGCATTTAAACTTTATGATAATGACAATCCACCAAATCCCTGTGGAATCAAAAATTAAAAAGCCCACCTTAGAGAGTTTACCGTGTGGGATCGTTTGCCAAGCAACAGCAGAGAGTGCACTAATGGAAGCTGTTAAATATTATTTTGCTCCTCAAAATGATGCACTGTGCATTTTTCACCCCGTCCTTTGAGTTTCAAGCCGTGTGTGTGTGTGTGCGCGCGTGTGTGTGTATGCGATTTATAATATGTGCAACTGTGATTCTAGAAACACACAGAATTCAAACATCTCTTTTGCACCACTGCACAATGTTCCACCACTGAATCGCTGCTCACTCAAACACGTTAATGAACATTTAAACAATGTAAATGTCTTCTGTGTGCATTAGGGTGCACCACAATTAACTTGATGTGATATTTGTTTCTGTAAGCCTCTAAAAGTCTACTCTGTATCGATGCTGCACCTTTCCTCCCCTGCATATTCAATCAGCTGATGTTCATATTGACAGAGTAAAATATTGTTTCAGGCCAGAGCAAAATAACATCTGATGTTTTATTTGGCTGAGGAAAACGAATCGGCTACGAAATGTAACAAAACTGTTGTCTATTGATCTGTTTGGGTTTTTTTTTTCATAAACAGGTTAATTTTTAATATGAAATAAACAGTTTGTGTAAAGAACATTTTAAAAACTCCAGATCTTCCCCTCAAGTGTTGTAGAGTATATTTATAAATCATATCATATTTGCACTTTTTGAAAAAATATGACCTCAAATGCAAAAGCTTTTAATCTTGTTATGCAATGATTACTGTTTCGGCACTATTATTCATATGATATGCATCTAAGAACAGTTCAGTGCTTTATGTAGAGAATAATAACTACAGTACACCAGGAGATGGACCAAGTTTATATGAATGTGTTTGTCAAAGATGCTGTACATTACCTGAAACAGATGAGAGTAAAACTGTGTTTGACAGGCAGAACCGCAGACGGTCCAACAGAAAGGATAGTTATATTGATAGAGACAAGGAGCAGACCCTCATCTGGGAAATAATTAGGACAAAGCCACTATGTGCGCGAATCTGTTGCCGCTTCCCACTCAACTGTGTCAAACAGCTTGGTCAATAATCTTCAGCAATTCCAGAGGATTAGAGTCTTATTAAGGAAGCACCGTCTGTCACACAGACATCAAGAGCCCAAAACAAGTCGCTTCCTAACTGTTTATTTTAATAAAAGGAAAAAAAGACACAGTGAGATAACTGATCGCATTACAGGTCGAACATGGTTCACAACTGTGTTTGGTTTCTGAGTGTCTTATTAAGTTCTCCTCTCCAATGGGGTTGTTTTCATTGTTCAGATTAATAATGTTTTCTTATGTAACAAACTGCTGAACTCCTTTTACCCTCAGACACGGATCTATAACTTGTAATTGGATATTTTCCATGTGCACTGACATTAATTTAACCTTATCCTTTTTTATTATTATTATCACCATTATTATTATCATGATTATTATTTTTTATGGTTTGGAATGTTTTGAAGGATGCATAAGGTGATTTCTTCTAAAAAGCTGCAACTTGGTTATTTTTTTTCGCATCATATTTTAAACTTCACAAAATCCTTGTAAAGCCTATCACACATCCCACATTCACACTTGTAGATCTGAGAGTGCTGATGTCTCTGCCCAGCACTGAGCTCCCGATTCTCCCTTGTGTAGTTTGACAAACAAGAGAACACAATAAAATAAAATAAAGACGGAACAGTCCTCACAAAGTGCGTACAAGACTCAAGTTCTTACCGTGTCCGTGTAATTTGGCGACGACTGAAGCAAGAACCAAAGCCGCGAAGAGTGTCGTGAATTGCCGGTATTGTCTCGCACACATGTCTACTAAAGTCGATGTTTGCTCTTCGTGTTGCAAAGCGAAAACGTCCGTGTTTTACAGGAAAAATAAAAATACTCCCAGCAGAGAAAAAGGGAAAACAATAAAACTACGAGCAAGGCGAGGAGCTTAAACGTCTGGTTGTTTTCCTGAAATGATTCGCGGAGTGAAAACGGACAGCGAGGGAATAATGAGGTGAAACGCGGAGGTCTCTTTTTAATTCGGACGCGCAGTAAGCGGATTGCTGGCTGTGTGAGCTGACGGCACACAGAGAGAAGAGAGGAGGCAGCCGAGGCTTCAGCACCGCGGACAGCTCCTAGCGTCTGCGCATGGAAACGCCTCCTACAACTTAGTCGGAGCTGTTCTCTCAGAGGGAGCTTTGTTTTCTTTCTCACTTCTTTGCACACTCCCTAATGAAGCTTTTTTAAAGATGCTAGGTATTTTCAGTAACACTGGCCTAATCAGTTATAATAAGTGCGTTACAGAAAGGAAGCTGTTTTATGTAAACAAGATACAGTATCTGACTTTATTCAGGTCTATTTGGGATACAAAATCTAACACTTATAAGTGTCATTAATGCAGAAAAGTTTTCTATGAAACACAACTGTATATTATTATACCATCAAAATAATAATAATAAAACGTTTTAATTCACAAACTAATTCATTTCATTTCAAATTTCTCTTTGTGCTGCTGGTAGTGTTTGTACATTTACGGAGTTTTTGAACATGTCTTTTGTTTTTATTTCAATTTTTCATTCTTATCCAAAGTCAAGACAAGTTTATTTATCTATTTTTTAATTATTTGGTTTCTTTTTTCCCTGCTGGTTGCTGGTTCAACTCACGACTCCAACCTAAAAACTCCCTTGTAAAATAAAAGGTTTATCTTCATTTGACCTTCCTGATTAGGCAAGGTCAAAAAAGGAAGTAATACCTATAAAAGGGAACAGTCCTTTTAATCAGCTACACCAGGTTTTTGCCAATAAGTTGGTTTAATTTATCACACATGTGCATGTGTAGCTGCAAGAAACCAAACTACTGGTCTCCAGGCTTGATGTTGTAGTTTAACCGTGACGTAACATCATGGTCATCATGTCCAATTTTTATCCAGCAGAAATACTTTTCATGTTTGAGCCACTTTTGTTCAAAGATTCAAAAATTTGTCATCTAGAGGATAATAGTGTGGAAGATTCAAATAGTTTTCCATACTCTATTTTCTTTTTACATATTTATCCATCCGATTCTAATGAGGGATGCCGGTAGCTGGCGTCTATCTCCTGTTAGGTGAGAGGCGGGTTTACACCCTGAACAGGTCACCAGTCTATTGTAGGGCCACAAGAGGAAACAACTAACCATTCACACACTCATTCACACCTAGGGCCAATTTAAAATCACCTAATAATTTAACATGTTTTTTGTCAGTAGGAGGACACTGGATGATCTTCAAGACCATAGAGGAGGTCGGGGTTAAAGAGGAGCAGGACTGATGAACATTTAATGCTTCAAAAATCATCAGGGATCATGAACGTGTTCAATACATTCTGAAAAACCAAAACAAACGTGTAAAACAATATAGAGTTTTGCACGATAATCCATTATTGATTTTGACTGAGTCTAGTTATGTACGCGTATGCTGTCCTCCACTTTCCTCTTTTCATTTCTGGCCCTAATTTTATCATAAAACCTTTCTGACTAGTTTTTTGTGCCCACAGGAGTCAGGACTGCAGCTGAGAGGATTTTTTTTTCCTCCTTCCAGTTCAATTCTCAGTAAAGCTCAGACCCCGCTGTGCATGATAAGCCCTGAGGTGAGACATTTCTCAGGTTCTGGAAATAACCACGCCATTCTCCAAGTCTCTTATAGGTCACTTTTCTGTCCCTTTTTTCTCATGTACAGCTTATGTCTCGGGGCTGTTACAGTTAGCCAGTGAGATACAGTATATCTGTCCAGTATCGTTTAATGAATTGGGTGCTGTTCCAGATTTGGTAACTGTCAGTTGACACTATCCAGTCAGAGTAGAAGCAAGTGTCTAAGTGAGGACTAATGAACAAGGAGAAGGGATGTATTGTGCTTTGGCAGAGCAGATGGGGAAGGAGGAAGCCGAAAACACTCCTGAACTTCATAAAACATTTGTAATCCTAGCGAGTCTTGTATTATACTGTAAAATAAATTTGCATTAAGTGTTCTTTGTAGCCAGTTTGGCAGCGTTCAAACAAATATTGGGTACACTGTGCCTTTTGGGAAGCCTTAAAGAAACACAGATAAAAACAAAGCTTCTAAGGTGCAACTTGACAAGAAATGCTGCAGCAATGTAACATAAGAGTAAAAAAATACAGGAAAACCTTCAAAATAAGATCATGATTTGTGCACAGTGGGAGCTCTTTAAAGAAATCCCTTTAATAAGATAAGTTTATTCTCATGTGTAGGCAGAAAGTTACCAAACTACATAAAAATAGACTCATGCAAGTGTTGAGGGCCAGTTGATGTTTCATAGCTTAGGTCAACCTCTGACCTCCATCTTACATTTGCACATGCAGTTTGTTTTATATATCTGTTCCTGTAACCGCAGTAACAGCAGTTTTAAGCCACGTCATCACAGACTTTTTGGTTACACAAACTATAGCTTCAAAGGCTTTTATTCATCTGTAATCTCATCATGGCCAAATTGATTTTACACAAAATGACTTGTTAGATAAGCTGGTTTAATTTTTTCTCTCTCATCTTGACTTGAAGTATTAGTAGATAACATCTGTCATGTTTTTACATCTTTTGGTAATTTGGGTCATGTTAGCCTGATTTATTTTTAAAAATAATGCTTTGTAAATGCATTTTGCTGCATTCTGCTCACCTTTTCAATATCTCCTGCTCCATTCATGCATAAAAAGTAATATTTCCAGCAAACTGACCTGCATTCAGAGACAGTGACAGTGTCAGAATAAGACATTTTAGGACAAGAACTGTGATTACACGTGGGAATGTGGAATAAAAGCTCTGGAAGAGAGCAAGACTTGAGCTTTACCGGAGACAAGAAAATAGTGTGTGTGTAAGCAGATGCTATTTCAAAACAAGACCGCCAATTCTAAAAATAAAATGTGTCCAGTGAAGGAGATGAGATGTACTCCTAGTTTTTCCGATCACAAGCTAAACAGAATATATTATTATCTGTCAACCTTTTTTTCTCTCAAACTCAAAAACCTGAAATAAACTGACGTTTTATTTTAGAAATTAGATTTATTTTCTCCTTTTTTCCTCCTCAAACTCCTTTTTTTTCCTTCTTTGTGCAGACTTTTCTCTCAGGTTCTGTTTGACTTTGTCTCACTTTGCCTTTCTCTGTCTCCTTCACTGCAGCACCAGTGTCTCTCTCTCACTCACTCTCCCTCTTTTTTTTTTTTCCTCTAAATTTATCTCAGTTTCCCCCCACGTTCCTGAGCATGGACATCACTTCTTGCATCACTCCCATAACTCCCCGTGGCCTGACTCAGAAAAGGCTCTAATAGTGCAACCTTCCCCTCCGTGAAGCTCCATAGAGCCATAAAGCAGCCCTGAGGTCTAGTTGGCAGCCAGATGGTTGCAGCCGAGCTTTCATTCTGCTAATGGGTAGGGGGGCAGAGCAGTTAATGAAAATCAGACCCCTGAAATGAAATGACCAATGTCCCAAGGTAATGAGGCACACGTCGACAACGAGCTTTTACAAGCATTAAGGTAATCTTAGATGGCAGGATTATGTAAAAAACATCTGATGATGACTACTCAGTGGATTGCTCAGGACGTGCTGATTATTAGACTGTATGCTCAGCTAACAAACACACTCCCATTGACTCAAGGCACTGTCTGCAATATTTAGATTGACTGGCTTTGCTAATAAGTGCTTCACCCAAGCAAGGCTGTACGCCAAATGCCATCAATGAGCGTCTGCCCACTCAGCACTGCAACCTACAAATTACAGCCCCTTGTCTCGGTCGCAGACAGCAACAATATCACAGCAACATTACGCACAAAAAAGCATGCAGGGCTAATCATTGTGCATTACATCCACAGATCAGAACCGTGACCCCTTTCAGCCAACAATCGCAATTAGAGTTCAATCTGTTCAGTGTTCACCATTATTTACCGCAATTTCTCCTGCATTAGTCTGCTCGGTCAGCTGCAGGGAATGTGAGAAATTTAGTTTGAAACTGAGGTGAGAAAAAATATATCAGACTTTGTGGTAGAAGAATAATATATACCTGATTCAGCACCGTTAGAAACAGCACTTTTCCCTATCTGATGCAATCCAATCCCTGGATGATTCTTCTTCTTCTTTGCTGTTTTCAGCTGCTTTTTTAAGTCTTAGAAGGTTTTGAACATCTTTATTATTTCATTATTTTTGAAAGAGTCTGAAACAGATTACTTGAAGGTGCTACAAAGTCGTATTATTTTACAACAACACAATGCATCCAAACATGGCTCATCACAAAGAATAGAGAAGCTTATATTGAATTATATTGAATGTTATCTTCCAGATTGTTGGAAGCATTAATCTCTCATTTTGAGTATGTGCACGTCTTTTGCAATGATTACTCAAACACTTACTTTGGATTCTTGTAAGCATTTTTTTTAGATCTCAAAATCCAACAAGGAGACAAATTACAGTTTCCAGTGTTGGTTCATGAGTTTTACTCTGAACGTTTGAGACTGCTGTTGTCAAAGTCAATAGAACTTCCAGTTTTAAAGGTTAGTTTTGCTATAGTTTTTTTTTTTGTTTGTTTAGTTTTTTTTATCTCTTTATGCCTTTTTGCTTCTTGGAACTGATGTCACAAATTCTGAAACTACTTTGGAACTTTTTATACATTTTATTTGAAACAGTGGCGCCAATTATTATTATTATTATTATTATTATTATTATTATTATTATTATTATTATTATTATTATTATTATTATTATTATTATTATGGATGCACCAGTACCGATGCTGGTACTGGGTATTGGGGCCAATACCATTCTAATGTACTTGTATTAGTATCGGTTAGCTGATACCATGAACCAATACTAAAAATGTGGAAACTCTGTAATAATTTCGCTGAAAATGTTTATTTTCCACTTGAAATGTTTGTTTTGTGGTTATTTTTATTACTATTTTTTGTTGAGTTCATCATCATTTGTTGTTACAAGCAAAGAAAAGAATAAAATCTGTCTTCCAATTCATTGCATTTTGTGTGTGTGTGTGTGCGTGTGTGTGTGTGTAAAATGTATTGGCATTAGTACTCGGTATTGACAAGTACTCAGATCCAAGTATCAGTATTGTATTGGTTTGAAAAAAGTAGTAATGTTGCATCCCTAATTATTATTATTTATTATTATCATCATTGTTGGTATTATTAAGACACTGTTCATCATTATTTTATTATTACTGTATAAAACGTATGCAGTATATTTGTTGGATTTAATTGAGTTTTAACAACAAAAGGTAAAATCATTGTGTTACACTGACATCCATCTCACATTGTGTTTCATATGATGTCATCTCTGTTCTGCTGCTTACAGTTTTCTCCCACAGTAGTTTCCTTTATATTACTGTAAATAAATGGTTCTGTGTTTAATATGAATCTCTGAGTCTTGTGAGATTCCTGTATTTGTGTTCAGTTTTCTTTTTATCGCTTTTTTCTTTTTTATCATAATCAACCATTTTCTAGTTGTTTCTTGGAGTTGACCCAATTTCCCCAGAAATATGAAATTTCCCTTTTCATCAGCTCATGCCTGTGTTGTATAAATAGTTCAGTGGAGTTTGTTGCACTGCACTTCCTTCCTTTTTCACCCAAACCCCCACCTCTTTGTTTTGCACCTCCTGCTCACAGAGCCCAGTTAATTGCACATCCCTCATTACCATGTATTGGAAAAGAGATCCCTCAGAGCCCTTCCGCTTTGTAATAGACAGCTTTTTTTTTCCTGGCTTTCTGTACACATCCATTTTCTGCAGCTCTTAGGGGGAAACGGGTATATCAAGCTCCACCTGACTTCTGACCCCAAATAATGAATTTCACCAACTGCCTCTTGAAAAACTATGGCCCACAGTCTGAACGTTCCTCTTAAATGCCCATTTTCTTCTATCCATAACAAACAGTCTGGACTCAGTGTGAAGGATTCCTTAGCTCAACCTGAGTCCCAGCGGTGGGAATAGAATGAATGTGACCCCAAAGACGGAGCAGCATCTGTTAACCCCCTGATTATTGCCTCTATCGGACGGCGAGGGCCGAAGCAGCGTCTGCCCAGTCATGCGGGGCCGTGCCAATAGATTCAGCAGACTATGGTAATGAGCCTGAAAGAATTTCCCAAGCTCAGTGCTGTCACTTTGATGACTCCAGAATTAACACTGTGCTAGAAATTCTTCACACCTGCTGCAATAACACTCCAGATAGGGGGGAAGGTGTCTTCAGTAATACAGGTACAAGAAAATTAATGTAACCCCTCTTGTCAAATGTAATTAGAAGCATAGTGGCGCCGATATGGTGCAGTGAATGTTTTGAAAGGGTGAAGCAAGAAATTATTCCTGCAGGGAGAAAATCTATTTTGTCCTGATAACAGTGATCCACTCACAATCACAGAGGTATATGTTAGGATGTGGGTATTTGTTCATATGTATAAAAGCATAACAGGAGTTTTTGTGCTTGAGAGTTAGTTAATTAAAGAACAACATCATGTTAAAAAAAATAAATAGAGCAAGTTTTTATTAAGATCTCCAAAAAAATTAGCATTTCATCTCTCATGCACGAACCCGTCACGAGTATTGTGACATGTTGCCCCTACATCCACGTCTCTGTTCACCGATCCTCCTCTTCCCCTCTCCGTTCCACTCCTCCCTCTCCTTGACCTTCTCTTTTCATTAGTCAGAGTGTGTCTCATGCCTCTGAGCGTGCTGATAGTGCACTGCTCCAAGGCTGCATTTATCATGATGATAAAGCACCCTCAGACAACAGCCAAGTATCTCAAGGCTAGTGGCCGTGGTACCTGACAAGTGACAACAAGTCACACAAACAACTCCACCTATATCCCCCCACCCTTCACCCCGCCTTAAACACACACAAACACACACACACACACACACCAGCGCCAGATATATACCATGGCTCGATGGTCACAGGTTGTCGCCTTATGTCACACAAGCTCCTAATGAGAAGTTAAGTGCAGATGATGGTGGGTGGCTGAACATCACAATGAATGTACCCACACACTTTTCCCTCCTCATGCACACACATGTCCATTGTGCTCTGTGTGTGTGTGTGGAGAGGTTTGTGGGGGTGGGGACATCCTGCAGGCCCTGAGTCACAGAAATGCATGTCTCGCCGCTTTCACTCCAGCTTTCATCTTTGCCCACTGTTCACCTCACTTTCTCCAATTCAATGGCTTTTTTTTTTTTCTTCCTTCACTCTCAGCTGTAAAGGTGCTGCCTGCCTTCCAAAGAGCAGCAGCACGCAATCACTGTTCTGCTCTCAGACTCAAACTGACAACTGAGATGACAGGGAAGTTATGTTGTTCCCTTCAAAAGGTATTAGCAATTGCTCTGATGAAAGAGACTGAATTTGATTTTTTTTTTTCCTCCCGTCATTCGTCCTTTCTCATTTAAAATTTAAAGACACTAATAAATTACATTTAGATGCCAATTCTGTACTAAAACACACATTTAGTTCCAATTTAAAAAACATATTGTTCATTCTAAGACAAAAGGCCATTTTACAGCATTGACATGGATTTTGATGTCTTTTGTTCCTTCCGACTAAAATATGCTCCTCAGTCTGCCTATCTCTATCTTCCTCCTGCACACACACACACACAAACATACACACACATATTTATCACCAATGTGACAGGCTGACTGAACCCTGCCAAGATAGAAAGGACATTTTTATACTCTAAGCTACACAGCTTATCAGTACTATTGTAACATATGCTGACATTTGTTGCATTTTGTGTTTTTATCTGCATCATCACACTTTTTTCTGCAACACTGAAATCCAGCTGTGACTTTACACCACACCAGAACAGTAATATGATACAGTCATAGAACTGATGTTGGGATTTTTTTTAAAAAGGCACAATTTTTTAATATGCTGCAGGACATATTTTTAATTTTATACTGCAATCCAAATCTTCTTGCTTTTAAGTGTTGGTAAATAATTTGTTTTTTGCACACATTTAGCCAGAATATATCATTCCAAAATGTTAGTGCATATCGTCCAAAAGAAATATTTTCTAATCCTTTAATTTTTACAATTGCGGGTGATTGCAGCAAAAGGCTCCTTCATATGAAAGTCTTTGACAAAATGATAGGAGTTTAGACTTGACTGAGTTTTCCATGTATCATGTTGAAGAAGCACACAGTGCATCTTGCAGAAGGGTGCGATGAAGGCTACAGAGTGGTAATAGAGGACCTTGAAGTGTTTCTGAAATAACAAACGTCAAGGAGGATGGATGGTCACTCAAATACATTTTTTTAATCCTCTCCAGGGGGCTGTCAGTTTAATAAATCATTTCAAAATATGCTGCTTTCTACCTGTTGGAGATGTATTTTCAAATAATTGTGTATTCCTGAAAACAGCTAGAAAATGTATTTGTATGGCAGACTAGCTTTTTGTTTAGTGCAGAAAACATAGTCATATTTAACAAAACATACTTTTATTCTGTTTCTGTTTAGACAAATATAAACCCCTGACTCAGAGCAGCAATCTGTATGTGTGAATTTTAGGCTGTATTCACACCTGATAGTCCGGTGGATTCGATTCGATTGGGGACCAAAATTGCGACATTGTTGCTGTTTTTAGTTGGTGCGGTTTGGATTCACACTGCACTCTATGAACCGAACCAAATAACCTTTGGAGCATGTTACACCCCCACCTGTGGTGGCGCTGTAGAGTTTCTGCACTACTTGTTACTGCACTTTCTGGTGCTGCCCCGGGAGAGTGAAACATAAACAAACGTGGAGTAGCAGCAGATTCTGGAGGTTTTGGGATCTTTTATGTTTGGTGAATGTACCAGATCAATATTCTGCAGCACTGGACTCAGAATGAGCAGATAACAAGACAAAGAACTACACGAGGTGGCTGAGAAGGCTACACAATATAGTCCACTTCCTGCTTTTAGTGCGGTCCCAGTGCGGTTGTGTTCACACATGCAATCGAACCGCACCAGAGTTCGTTTCAATTGAACCGAGACCCACGTTTTTAGGCGGACTAGAGTTTGATTGTTTGGTCCGAATCAGAGTTCGGTTGCCCGTTCACACCTCCCCAAACGAACCGGACTTTCTGTGCAAATGAACTAGAGTTCGATTCAAGCGGACTAAACAGGGCTAGTGTGAATACACCCTAAGACAATCACAAATGTTGTTATATTTAAAATGTAAATACTTTGATGCTAACAACATAAAACAGGTGGCCGCATGGTGGTGCAGTTGGTAGCACTGCTTTGCAGCGAGAAGCCTCGCTGCATGGAGTTTACATGTTCTCCCCGTGTATGTGTGGGTTTTCTCTGGGGACTCCGGCTTCCTCCCACAGACCAAAAAATATGCATGAAGTCAACTGGCAACTCTAAATTGTCCCTAAGCGTGAGTGTTTGAGTGGTTGTTTGTCTATGTGTAGCCGGACTGGCGACCTGTCCAGGTTTGACCCCACCTCTCACCTAATGACCGCTTGGAGAAACACCCCAGCCTCCTTCGCCAGTGCGCATTTCCATCAAACTCATCATCATGTTGAAGTTCAACATTTGTTACAAGGTAAAACCACCAACAAATATAATAACTAGCCACAAGCACAAGAATACAGTGAGGTTGAAGGTTAAAAAAACAAGCCCCCCCTGGTGGATGTCTGTAGTATAGACATTTATCTGACTAATATATATATATATCATGCACTGTCATTTTTTTCATTATTTTGATTCACAAAGCTCTTCAGTTGTTACATAGTGTTTACATACAGATTTTTCTAATACATTTACTTGTAATTAGCTGTTTGATTCATGATTGCATGTGTGTGTGTGTGTGTGTGTGTGTGTGTGTGTGTGTGTGTGTGTGTGTGAGAGAGAGAGTAAACAGGACTGTCAACTCCATGTTTCTATTGTTTGGACTCTGGGTCTGATGCAACCTGGTAGCGCCTCTTTTCAACAACAGAAATAAACAAAGATATGTCCGAATCTTAATTCACTAATAGGTAAAACACTGAGAACTGATATTGTAAAGTTTGCAACAGGTTGTAAACCATTAACATGATCAAAACTAAAATGATTTTGCAAAATGTTGTTGACAGAATTTATGTTATAATTTTGAAAATGTGTCATTGCACTTTGACAACGAATTGCACTAATTTTCAAAAGATTTTTTTTTCTTTAGAACAAAGACTCTTCACTTGCACTGGAGACTTGCTAGAGTATAATAATTTGTCCAAAATTTGAGACTTTTATTGCCATTTTTCCATCTCTTTCCTGTTCCTCCAAAATATCTGAAGTGTTCTCATGTTTCTACGGCTTTCAGCTCTTCAAGTTTCATAAAAGGACCCAAAATTTTTCATCTAACTTTGAACAAAAACTAGTTAAGATAAAATACTAATAAAGATGTTTAGAAATTTAAATCATTAATTGCAACGCTTCCATCTACCGTCATCTACAGAAATATTCATTTTGAAAATTTACATATCTGACAGAATTTCTTTATCATGGCTTTCTCCGTAACACACCATCAGAAACACTGCCCTGCTTTTAAATAGGCTTTTTCTCATGTGGTTGTTTTTGTATTCCTGATCATATCTCTCTGTAGATGCTTAACTCACACCTCTGTCAGCCCAGAATCCCAAACCATAAAACCTCTCAACAACGGTTCCACAGCAATATCTCAGGGTCGGCGACCAGTGCGATTCTTTATAGTGTGCAGACTTCACAATCTGAACTTCTTGAAAAATGCACTCTGTGACATCCCAGCAGAAAATATCTCATTTTGTGTGGTGGAACTGTGTACTTTGTATTGCCAGCTGCATTCCTTTTGTTTCATGCTTCACTATTTCCTTTAATGTTCCCTCACTGTGTGAGTACTTGGATTCTTAATGGCCTCCTTGTGTTACGCTCAGTGGAACAGTCAACAGAAGCATGATCTGGGGCCTTTTTTATGCATTTGCAATTTTTTTTTTCTTTCTCTCCTTCTCTTATTCAAAACAGAAAATACTGCTCAGTTTGCTCCCACGATAGTCTTGGATTCTTTTCTTGTTCTGTTCTCATGACAGTGACATGGTGAAATACAAAATACCGCTGAGTAAACATGAATAAAAGAAACATTTCTTCAAATTGCTGCCTCCATATTTGAAAATGAAAGATACTTTTATCTCTTGGGACACAAAGACGAGAAGATTTCTTTTTTTTTTTGCACAAATGGCTCTTATTGCAGTGAAAGTCACCCCGCTGGCCTGAAATCTAATTAATGGAAAACTGCTAATGTGAGTGTCACATGTTAAGACTAGAGATTTTGTTCCAAATCCAACATTCAACGATGAAAATCCCACTTTATTTGTTGTAACTGATGCAGTAATTTATTTTGTTTGTTCAGGTTTTCTCTGCTTTTCTTTCAACTGAAATAAATGCTTTTATTGGTGACGGATTTCTTAATAAATCTAGCTTCTTGACTTCTGATGGTTTAACTACTTGTTACTAAACAGGATCACTTAGGTGTTTTTTTTTTAATAAATTGTCACCTGAAATACAGTGGTTTACGTTGTTCATGTGCTTAAACTCATCCTTAAATGTCAGCCTCAACCCTCAAAACGTTCTACTCTGAACCCGTCAAGCAAAGCAGCAGAAAATGTGCCTGGTGAAAGGATTTCTGAAGTGTCACCTTGTGTGGATCTGTGTTGTTACAGAACAGGAAGGGTAAGAAAAATCTTTCCTGGAAACCACATATTTTTAAAAAATATTCTGAAAGAAACTAAAACAGCAGCAATTCTGATCGTTGCAGGGTTTCTATCTTTTTGATGGTATGAGGCCGAGGTCATCAGGTTGACTTTGACCTCTCTAAACTGCCTCAGGAGGGTATCAGGGATGAGAACCTTCTGCTATTGAAAGCTGTTATACAAGCAACAGCAGTGGCTCTGTTCTTGTCCGGTCTCAGTTGTGCTAGATCTGCACTGTCAACCAGCTCTGTAGAATATGTACAGTGTTCTGCTGTGTGTCAGTTAATGTTGTAAACTATTGTCAGATAAAATCACATGAATATAAAGTAAGTCTTCTTTTACACATAAACTCACATCTTTATGTAGAAAGAGTTACACATTTTTTTGCATAAAATCTTACTGCAATGATTCCATCCATCCATCCATCCATCCCTCCCTCCCTCCATCCCTCCCTCCATCCATCCATCCATCCATCCATCCATCCATCCATCCATCCATCCATCCTCCCTCCCTCCCTCCCTCCCTCCATCCATCCATCCATCCATCCATCTGGTCAGTCTGCTAGCCAACTTTTCTAGCTATTATGATGAATGTTGAGAAGCTCATAAGCTAGTCATATACAAATGTTTGTACACTTCCATTAAAGAAAGAAAAACCCACAAAGATCATTAAGATCCTTTGAAACTGACAAAAATAACAATAAATGAAAATACACTAAAATCAACAAATGAAACCAGACTTTTTTTCTCTTTTTTTTTTTTTTGGTTCTACATAGTACTTTTTTTAACTAATGAAATTTGTCCTGACATTAGCAACGCAGGAGTCTTCAAGCTTTTCATCTGCCATTCAACCTGTTTTAAGAAAACAAACAGGCTCTTGGGAAGTTTGGTATCATTGTGTGCACCACACTGAACATGGACCAGAGAAAGCAGAGATCTGAGCTGTCTGAGGAGCTCAGAGAAAAGATTTTAGAAATTTATGATAAAGGTAAAGCCTGCAAGACTAGCTCTAAGAGGCTTTTGTGACTACAGCTGATATTAATATTAAAAGTATATGGTCCATGGGACTGTAGCCAACCTCCCTGGACATGGACACAAGACGAAATGCAGCCTATAGGTTGACCAGATGGATAGAGAGTAGAAAAGGAGCCCAGGAAAGCATTCAAGCTAAACTGAGGTCAAAGTACATCACGTTCTGGTCACAGTCTGAACAATAATAGGTTTCATTGAAGAAGACCCAAGGGGGCCACACTATTGACAAAAAAAATAATAAAGCCAGATTAGCATTTAACAAAATACATGTTGAAAATCCCCAAAGCTTATGGGAGGCTATTCTTTGGCCTAATGAGACAATGATGAAGCTTTTGGTCAATTAATCAACTCTATGTTTCCAGGAAGAAAAATAAAGTTTTACAAGAAAAAAACAACATTGCTACTGTGAAACATAAAGGAGGCATAGTTCAGCTGTATTGAATCTGTGCAGGATGCAAAAAAATCTCTATTCTATCAAGATATTCTGGAGTGAAATGTACAGCCCACAGTGCTCAGTGTCAAAAAGCTTGGTCTCAGCAGCAGATCATGGGTTCTCCAACAGGAAAATAAGCCTAAACACACTAAAAACATCCAAGAACGACCATGAATAAAACATTGGGCTTTTCTGAAGAGACCATCTATGAGCCCTGATCTAAATCCTGTTGAACATCTGTGGAAGGAGCAGAAACCTGCAGTCTAGAGGAGGAACCTTTCAAACCTGAGACAGCAGGAGCAGTTTGTTCAAAAAACTGTCAACAGGTGCAGAAGTCTCACTGAGTGTTTCCAGATCAGCGTGTCCAGAGGGGCGTGTCCAGAAGGTCGTTCTTATGAGACGTTTATCTGTATCCTTCTGATTCTAAAACTACTCAAAGTGTTTCTTTTTCATGCAGAAAACCAGCAGCTTTACACTGATCTCTTCCCAAATAGTGTAGGTCCTTCCCCAAAGTACATAGCCATATTGAAAGAACCTGTTTTTGCTTCATGTACTTGTGGTCAATAATATTCAGCGACAACCCATAACTCCTAATCAAGTAAATCAAGTAAAGAACCATTTTCACTTATTAGCTCAACTATTTTTATATTGCATTCAAATTATTGCATAAACATGTTAAAACTTCTTGTCAATCTCTTGCTCGTTTTGTCTCCAGCTTGTAGACAAGTTACAAAAAGTCTTTCCTGGCAAGCCACCTGTTGTTGTTTGTTTATTGTTGTGATTTTTTAAAGGTCATGGCTCTTTTCTGCTTCCTGATTTTAACTCTGGCTCTTTTTCAATTGGGTGAAAACCAGCTGGAAGTTTCCACTTCATGAAGCAAACAAGAATCATAACATCTGCAAAAGACACTGATGGGATCTGAAGCCATCCACACCAAAAACCCTTTATCACTTAGTTGCATTTTGAAATGTTGTCCTTCAATGTCAACAGATTCTGTGACTATGGGCTGCTATTTGTTCCAGAGCTAAACACCTATTAGAAGTGCTGAAGTGGATACAAACTAAGCTCTCCCTTTGGTTATATACTTTGGTTGTCTCATGGGAAAAGACAAGTGCTGACAATCTAAAAGCAACCCAACAAGACACCATTAGTGATTGATAGATAGTCTAAACTCAGAAGAACTGCCATCAGGAAATAACATATGTAAGAAAATTTTACTTCATTGTGTTGATTTAGCATCACTTTCTATGGATACAATCTCAAGGCATTATTCAGGAAAAAGTAAACAGGAACAAACTGTCAGACACACACAGTATCCTTATGATGGTCAACAGCAGATTCACAACTATCAGAACTATAAACCCTTTCCTCTTAAATTATTGGCTATTATCCAGACTGACAATGATTTGCAACACTCCGTCTGTTCAGTGTTGTCAACCAGGAAATACTAACAAAATGCAGGACCTTTGGAAACTTTGGAGATATTTAACTACCTTTACTTGGTTCAGGGCAACTTTGGATTGGAAAAAAAATACAGTCTGTATCCAGGTAACTGTTTCCAGACCCATGCTGTGCATCAAAGAGAGTCCTACTATATCTAGTTAGTATTGCTCAATTTGCTGCAAAGCTCAGGATCCTTTCCCACCTTTGAAGTGATGTTTCATATCCCTATAGCTAGTTTCAGTAGCTGCAAACTGGATCGTAAAGGTCTATGTCTCTGACCGCTGGTCAATCCATATTGCACAAGACCCCTACGGAGCCATCCACTGCTGGGAAACTCGATCGATCTGTCTTGCTCGCATAAAAAATTGCAGAAACATATAAGAACCACATGGGGATATCACTAAAAATACTTAATCATATCAGAACCAAAAAAGAAATGGCTAACAGGCTCTACCACTAATCTTCTGTACCGTTGCTTTAGAACACTCCAGATCTAAATTAAATGTTAAGCGACTTAAATGAACTGGTATTGTTTGATGACTCCTCGAGGGAGCAGCATTACAGGGAGATTATTTCCTTATCTTTTGGGGTGAAACAGTGAATAAAACACAGTTGTAGTTATCTAGGTAACTTCACCAACTCTTTTATTTTACACTATCAGACAATTGGTTTTTTTGCCATGTTTCATGGCAACTCCTTGATTTTCCCATGAATCATTCCCACAGCCTTATTGTCAAATCCTTTTCTTTATTTCAGACCACATGATCACAACCAGTTATGTTGCACTTCAATCTCTGCACAAATCCTCATGAACACCAAAAGTAGTATCATCTGATTGATGTTTCTTGTCAAACGTAGTTGATGAATGAAAACCAAATTTTCAATTTAAACCTAAGCAACAGCTCTTTCAAAGAATTTCAATGATATTAGCTTCACCAATGGTGTCTTTACCAAGATGAAGTGAATCATCCACCAATTTTCTATACCTGACTGACTCCAGGACAGGGACTGGAGTCCTTCTCAGCGGTGCACCAGTCCACAAATAGAAATAAGGAACCATGCACTCACATCCTGGACCAGTTTAAAGTCGTCAATTAACATCCATTTATTGGATTGTGGAAGGAAACGAGAGAAGCTGGAGACATCCTCTGCATGCAAAATGGCCCAAGCCAGATGTTTAACCAGCAACCTTCTTGCTGCAAGGCAACAATGGTAACCAGTCACTCAACTGTACAACCCTAAAGTAAATTAGCAAAAATAACACATGCAACAAAGAAATGTTTTCTATTAAAATGTTTTAGGCTAAATATTTTTTTAGAATGTTGACTGACGAGCATTTTATCACAACAGTGTTTCATCTTGTATTAAAATACAAAAAAACGACCCTCAGAATTCTTTCGAAGTTGAAACTGAAAATAAAATCAAAAAGTATATATCCAGATTTTATGTCACAAAGTCATTGGACAAGAAAAAGAAATTGTAGGTTAGAAGCAATTCAGGCTAAAAATTCTGAAGGTAAAAGGCCAGAAGCCGAAAAGGTTGAGTGTGATGCTGCAAAAGACAGGTGGAAAAAAGTGTCATGGGATGAGAGCAGGGAGGGGGTGATAATAAGGAATCCATGTGACTGCCTTGTAGTGATGGGCTTACCTGACTATGAATATTTCAGACAGCAGTGAGGTGTGTTATTACAGCTCAGTGGGAGCGCTCACAACATGGGGCGAGACATGTGCTGTCACAAGATAGCACTGAGCACAAAAAACAATGCAATTTTTTCCAGCATTCAGGAAGAGAACACATTTCAAATTGCTCAGCCGTGCTGAATGACAGAGCTGCAAAAATGTTTTCATCAACAAACTAGGAACAGCGTCTTCCACCGACATGCTCCCTTAAATCAATACATCAGCCAATCCATGAGTAAGGAAAGGTTTACATACAATCGGAACTCAAGCTGTGCTGGAAAGAGTAAAATAAATCTATCTTTTTTGAGTTGGTACAGTCCCACATGCCAAGAGGACGATAAAATAAATATTCTGTTTACATGGACTTGCTGCCCAGGGGTCTTCAAACTAGTTCAGTAAAGCAGCTTCACTCAGCTAGCTAACAACCCAGAGCCTCTGGCCATTCTGATACATTCCCTCCATCTTTTTTTTTTTTTCTTTTTTAACTAGGCCTCTGCTTCTCAAACAACCAACAACTTCACAAAACAGTCTCTGGAGGTGAGTGTCATTGGAAGATGTAGCAGTTCTGAAGTCCCAGAGAATCACATTCCATTTTTATCCCATATTAGACTGATGATGGAGGACAGAGTTACTTACACTGGTGTAGCTGATATAAAGTGGCTAATGTGTGAACGCTTCAGCACAGCAAAGGTGTGTGGAAGCAGTGATGTTGACGATGACGCCCAATTTATGAAAACATTTCCTTACTTATAATCTGTATAACCAGACCTCTTTCACGTGTCGCTCAGCTCCTAAATAACAGTGTCGAGAAAAGCTAAACTATAATTAATAATGTAATGTCTGCATGCTAAACTATAGACTGGAAGGTATTCTAGATATTCATCTAATATCTAGTTGGAAAACTGGGGAAAGCTTTAAATAATGAAATAAAACCTAAATCGCAAAAAACAAATAAAAAACAAACTGACACTTTTGTTGATGCAGCTTATTCACAGTTGCACATCTTAGGTCAGGAGGTTTGTATAAAAAATATATCGTTCCACTCATGTATTAAACCCTCAGAAATAATCATACGTTAGCTCATAAATGTAAGCAGGCTACGTTTCTGCTTACATTGGAAAACCGAAGGTTTCTGGGCTCCCCAGTGTTTCAAGATCATAACGGCGCCCCTGGCTAAATCACATCACGATGCGTGGGACAGAGAGCTGCATGTTGAATCCATTCAGACTGTACAGATGTACTACACTGGTGATATGAAACTACCCCAAGCTGCAAAGTGCACCACTTTGTCTCTGCTAATGCAAAAAAACTTCATGAGCTCAGCCCTTTTCTAATCTGACAGGAGAAATTAAATTCAGGGTAAACCGTCAGAATCGGGCTGCAATGAACCCATAAAACAGCCACGATGACCAGTTTATCAACCTTGTATATGTGACATCATCATTTTTTGTGAATCTTTAAAAAGCATTTTGCACTTTTAAATCAATTTATCTGAAAATTGACCATTTCTACTTCTAAATTCTTTGAAGTATATATTATCTCCAACATTACTGGTGGTTGAGCACTAGGGGACAGTAATACAGTAATCCCAAAGGAAAAAACATGCTTGTTCCAGATTTAGCCACCGGCTAATTTCAAACCAGAGTCCCAGTGGCAGGTAAAGAAAAAGTGGATTGTGTCCATTGATCATAAATACAACAAAGTGCATGAGAAATTCAAATATAGATAATAATCATTAAGAATAAGAACAGTGTTGAATATCTTACTTCAGTTTTCAAATTAAATCATTTATAAGTTAGAAAATAGGAATACAAATATTAAACACAGTCACTAGCCAATAGTTTGTTTATCACTGTTGGCAACACTGCTGACTGAAAAGTTTTTTTGTTTTTTTTGGTCTCTCTGGAATTTATGCAAAAATCATCACATGCCTGAAACCAAGTATGTTGGTTAAACGTAGATCGATGAAGAGCTGAGCTTCTTTTAGGGATTATCCTCAGTCTAGAGGATCGTGTCATCTGTTCTGAAGAAAGATGAAAATATTTTATATCAATTAGTTCTTATGCACATGTAGAGGAAATCTAATTCACATCAGACCAGATCACAGTCTACCAATCACTGATCATTCTAACTTCTCGTGTAAGGAAAACATGTACATTAAAATATGCATTAGATTACTGGTGTCCAATCCTTGTCATTGACAGACACTATCCTGTATATTTCAGTTGTTTATCTGCTCCCACACATCTGATTCATGGTTGAATTGTCTCCTCAGAATGTCCTCAAGTTCTGCAGAATCCAGTTAGCCTTTGATTTAACTCAGATGTGTAGGAGCAGAGAAACATCTAAAACATGGTGGATAATGACACATAAGAACCAGGATTGGAGATGCATGTTTTCATTCATATCATGCATCCACTGTACAAAAAGTTACTGTTGGTCACATGCTCACTCACCACCCCTGCAAACTCCATGGAAACAACACACATGTTCAGTCACCTTCTGACCCCGTTGGCTCTGACCTTAGCAAAAGTTCAGTTTAAGTTTTGTGCATTTTAAAAGCTATAAATCTATAACTCAAAGTTTTTTCAAGAAATTTGGAGTTTCTTCTGGATTTTTGGGGCTGTGACCTACTGGATTATTGGTCGACTGCCAACAGGAGGGTTTCTGGTTCAGTCCCATCTTCCATGATCACATGTTTCACCCCAGGATGCTTTTAAAAAGCAGAACCTTCCTGGTCAAAGAGAGGTTAAAAAACTAGCCTTTACTCCAACTAGTAACTTAGACAACAAAACAAAGCCTCAAGCACAAAACGGACTGTCTTCTGCATTAAACATCAGCTCTTTGTTATTTATCAGAAAAGGACACGTATTAACCTGTGTGCAACCTTGAGAGCATTATTAATATTCAGCAAACAGCAATGTTTGAACAAATCCACAAATCAACACTTGATCTGTGTGTGTGAAAGTTAATTAAATGCGGTTCTGCAGCTACACGTATCCTTATTAAAGCAAACAGTTCCAAAATGAGATCATATACTTAACAGGAATTTGAACCCAATTTGGAAACATGTTTCTTTTTTACTTAAAAGCCTCAGATTAATGGTGAAATACATTGTAATATAATTAATATAATGTAAACTGAGAAAACAGTTGAAGGTGGAGCTATCATCCACATACAATGAGATTTAACTATGAGCTACACATCTATGTGTTTTATGTCTGTATGTGTGTTTATATCTTTGGTCTCTGTTTTTAGAAGTAATTCTGTAGCAGGATTTTCAAAATGATTTTTAAAACAATTCCCACGTTGTGTCTTTACTGCTCAGACTTGACGCCTTCATGTTGTTGTGGAGCTGACGTAACAGGCAGTTAAACGATCTGTTTTCTCTCTGCTGTTGAGGGATTGAAGTTAAGGAAAAATTCCCCAGTCAGTCCAGAAATTCAAATGATCTTTTTTCCCCTTTTAAAAATGTTATCTAATCTCCTGTTTCAGTACATTATACTTTGGGACAGTCAGTAAAACATGCATATAAAGTGATTCCACTTCAACAATAAAGCATCAAAAAAGCAAACTGATGTTGCTGCAGGAACTATTTGTGTTCTCCCTGATGTTACAGAAATATTTATGTCTCTCCGGAAAAGCCCAAGCTCAATATTTTACCAAGCCAATTTAATTATTCACTGTATTTCAGTGAAAGCAAAATGACTGTGAGAATTTTTGCAACTGGAACAGAAGTGGGGAAAAAGTTAATGAAGCAGTCTGAGAGAAATACAGTCGTATGGCTGATTCGGTTACTGCAGCTTTTGAATTAACACGGTGGGCTCGGTGTCACACTGACAGGCACAGAACATATTGGTTTGAGACTGAGGGTAGGGCGGGGGCCTCGTCGGGGGACGCTGTTTTTACCAGCATGAACGACACCTGGAAAATAGCGAAACAGGTGCACAATAAACCTGCATAAAATACCCTTGCAGAGCAAATTTTTACACCTGGTGGAATTAACTTTTGATGGAGCAGCAGGTTAACTGTACTCATAAAATGTGTGTTTTTTACATGAAGATGTTCCAGTTGTGCAAATTCTGCTCATAAATACAATATTTTAATCAAAAATTAATATGCAAAGTGTAGTCATGTAAAATAGTTTCAACATTAAGTTAATTGTTGGTTATTTTAGTCAACAGGTGAAAAAAATAACAAACAGAAATAGAACGTGTTTGATGAAATTTAACTGCGGTGGGTTTCACTCTGCTTGAGCATCCACAATTATTTGGGAGATTGGAACGAAACGTTGCAGCACAACAGAGCTCGACCAGCTCCACCATGATCCATTTCTCTGCCTCCTAATTTATTCATAGTTCTTTTTATGTTCCAAACCCCATCTTACACTTAGGCTTTGCAAAACTGGAAAACAACCAAAAAATGGTGGATTGCAACCAGAGTGCATGTCCCAGGTGTCTCGTGGTCTTTTTTACAAGAGACGGTAGAATGAAGCAGGAGACTGTAGTGACCCGTCGTGTCTGCAGTGAACTGGATTTCTCATGGTGAAGAAAGTGGAAGGAAAAACTGTCAATTTACCAATTTATCTACATTCCCTTCATCTATAAAGGCTGTGGGTAATGACTGAAAGAATGAGAATGTGAATAAAAGCAACAGAAATTAATTTTCTCTGTAGAGTAGCTGGACTCACCTCGAGGGATTCGGCGGGAGGAGAAAAGTGCTCCTCCTCACTGAAGGAGCCGGATGAGGTGGTTTGAGCATCTGGTAACGATGCCATCTGGGCTCCTTCCATGGGAGGTGTTTAAGAGAAGTCCCAACAGGAGGAAACCTCGGGGCAGACCCAGAGCTTGCTGATGTTAGATCTTACAGCTGGCCTGGAAACGCCTCTTGATCCCTCTGGATCAGCTGGAGGAGGAAGCTGGGGGGGAGGGAGGTCTGGTGATAACCCAACTGTAACCCAGTTGTGTGCTGCAACACAGAGCAAGTTCTTACAAGGTGGTTGTTGCATCTTTGGACACTGAGCTTGAGAAAAGGCAGGTAAAATCACTGCAAATGTACAGAATCATAAAATAATAATGGGAGAAAACATTTTTACTATCAATGGACTCTCATCCAGTGATGTGCAATCAGCATCGTTGGAAATATATGCAGTGTGCAAGGCTTAGGTTTCACACGCAGAGCATTCATTGCAAAAAAAAATGGCTCAACTTATGTAAACTGATGGTTAGTCACACTTCTCAGGTCTCTAAAGCCATTTTGGAAATCGGGCTTGTATTATGGCATCAACAGGGCTTTGAAAAGGGTGTTGTTAGAACTCACAAGAGAATATGAAGCTGTAGTTACACACCGAGAAGCACATTTAAAGACTTGATGGATAACATCAAAGCACACTGGAACAGCTGAGCAGCGGGGAAAGTTTTCACAATTAAAATAATAATAATGACGTGGTTCAAATGATTCCAGAATTTCAGTCTGGTAGATTTCGGTCACATTTAGGGGTGAAAAAATAAAATTCAGACCTTCCCATTAAACGGGGTGTTAATAAGCATTCGACCCAGAGGGTTTTTCTTCTTGTTTAATCAGGTAGACAACCACGCTACTGCTGAACAGAAGTGTGGAAGCTGCCAATGTCAAAATGACAACAACTCCCTTTGTGCTTTTGTCTTGACAACACTCAGTCTCACAGCGTTGATCAGGGATGAATGAAAAGTCATTAAAGAAAACAATGCTCTGTTTAGATTTAAATGTCTCACCTTGTCTGAGCGTGTGTCGTTCAATGAGCACCACATCTGTATTAGTGCACGTTGAAGGACTGGGGTTTCCATTTGTGTTGCCAGGGGAGCTGCAGCAGACATTTGTGAATAATTCTGAAAGAGATGTGTGGAGGATTTAAGCCAGGAAACATGTACTCTCCTGATGTGGGGGGGGGGGTTCTATCATTTAAATAGAGGAAGCATGTGTGGACTTTATTACCTTCACTTGCCCTTTTAATTAGGTTTTTTCCTTTCTGTCAGTGCGATTGGTAATAAAAGAAATTATGAAATTCATCACATTTCTACTAAATATATTCAAAATGTTTAATCTCCCAGGAATTTTAATGACTGGCATGTCGAGTCTCACTTAAATTACAGTCAAGAAAATGCAGCGTTATCCTCACATTTCCTTTTTGTTTATCTTGATTTGAGTGAGATTGACTTTTTTCTGCTCCTGTTTCTTTTTTTTTTTATGAAGAGGATAAAATAAATGATCAAATTTGTAAAACACTTCATGGCAGCTTTTGTGTTGAATTGTTTATTTTGAGCTTACAAATAAAAAAAAGCAAAAAGAAAAAGTAGTTCCAGATCCCCGGAGGGGGAGAGTTGAACGACCTGCCAAATCTAATTTCTCTGTGTGTAGTTACTGAAGCAGCTGTAGCACGGGGGAAATGTATTGTGTCAGCGCCTGGAAGTTCTCTTCGTTATGTGAATTCACTGACCCATTATGTGGCGGTGTAGTGCAGCAGCAAAAGTACAGATCATTAATATCACCTGGCTGTGTACTGAGCATTAACATATTTGACCTTTGAATTGTATTTGGACACAGAAATCTCACATGATGTAGGGCAGTGATGTTCAGTCTTGGTCCTCGAGGACCAATAGCCTGTTTGTTTTAAATGTTTCTCTGCTCCAGCACACCTGAATTGAATCGATGGGTGATTAACGGGCTTCCGCACAACTTGAGGACGTGCTGAACAGGTAATTCAGTCATTTGAATCGTGAGTGTGTTGGAGCAAGGAAATAACTCAAACTAAAAGCATAGCGGTTCTTAATGAGCAGGGCTGGACACACTGATAGGGCTTCTAGGTGGGATGGCTTCAGTTTCATGTTTTTTTTTCCCAAAATACGTATATAAACTACACCAACATATCAAAATAATGTCAATATGGTCCTTGACACTGTCAATAATGTCTTCATAGTAAAGAAACACGAAATCTGGTAATAATAAAAGCACCATAAAGCATCTAGTAATCTTCTAAAGTATGTGGCCGAGTGCAGAGGCTGCTGAAATGCACCGAGGACAATCTGATTTCCGTCCTTTTGACAATGAGTCCCATCACTCAGTATCTGCCGTGCAGCCTCATGGATCATATTTACACCCGGACAGCAAATTGGGGCTCCAGGGACAAGCGCAAGAAGAGGAGGTCACTTGACCAAACACGGGCCGCGTAGGCCTGTGGGAGGACGGCAGCAGCCATACATCACGCCACAGGCCATCCATCACTCCAGCCCAAGCAGCCACTTTGAGATTTGCGGCAGCAACCTCGAGCCCCGAAGAGATGAGCTGGTGTCGGAGGCTCTCAGTATATAACCCCTCAGTGGCGGGGACATTCTGTACACAGGTCATAAACGTCAGCATGGAAAAAGCCATCACATTTATTTAACTGGATTCTGGAGCTTTTTATCCTTCTTCCTCCTCGGTTATTTAATTCTAAGTGCAATTCTTACAACTTTTAGAGTTCTAAGTGTAAAATTTAATGTAATCTTCATAAAAACCCGCCATTAAAAAGATATTAACATTCAAAAAGCAATCTGCTTTTTTCAATTTAAGTCACACAATGCAACCCCCCCCAAAAAAAAGGATTAGTGAAGAAGTTAGAAATAAATAAAACAGGTTAATGCAAACAGATGGTTGTCAGGAAAGCAGACTCCACATAGGCAGAGGAGCTCCAGTCTGTCAACAAATGTGGGAAAGAAATAATTGAATTGCACTAAAACTGTGCTCCTCAAGGAATAGTTGGAAGGCATTTTGCATAATTCTTCTTCTACCGAGCAGAAAAAAAATGAAGAAATCTGGTGGAATTATAGTGTTTAAATGGAAAGGGTATACACCTCAGTAGGAAATCATTGATTTTGGTNTCCTTCAGCCTGCACTGCATTCAGAACTCTCACTCATTAATAGGTGAAACAGTTCCATCTATTTTTATAAACCCATTTCTTCGTCCTGTTCAGAGTTGCAGGAAGCTGGTGTCTTTCTCCAGAGGTCATGAGGGAGAGAGTTAAGGTTCACTCTGGGGCCAATTTAGTCGCCAACTTAACATGCATGTTTTAAGATCAAAAAGTCACAAGTTATGTCCATAAAAGCTGTTTGGAACTTTGTTACGCATAAAAAAATCCTTACTTAAGCCTCATAAAGAGAAGTTATTGACTTATTTGGCATTTGGAAGCTTCATGGATTATCAATAGGAAAGTGTATTGTGAAGGGAAACTGAAAATAAAAACTGTCTGGACTTTTAAATCAATTTAGATCAAATGTGTTTGTGATGATGGCAGAACTATTGTAGAAAAACCATCAATTAGAGATTTTAACGTGCATATACAGAAGAAGGAAGAAGAAGGTAAAGCTAGTAAACTGAGTCACCTGAAGATCTAACATCTGCTGTATATAAACATCAGTATTACATTCCTGTTTCCAGGTATGTCAAATCTCTAAACGCAACAGGAAAAACAACACAGAGTTTTTATGTGCGTGTTGTTTTCTGTTGAAGCTGCCATCGTAATCTAAAGGGTAGAATGTCGGCTAAAACATAATGGAGGAATAAACTCATGTAGCCATCGGGTTTTGTTTGACTGGCGTGTTCACACACACACACAGGATCATGCAGTTATTTATTAATTTGCAACACTTGAAATGGATGAACTACACCCCCTTAGACAACAGTCAGTGTAACAACACATTCAAGATCAACAATGTTCAACATTTTCTGATTTAGGTTTTTAAGTGTTTCACAATCCAAATTTCAAAGCAATATATACATTTTATGTTAGTTAAATACTGGTGCTGAAATGTCTACGACATGAATTTATCTGTGAAAATGTGAGAATCACAGAATTTTGGGGGGTTCTTCTTTTAATCGACATGTGGTGATAATACCAGCCGACCTGGTTTCACCTTTTCCTATAAATGCACTTCTCTCCTTGACCTGAAGCGGCTTGAACATATTAAAGTCTTACATGCCAGAAAGCAAATGCCTGAAGCATTTAATCAGAGTTTTTCAGCATGTCTGGAATCTGTTATTTTCCTGAAAAACGCTCCAAGCAATTTCCTGATAGTTCCATGTATAGTGGAAAAAATGCTAAAATTGCTCCATCACAACCAATTTCAGTGAATGGCTGGTTCTAAGTTAAAGCAATTTGAAGATTTGGAATTACAGCCCTCTGTGCCATACACATATAGAACCTTTCTCAGATGTTTACAGATATTTCAAGATTTATAGTCAAGCTTCTGAAGTCTTTTGGAAAGATCGTCCGTAAGCCTGCCTTTAATTGAAATTCTGCATTGTTTTGCTAGCAAAACAGCAGATAAGGTGACAGCTCTAAATTACATGTCTCTGTATATATTTGCCTGGCAGGAAGAAGTGAAATAAAATGCATATGCCCTTGTACTGCAGGTGGACAGGTGGTGGAGATTAATTTACGCCACTGGAATGGGAAGGCTCCACGCACACGCTGCAGAGCACAGGCTTGAGCAGCGGTCTGGAAAAGAGAAAGAAGAGAGCAGAGAAAACACAGAAGCACTTCTGTCTGCAGTGCCCTCCGATGAGAACGGCGAAAGGGTGAAGGTGAGGAAATATTATACATAAATGGATTCACCTGAACTTGCCAGTGCAGCCCATTTTTATGCTTGCAAAGGTCTCGGGAAGAAAATAGGCCTTCCACGCCAATATAACGTTTCTTAACAGCATCACCCCCCGGTGCTGAAGCTGAATAATTCAGACCTTATTAGTCTACCATTTGTCTGGACATAAAGTCTCCTAGCAACATTGCAGGACTTTGTGATTAGGTGGATAATGTGTCACAGGAAGCAAAGCTTTGGCAAAGAAAGTATTTTGATAAAATCTGTTTAAACTTTTAGTTTGAAGACGATGTTTGAGGAGGAACGTCTGTCAACAAGACATTTCTCAAGAGATGTTTAATATCAAATATCTTGGAATTTCTTACCGACATGTCATGTTTCCATCACTGGAACAATGTAACACTTAGCGAGTTCTCATTTTGGGTTTATTTAAATTTGCCATCTTTAAAAATCTACATTCTGTGATGATGTTTAACTACATGCAAATCAATCTGTGAACGCATCAAGAATAATAGCTCAAATAAAGGCCACACGTTTGCAACAAGATAATTATGTAGATGCAAAAAAACAACATTATGGATGCCTAAAACACATTAAATTCTTTAATGAAGATTCAGATGGTCCAGCAGGAATCATATTCCAATATAACCGTGCTTGTTCACACTTAGACTCAGAGAGAGATTGTAAATGTCAGCGGCTTGTCACTCAAACTCGTTCCCAAACGGGCAGAGAGACAGAGGCTGCTAAAAGGGAAGGCCAGATGACAGGATACACATTAGTATCCTGTCTGACTCACTCAGTGTCGGCCTGTCAATCTCTGGATATGTTTTACCACTCTGAAATTTTAAATTTCTATTCAGCAGCTGATTAACTCCATTAAACACCTTCACTGTAAGACGGTGATTTAGTTCTCTTCTTTGAATAACTGCTTAAGATAGTTCAGCTTCAGTTGCTTAAAACGGCTAATTTTACATTTCAAACATCAGTTACCCCTGAGAAATAAAAACAGAAATACAATAAAACTTATTTATTCCCTTAAAGTCTCAGTGACTTTAATTCGGTGTTTCTTCTGAGCTTTACAGCTCAAACTTTCTTCACTGGTATCTTTAACAGTTTTTATACAACTGCAGTCTAAGTTGTAGGATTTTGGGAAGCATTACCACCGAGTGTTCAACCTAGAGTGTGATGATGTCACAACAAATGATGAGCTGTCCCAAACTTTCTAAAATTATTACAAATAAACTTTTCTTATTCCCACATCCTCACACGAGTGTCTTCTTTCACCTCATGGTGTCTCTTATTGCTGTAGGACCTGAGGTGAGAGACACAAGTGTGGGTTACCATGGTGACCTCACAAGCCTCAGTTTTAAAATTTCTTTGAAACTTGGTTCATTTTTTAAAACACATAATACATCAAAATTAAAAACATTCTATTGTAGTTTAGATCGTTACAAAATTAAATCCCATATTGAGCCACGTGAAGCCGATATATTTCAAAATTTGTCCGGTTGCATCACTGACACCTTTTAAAATGTTCTAGTTGATGATTGTTGATATTTAATGCTTCAATTTCTCACTGTTTTTTTAAAATTAAAGTATTTTTAGAGCAGAATTTCAGCACTAAACCTTTAAGAATCCTTTCATCTGTTATAAATGACAAACAGTTCATCTTAGGTTAATATGTCTCCTCAACCTGGCAGCATTAAAATCCATATGGTCTCTGACAACTGCTTAGATTTCATAGAGAACATCCTCGCACAGTCATTTTCACTCTGCACATGCCAAAAGCTTAAATTACACAACCCCAGTCTGGAGCCAAATGGCCAATGGGCTTTTGTACAAGTTTAAATAAATTCCACTTTGAAGAGTAATATGTCTCTGTAGGAATGATGCAGTGCAGTGTCCAGTGGTTTGAATAAAGTGACTTCAAACACCACTGACTTCCATCTGCTCTCTGAATTGTGCTTATAAACTCTTGCGATCTATCAGGTTATGGCTGTGATGCTCATGAGTTTGCTGGTAAAGACCACCAAGCTGTCAAGCTCTGGCACTGAGTACACAACATTTTATCTCTATGCGCACTGAGTCATGCAATTACATAGTTGAAGAATTTAGTTTTCCTTAAAAATATATTTTGTACTAATAAAAAAAATCTCTTCAACTCCTCCAAACTCAAAAGAGACGTTAGACTTTTCATTTTCAAGCGTGAGAAGTATTGTTGTATCGTCCAAACGGATGTCTGAAATAATTAGTAACGTCCACTTGTGGCGTTTTTGGCACAGCAGAATGTGATGACCATGAAGTGGAACGGGACAGCTTGGACGCGGCTCACAGAAAACAACAAGGCATCCCAGTTAAGACATGCAACATCAAATTTAAGGATCATCGAAAATTGACCCTGGTACATGAATTTATCATAGCTGCAGGCAAAAAAAGGAAAAGGAAAACGTCGTTTCTGGCAAAAAATATTTTCTCACTTTCCTCCTGTTCACAGATTGCAGTATGTGCAGTCCAGAAATGACATCTGCCCTCCCATCTGTTTTCAATACTTTACATCAAGGACAACAAAGCTGCAGTTTAACAAGAGGTGAGCACAAAGGAAGCTTTGAGGTAAAAGAAAAACAGTAAAACTGCTGCGTTTTCATGAACCGTATAAGATTGATAACACCAGTTTTAAAGACATTTTAACAGAAATGAGACATTCATATTCTCCTTCAAAAGCACTGATTACCATTACTGAGCAGCTGAAAACATAAGTAAGCCAATTAGTTGGAGGATTTGGATTCCTAATACAGACGTGGGTGTCGTTCGTGTTAATGTGTTAATTAAAAGACATACAGTTACCCTTAAAAAAAAAAAAAAAACGCCCAAGTAATCATTCTCCTTTCAAAGGTTTGGTGTTATGTTAGAGGAATATACAGACATTGGGAAAGTTCACTCTTTTAATTTGAATGTTTTACATAGCAGGATGTAATAAAAATATATACATTATTTTGATATAACACAACAGATGCGATCATGTCATGATTTATTAAACATATATAACACATGGAAAATCTGTGTGTGAAAAATCGAGTCCATCTTTGCAGTTTTCATGGGATTTAAGAGTGAAAGTAGAAGCCAGATGCTGATCAGATGTATTGATTAACTGATCAACAGCAGTGTGAGAATCTGTAGTAAAGCAGTTCTGTCTGTTGCAGGTCTGGAGCATACAGGTGTGTGTTAACACAATGCCGAGGAGGAAAGATATAAGCAATGATGTCGGAGTATAAACTATTGCTGTCTATAAATCTGTGAAGGGTTAAACGTCATTTGCAAACAATCTGGAGTTCATCATGCTACAGTGAGAGAGATTATTGGTGCCAAAATTTCCAGGAGCTGCAAAAAAATTCACCACAAAGTCAGGCAAAGTTGTACAATTCTAAAAAACTACGAGCACCAGCTCAGACTCTACAGGCCTCAGTTATCATATTAAAGATTAAAGATCTTGCAGCCACTGAGTTGACCATGAACTCCTCTGTAAACCAAATTATTCTAGACTCAACCATCTGACTGACAGCTGAAGCTTGGACCAAACTGGGTCACAAAACAGAACCAAAACAAAATGTCTGTAAGGTGATGTAACATACAAGTCGAATCTCAGACCTGAAAAACTGTCATGGGACTTACAGAAAGCTGTAAATGAATGCTGGACTTTGTTTTTCTCATATCTGTGTTTATGCTTCCTACATATGATCTGTAGTTTACAGTCCTGTTATGTTTGTCTGGTGTCAAATTGATCTGAGCAGCACAATAGCAGCATTGTCTTAAAATAGATTCAGTTTCTTGTAACTTCAATTTCGCCGATTCATATTTATTGGATTGTTTTCAGTAGAAACCGGCAGCTGAGAGCAGAACAGAGAAAGTGGATACATTGGACATGTTACAGTATCTGGTCATTTAGAGTCTTTTTAAAGACATTTTGCAGCTCAAGCATCTCTAAAGGTTGTTACATCCAAAGTAAAATATGATAAAAAAAAGAAGGTGAGAGCAACACCAATGAAATCATATCACAGAGCAGAGGCGAGTGCTCAAGGCGTTGGTGAAACAGGTAATGCTCCATCCATCCCACTGAGAAAAGAAAGGAGGAACGACCATTTACACTCTAAAATCCCTTCGATGTGGTGGACTGCTGTAGAGTGCATCCTGTGTATCCTTTCCCTCCCTCCCACCCACTCACACACACACACTCACATGCCAGCGACAGGGGCAACAACTCTCCTTTGGCAGTCACTAAGCACTGAACAGCTCCGAGCACAGCAGGAGGCTTTGGCCACCTGCATGGTGTGGAGTGGAGATAGAGAGACAAATCCAACTCTGAAACTCCTGATAGACGTTTTTCTTTTTCCACACCAAGGATTTCGGCAATTTGTTTTCAAGGTTTAACTCTTCCTGGGTTTTTACAGAGGCAAACAACAAAATTAATCACGGATTTTCCTGGCTGCTTCTAATGTTAAAATAATTGGACTTTTACAGTGGGTCCTAGACAGGAGGAGGAACTGCTTTGTTTTCCCTCGGGCCCTGCAAAGACCTATCCAAAATGTAAACAATGTTTGAGCCTATACCTTTGAGCCTTGTAACAAGGGCGCACCACTGCGCAGCATTCATTAGAGTGGAAATGATATGTGCAAACAAAGAGAGGCGCCCGAGCAGCACACTCTGCTGCTTCTTTTCATCTCAGAATTGCAAATGAACGCAGCCTCCTCACCTGGTCCCTGCAGGCAGTGTCCCAGTGCCTCCAATCAGTGCTTTATTGACAGCAGGCTTTACGTATAAAATAAAAAAAAATAAAAAAGGGACGGCTAATAGTCGAAGATGATGCCTGATAAACACGTTTCCCCTCCTCTCATGCTGTGTTTCCTCTCGTTTTACAGCACGGCCTTCATCCAAGGTCAAACCAAGGAGACGGGAGGAGAAGAGCAGCAGCTCAAGAAAAGAACTGGTGCATATTTGTATTCGGAAGTCACTTGTGATTTTGTTGCTTTGCACACCTAAAAGGTGTTGATGTAAGTAGGCTACACAGTGAAATAACACTCAGATAATCCACTACAGAAGCAAATTAATGGAACAGCGATGATGAGACATTCTGCATTATTGCATAAGGAAACTCCGAGTATGGAGACAGAGTCAGCTTTCCAGTGCAACAAACGTCTTGGGCCTGTCTGCCGTGTTTAAATAACAGGAAGGGTGGCGCCGCAAACATGGGCTCTCTTGGCTTTGTCGAGCTAATGACTTCCTGCTCCAGTGGTTTGTGAAACAGTGCTGGAGCCAAAATAAGTAAAATCGGGAGCTGAATTTAATCTGTCACTCAGTGGAAAGCCTTTAAGCAGCAACTTGCAGCCATCCAGAGGGTGCACGTTAAGTGAGGTGGAATCACTGCAAAAGCTCCCGTGCACAAAGCGAAGCAGCAGAACCGGTTGTGTATAGGAATGAGGATTACAGATTGGTTGGATAAATAGGGTACTGAGAAGGAAAAGCACATTTTGTGTGTGTGGGTGAATGTCAACCTGGGTGGTAATCTAAAACCATCAATCCCTTTGAATCCAGGTAAGATTCACCTGAGAGCGAGAGAGAGAGATTGATGTGGGGAAGAAGACTGTGCTTGCACTCAGTTTTTGATCTTCCTGAATTTGCCCTAAGCTTGGTTTTGAACTGTGTAGCTGTGCTGCAGTCTTATTAACAAACCCAAATCTCACAAGGTAAGGAGAACAGCATTCAATCTGCTTTTTCATCTACTCAGAATTAATCATTTCCATGAATTACTTGTTTCCAAGGGAGTCTCCCAGGAAAAGTGGGTGGGAATGTTTGTGTGCTTCTCTGGGGCAGATGAGCTAAAATTAATCAAACACATCAGTAGCGTGTTCTGCAGAAACTATTCTGTCCTCTTTCTGACCTCCTTTTCTTCAGCAGTTTCCTAAAAATATTTTTTAATTTTTTAAAGCCTTACAGTTATACTTCTGGACAAAAGCAGTAAAGGCAACAAGAGATCTGCAAATAAACAACAGGATTTATTTGAAGAAGCAAAAGAAAAAAAAAACTGCAAAATCATTCATTAACAAGTGGCAATCTGTTCAATAATAAAAACACATCTTTTAAATGATCAAGAGTCCAAACAATTGCACAGTATTATGCGTAATGCTCGTAACTCTTAGCTTAAATGCAAAGAAACTTTTTTCATTTAACAAGTGTATTTGGTATCACCGACATCAAAGTTTTCTATTTTCCCGCATTAATATTCATGTCAGCTGTGAAGGAAAACAGAAGAAAAAAAGATAAAAAATGCTAATAAAGCTTTTCTGATATGCAAATAGCAGAAGACAGTCACTTCTTCCTTCCTAGTAACTTTGCACCCATGAAAAACGATCTGCACAGACAGGTATATACTGGATAATTGTGTAGTAATAATCTCATCCAGCAGGTTTCATATTTGACCTAACGGTCCAATTTTAATTAGTGAACGGATTCGACCACTAAAATTATAGCAGGGAATTGCATAAGTTTTACCTTAAGGATGTTTTTCAACAGCTCATAGAGGTTCAATGGCTCTTGGCTCCATTTGTGAAAATTACCAAGAGATAAAGACCATTAATCCACAACTTTTTGTTCTGGAGTTCCAGTTCTGCTATTATAACACATCTGTTTCTCTCTTAGGCAAAGTTCTTTAATTTCAAATATTTCTACAGACCTCAGCAGAGAGCAGCCACTATAATAACATTGTGTGGCACAGCTCGGGCCCGTCAGGGTAAAGGACATTCCCTGAGGGGGGTTCTGTGCTTTCTGGCACCAGAACGTCGGATCCTCTGGGACCTGTGGGTCGCAGTGTGAGGTCCCTCTAGAGCTGGCGTGTTTCTGCACATCTTCAAATTGAGCATCAGGGAATGATGGAGCTTGTAGGCTTGTTTAATACTCTTACTGTGTTCCAGTTAATTCAGCACGGTTTTTGTCAAAAGGTTGAACGTATTATCCTGCTGCCGGGAATCCCAGAGTGCCAAGATACTTATTCCAAAGTTCAATATCCTACAAAAACCTGCCACTTTACAATGAACACGTGAGCTACATATGGTGGTATTTGGCACAAAGAAGCATGAATAGAAAAAAAAAATGCACTGAAAAGAATTTGAGTCTTTTACTACCTTAACCAACAACATCAGAATGAGCGCGTGACCAGAATTTGAAGCATCATTCTGCAACATTTACAGGTACTGTACTTTCTTGATGCCTTTTAAAAATACACTATTAATGCCTGCATGTCAGCAGCAGTGAGATTCAGCAAGCTGTGAGAAAAGATCATATATGACAGCAAACAAGCAAATTCCCTTTGAACTGCGAAAAATTATGCCATAGGAGCGCGAGCAGAAGCCTTCCAGTGTGCAGTCCTCTTACTGATAAAATATAAATACGATGTACATGTTATCATACCAGTGATTCTCTAACAGCTTAAAAATATCTTACGTCATTTATTAGAATATTATTCAGAGCATTTCCATGTACTATGTCTATAGTTACTATATATTATTCTTTAGATCAGCATTTTAATCCATTTCTTAGTGATTCAAGTGTAAAAATGGTTACATTTAAACATCTACCAGCTTTGTTTAAATACATTTTTATTTTAATAAAAAATACTTTCAAGTCAGCAATCAGAGGATCACATCAGGATTTATCTGAGTTTGGAACATAAGCTAAATGTAAAGTTACAGCAGGATAATTAATTGAAAATGGGTTAATTTCTCCCACTGCGCTAGTCCACATGAACGGAGATGAGATAAGAATAATCTTAATAGTTGGTCAGACCTTCTTGAGGAAGTCCAGCCGGAGCAGCTTATCTAAATCCTCTTGGCAGAGCAGCATCGAATGAGAGCAGAGCTTAAATATGCCTGAAAAGAAGCCTGTGTGAAATAAAGCAGCAGCAGAAAGTTCTTAAGTTAGTGCCCGACTTCTCTGTTTTTGTTGATCTGTATGACTTAATCAGTTTGTTGTGTTGATGAAAACTGGAAAAGCACAATTTTACTCCCAATTTGTACCATAATAAGTGTGGAAAAAAAGTCCAGGCTAGATTGTTATTTTTTTCAGTGTGTTCTCTCGTGTCCTTGCTGACCAGTCAGTGGTAATACAGTAAGGGGGAAAAAAAGAAGTGTGTCCCTCCTGTGTGATTGGTGTCACTGAAAGAACAAGGTTGGCTGACTGAGAGCTACGACGAGCTCTCAATCAATGAGCCGTCGCTGTTGCTTTGCCTCAGGGACTGCCTGCTGGAGTCTCTGTCAGCCTCATCCTCTTCATCAGATCTGCCAAGACTCAGGTGTCTCCGGTACACAGGAGGGCTGCAGGGGTCAAAACAAATATAGACACACCATTATTTCATCACTTGGCTACTTAGAAAAAAGACAGAAGACAAAAAATAAACAATGAAAAAAGAGCATTTAGGCTGCAAGGTAACCATGACCTTGATTATTATGTGAGCACAAAGATGTACAACAAAAGACAAAATGGCAGCAGAGCTACATGCTGTGGCCTGGTGACTTTTTACTATTTGTCTCCTTTTAGAGTGTACGGTGTATTTATGTTTTTATAGTCAGTTCAGCCACTTGAACCCTTGACTCAGTAGGAAGGGTTGAAGCTCAGGATACTGGGAAATGGTTTTCTGTGCATCCCCAAAGCCAGACTTTATTCTGCCAGAGGTACAGCAGATAACCACTATGGGCTAGTGCTAAATTAGCACTGAAGGACCTGTACTTCCTGATTAGCATGCAGATAAATGCTAATTCAAACTAAAACTAGAAGGGTTTTCCCAAGACAGAAACCATAGCTAGACAGCCTGCCCACCAGAGGAATCAATCTACAGAGAATGCCCTAAACCACCTGCAGTGTCTTTACACTTATGTTAGGAAGATTTTTGTTGACTTCAGTTCAGACTTTCATGCTGAAATACCCAGATGAAAACCATGACCTGGGACTGTCTGCATTACTGTGCCTCTGGATCAGGGACTTTCTCACCCACAGCACTCAAGTGATGAACATGGGGACTGTAGCTCATCTAAACCAGTCCTGAACACAGGCACACCACAAGGTTGTGTGTTCAGCTCAGTCCTCTATACTTTCTTCACACATGAGTGTTCTGTCATCCATACCTAAAATATGGTTGTGAAGTTTGTGGATGATATCACTGTGGTGAGTCTCAACAACAACAACAAGACCCACTACACAGAGGAGATCCAGCACCTGACACTATGATGTTAAGCCAACAACGTCACTTTGAACATTAGCAAAACCAAGGAGCTTATTATGGATTATAGTAGGTCCAGAGAGACAGAACAGACTCCTATCATCATTCATGTGAAGGTGGTAGACTATGTGGATACCATCAAGCAGACCTGGTCCCTAAACACATTCCACCTGGTAAAGAAGCCCAACAAAGGATCTTCTTCCTCAGAGAGCTGAAACAGGTTGGATTTTCCATTTGGTTCATCACAAACATCTGCAGAACTGCTAAAGATATTCTCATCTGTTACAGTATGAAAGTGTGGTACAGCAGCTGGGACAAAAAGGACTTGGCACAGGTGGTTAAATGCACAGAGCATTGTGGGAAGTCCGCTCCTGGACCTGGACTTGGTATACACTGCATGAGTACTGAAGGCGACCATATGCAGAAGCCACCCACCCTGGCAATGGGCTGTTTGTAACCCTTTCTTTCCAAAAATGAAAAAGACAGATAAAAACACATACCACCAGACTGAAAGACAACTTTTCCCCCAGAGGTGTTAAATCCATCTGCCCCCTGCCGTCATACACTCAGCTCTTTCCCCAGAGCGGCTGCTATCTCTTCACATCATTTTAATGTTTTATATCTGTCATTTTATCTTTTTATTGCACATATTTCTACTGTGTTTTATTCTAGGTGTTTCTGGAGTACTTTTTTGAAGCCTGTGTATGCTTAATGAAAAAAGTCTAAAGTGTTCTGATCATGCATTGCCTCCAAAGGTTATTGATCTTTATTTCTGTTTATACATGAGGATAAAACTTCACCAGTGTTCTTTCTCCATGGTGTGTAGTATTAACCCCCCATAAAGAAATAAAGCACATAAAATTCACTTCACGTTATCTTTTGTTCTAAAAGGAAATTAACTGTCACAAATGACATGAATAAAGTCCACTTCCCATGCATAAGTATCATGACTGTGGAGAATATTAAAACATTAGTAAAAGGTCCATGCACTTGGTGAGTAAACAGATTAAATCAGCATTTATGTGCTCAGTAACTTCCAGCAAGGTTGAAACGATGATAGTCTTTTGCACAGAGTTTACCACACTCATTAAAGTTCCTAAGGCTTTTTTAGACTATGTTGTCCTGACAACTCAGGGCATAGTAAACAGTATTTGTATTATTTAAAGGCAACTTAATGTACTGAACAGGACTCCATTTAAACTTAAACTTTAAATACAACAAGCAGATAACCACTAAAAAACATTTGGTAACAATATCTGAAGCTGTGCGTTGTCCAATTATTCCTGTTATGAAACATGAAAAGTGGGTTTTTGGGACATACTCCTTATGTGAATGTCACAAAGTCAATAGATGCCAAAAATACTAAATATGACCAACGTCCAATAGATTAGTCAAAGCTACTTGCGTAACCTAAAATTTTAAAGGCAACTGATATTAATGTGAAAAGACATACCATTGCAAATCTGCCCTGAATTTCCACACTGTACTGAGATGCAACCACTTTTTCCCATTTTCCCAACATCACCCCTTTATGCATCTGATTCTGTAGTATAAGTACCATTATCTATAGCTGCACCAGGTCTCCACAGATTTTTCCTCCATGGTCCCCAATCCTGTGGCATGACCAGCATAACTTTGAAATGTTAAATATATCTCACATATGTCTTAAGGACAGTTATATTAGCAGTGACCCAACAATAAAGTGCACTGCATGCTCATGTTATACAAACAGTCTGGACTTCACTGTCACATAGAGGTCAAAAGATATGAGCTTTTCTAAGGAAGATACTGATCTTTAGAAATCAATTTTAGTAAAAATGTTGACATTGATAGTTTAACTATGAAAGTGTCCTTAAAGTTGGTATTTGTTCCTGTGATGAAAACCATTATTTTGTTGACACGAGCACATACAGTATGAACCTCCTTCACCGAGTCCTTACAAATACCAGTTTTTCTCTGATTAAAGAACAGCTGTCCTAACAGGCAAGATGCTGTCTTATAAATTTCAACTCATACAACCACAAGAGACACTCAAACTGTCAGGAAAATTCCTCTTAAAATAGATAGCTCTTGAAGCTTGGAGCTAATTTTGGCACTTTAATTATGATGCAAAGCATTCACATCAAATAGTTTCAACGGGTCTATCTCACCTCGGCTGAAAAGAAAAATTGGTGTAATTTTGCCTGCCTCATTGCCAGTCTCTGTTTGTGCTAGAGGAGAAGTCACAGCCAGACACTTTCTCTTAACACTTAAGTACTTATAACAGAACCAAACACAACATTAGAGAGAAATGCTCACATTTGCAGAGATGTCTTCTATCATCACAAAACAGGAATAGAAGCAGCAGTTATTCATAGTGCCACTTAGAAAAAAAAACCTGAAGTAACTGGTGTGTGTTTATAATGAAATCTTGAAGTATTGTAATTACAACATTAAGTGAATGGGGTCATTTTTCAAAATAAAGATAAAAACAGACTTGGTGAAATTCTACAATTGTAGCTGGACGGCATATGGTCATTGTGTGAATGTGTGGGCTGATTTTTACAGAGATAGTCAGTGTTTAGAATGTGAAATTGTGCAAAGTCACAGTAAGAATATTTGCAGATACACTGGTATGAAAAAAGTAAATATATCCCACAAATTATTCTTGTTCTGTTTCAGGGTTGCAAAATCTTTGTTGTAGTGCTACTGTATGATCTTGTGCATCAGGGAAACACCTGCACAACTACACTTTGTAAAACTCTAATTAGCCGGAGAGACTTTTGGAGAAAGAAAAAGAAGTGCAGTGGGATTTATCTAGAGAACGTTAGTGCATCAGTGTCAGAACACGCAAACAAGGTTAGTACGCTGAGTGAAACATCCAGGATTACTGTCAGGCTCCAGGGTTATTATTACACCAAGCATCACCTTGTTGTGTTGGTATCAGTCACTGTCAGGCCTGTAGAGATACTTCATCATCAAACTATCCACCTTCTTCTGTTTCTTCTTGCTGTCCTTCTTGCTTGATTGTCCATGAGTGGCAGGCTCCATCTCGTCATCATACTGTGGTTTCGGGCCTCTTTTAACGCTACTGGAGCTTCGATAGGACACAGTTGAGCCTGAAGAGGAGGACTCCGATGACTCTGAGGAGGAAGAGGAATCTTCTGACTCGCTTTGTTTCTTCTTGGATTTCTTCTTGGACTTCTTGTCCTTTTTCCCTTTTTTGCTCTTTTTGTGATGATCATCCGAAGAGGAGGAAGAGGAGGAATCTGATGATGAGGCTTTAGTTTTTTTAAGCTTATGACTGTGGGAAGCGCTGGATTTACGATGACCGTACTCCTGAGCAGCGCTTGATGAGGAGCGAAGCAGGCTTGATGTGCTGCAGCCCAAACCATCATCTTCTTCCTTCTTCCAGCTGTCCTTAGTTCCTGGTCCTTTCTTCTCATCCTCACTGCTAGACTCGTCCAGTTTGCTGCGTTTGAATTTGATGGGTTTGAAGCTCAGGACCTCGTTAATCGCAGCCTCTAAATCAGGGTCCAAGTAGTTTCTATGAGTGACTGATTTTACATCTGTCATGTCAGGTGGGTTGTCATCTGAGGGACGCGGCTGAGGTGGAGTGGAGAAGCTACGACTGACAGAACTGTAAGGTGAGCGTCCACCATCACCAAAAGCCGCACTCTGGCCATCTTCATCATCATTATCATTTACACGTAAACCAAATTCACTTAGGCCACAGCTACGGGCAACAGACAAGCGAGAGCTGCTGCGTTTGTCGTCCTTCCAGGAGCTGCTCCGACGCAGTGAACGCGGGCTGGACCGGCTCACGCTGCTGATAACTGACTTATTGTCATCACCCAAGTCCAAGACGCTCCTCCTGGACATCCTGCTGGGAGCCATAGAGGACACCATAGACTCCTTCTCAAACTCTGGGCTGCTGCGAGAGGTCCAGCGGGACTCCAGGCCCTTCCTGGCTCTGCTGGTGGCTTCAGAATAAGCCAATGAGATGACAGAACCTTTGTCATCTGCATCATCCAGACTTTTCTTCCTGTCTTCCTGGAGCTCACTAGTCTTTGACTTGGCTTTGCGGATGGCAGTGTGATCTGGTGTGTCAAGCTGTTCTTTAAGAGTACTAAACAGTGAGCTGTCATCTCCTGTACCCCCAATAGAGTCCTTCAGGTTAGAACGTTTCCTGTAGCTAAGAGAGCTCATGACAGACACAGATCTGCTCTGCTCCACCTCCTTTCCATCTTTATTGCCGTCACTCATCTTCTCTTTACCATCTTTCATCTCCTTGGTATCTGCATTGGCTGAATATCTAAAGGGTCATGTGATAAAATTGACACCAGAGACAACCAACAGAATTTAAGTAGGAAAAACACACTTTAAGAACAAGTTCTAAAATTTGATTTTACGTAACATTCTCTGCAGATCTGTGGTAGCTAAGATTTGATATTTTAGCAGCTTTGGAAAGCAAAGTGTTTCTGTATGAATCTGTCATTTTCCATTTGTCCTTGTGACCAGTCAGCAGACAGGAAACACATATGGTACCTCTGGCCACTGCTGTTATGCAGAGAACATTGCTGAAAGTGAGGCAATCAACTAGAGAAAGGACCTATCTGACAGAGGCAAAGGCGTCATTTGGCAGGCATGCCAACTGGCCACAGGCCACCTCAATAAAAGTGACAGCCGCCGCTTCCCCTTACCGCCTCCTGTCATTAGACAGATTACTGAGAGAGAGGGATGACACCTAATCACATGAGATACCTTTCCTTCTGTTGCACAACGCCCCAGGTAGTCATGGGCCTTTTTAAGACTAATGAAATGTCTGTAACTTTATCACTAGATGATCATTAGATACAATGCAAATAACCACAAAGACCAACCTGCTGCTTTTAAGACTTCCCTCATCAGATTGGATCTTGTTAGAGCCTCTGTTCTTCGAGAGCCACGACTTAACCCCATCCACACGGTCCTCCACCTCTGAATCTGTTTCTGTCTCCCCGCCACTGTGGAGGAGGAGGAATAAAACAGCAAGGGTTAGCTAAATCATCAAAAGTATTCATCCTGATGTTATTTTTATAACATCAAGCGTGGATTCTCAGTCAGTCAAATGAGGAAGCTTCTGATGTTTAAAAACAAATTAGCTGCTTTTAGCTGCATGCTATTAATATATTTAACTGGCCTAACACATCTTATTTTACTATTCAAAACGAGCAAATCCTCAGACAAGAAATTACACTTTAGTACTTTGTTATGTGTATATTTCGTGCAGTATTAAAGCTCAGGAATTACACAGGCAAAATAATTGTTACTTGTCACTGTAAGCTTTTTTTTTGTCAGGAGTTTCACAGTTGCATTCTTTATCTCATAATAATAGGGGTTAGTTTAATGACGCAAGGCAAATCAGACAGGCTGCAGTTAAACAACAGCTGCGATTCAACAATTTCAACAAATTCTGGATTTTTTTTCCTTCCAACATCTCGTTTCTCTCTTTTCAATACACAAATGCAATGCAAATGTTCCAGTGAAAGCGCAGTATGCAGATGAAACTCTTGGAGGTATAATTAACTTGTTTGGCTGGTTCTGAGCTGCCAGCATCTGCGTTGCATGTCCTTCTGCCCCTTGGTGATCTGTATTGGAGCAGAGCCACCAGACGGTCCCATTGCCTCTGCGCTTGACATGGCAATCAATAAACACAGGCCACCAAATCATGATGAAAAAGCCCCACTGATCCCACCAGGATAAGGTCGGTCCATATTCCTTCATTTAAACGAATATTCTTAATGGTGCAACTCATTGTCCTCCAAGGTTAATAAGAGGAGGAAAGGCTCTGTGACACAACATATCAGTCGATACTACCTTTGATGTTGAAATGCATTAGAAGTGAAATTATATAAACATATATATATAGTGTTCTGTTGGTTTGAACACACACTGATTCTAACCTCAGTGATACATGAACTCCCTTTGGCTACATTATGTGTGAGAATACATTTACACGCAGCAAAGATATCCATATGCTCTGAAGGCCTAAAGTGTGCGTGACAACATGCTAAGGTCTGTCAGAGAAAATGTCATTCTGCAGATAACAGACTATATATTCAAACCAGTGAAGACGGGGCTGTTGTAAAGCATCTGCAATTTTTTAGCTCTTCCTGATTAATGGCTGGCTGTGCTATTATTTATAGCCTTACCTACAGTAATTTTCAAAGAGCCATGTTTCATAAATCTCGCCTTGTATATCACACGCAGCTCGCTATCATTAAAAAATGAGAAACAGCGATGCACTTCACAGATCTGTCTTTGTGGACAAGCTTATCTATCTGAGCCCTGGAACGTGCAGCAAAAACACTCGCAAGGTGCAAACACAATGTTCCGAGAGGTGCGAAACCACAGGCGAGCTGCTGCTGGGCTCCATCATTCGACCGCATGCAATACTTGCCTTAATGTACACTAGGTCTCCCACTGCACAGCACTTAACAGTACCCCCACCCGCCCATACACACACCCCATCTTGTCCTCAAGCTTTATGACTCACATTCAGTCATTTTTCCTCACACAACAAAGCACGTTCCCTCCTCACTTCCTTTTTCCTCTTTTGACAGTTGGCCTAAAAGCACTGAGATGGCTGGTTGTGGAGTCGGTGGTATTTGAGTATTGGAAGGCGGCGAGCACCAAGAGGAAAGGGCAACGAATCCTCAGAGCAAATGGCCTTTAAGCTTTCGAAAAGCATTAATATCTTAATTTAGGTCCTCTTCTTTTTAAGAGGGAGAAAACAATAATCCAATAGAATCTTAATGGTCAGGTTAAAGCTTTTTCTACCAAAAATATTTCTTTTATTTCAGAGTTTAAGAGGCACTTTATGAGGCGAGAAACAAAAACTGAGTCCACATTCAGTTATTATATGTCATCCATTCATTTTCCCACTCCGTCTTCACTTGTGCATATTAACTACAGCCGATAAAAGCCCATCAGAAACAAGATAATAGGCTCATTAATACAAGCAAGTTGATTACACATGTTGCCCATTTGTCAGATCTGCGATGCCACGACTTTTTAATGTGATACATTACCGAAATTGAAACCAGCCAATGGGCAAAACTCATCTTCCCCCCCCGCCTGCCTGCCTCTCTGAGCTTGCAGAAATAAAAGGTGGCTTGCAATTGAGTGCTGTAAAAACGGTGTCACAAACGATTTGTCCTTGCCCCTCTGCCCCCCCCCCCCCACAATACTAGCTAACCAGTCCAGAGGCTTGCTGATACAAACAAGCCTCGGGACTTCAGAAGTGAACGTTAATCGCTTCTGACAATTTGCCTGCACCGGCTGTAAATCTTTGTCACAAATACTTACATTCAGCACCAAATCTCATACGGCTCAGTACAATCAGATAAATACGAAACAAAAAGAGCTATAAAATGACATTTTTATGCTAATTATCTATAAACTAAAATGCATGACACACCCCAATTAACCTTATACTGAGGAAGACTTTTCACCTTGTGTTAAAGACAAATTAACATTCATTTAACCATTATATGTCCCTGCAATAATAATACTACTACTAATAATAATCCTATTAGATATTATAGCCTCTGTTTTAAAACAGTGAGTACAAAATATATCAAGCAAGTACCACAAACCAACTGGAAACTTCCACATCATAATTAAAGGAAAAATCTCCTCCTCCATTACTGTTCATCCATGTTGCTAATGCAGCGGTGCTGAAGGAGGGAGAATGTGATTAAGTAAACGTGGCAAATCGTTGCTCTTTTCCTTGAGATGCAAAAAATGAAAAAGGACAGTGATACACTTGGGCTCCCTGATGAAAGTGTGATAATAAAAAGGCAAAGTGGTGGAAAAAATATACATTATAGTTGAAAGAAATTAGACATTAAAGCAGGAAACCGAGGAGGGTTGGACAGCATGTACTTCAGACGGGAGATGAGGAATGAAATGTTTTAATAAAATCCCACAAAAAAAAAAAAAAATCTGTTAGAAGTGCATAAAAACTGGATTTTGCTTCTTCCAAAGGACGTTTAGAATCCGCAACTACACATTTTTAAAAGTAAGACCACTCTTGCAGAAAGGTCAATGTTTTTACAACATGATGATTTTGACGAGTCCGGGTTCGGAGTGTGATTGCATGCATGAAAAAGCAGATAAAACAGTTAATTGATGTGCTGTAGCATCATTGTTTTGCACCACTTGATGACCATCCACCCATTGGCTTCCACTCAAAATGTTTTCATCAAACTTTGTGACTTACGATTGTGCTTTAAGTTCCAGACTGCATGTAAGTCACATCCATTACACTTGGTTTGTGCAAAGGCCACAGCACTACTGAATTAAACACGTATATGTCACAGAAGAAGAAGGTCACTTATGCATTTCCAGTAATAAAAATCATGTATTACAAAATCTTGTGTAAGTAGCACCATCTGTTATTTAGTTTTAAGGTTAGTATTTTATCAAAGTAAATCTTGTTTTTATGTGGTTTAAGTGTCAGTGAGATTTACACAAGATTTATCAAGGCAGCATGGAGTGTAACATTCTCATGCATCGATCAAACAACCACAAAAGAGCATGCAATAAAGTTTTAATAGATTAGGATATTCAATACAAAAATATGGGGATAATAAAGCAGTATTTTTTGCTGGTTTGTTACTTGTACTTTATACATACTTTCAAAAGCACAGACTTTTTTTTAAGGAGAGAATGAAGGTGACATTCAGAAATATGGTCGATTTTCTGTTCTTGTTTAAATTTCATCTTCCATCTAACAAACAAAGTCTGAACTCTCCAGTGAGGAGGACTGTGTGTGTATGTGTGTACACCTTCAGACACAAAAATAAAAAGAAACAAAACAGAATATGGGGCCATTCTTTAAACATGGTGCTTTTATCAGAAGCTGCTTTTCATTCAATTTAAATTGTCTTTTCCTCACAAAGCTATTGGGAGGGGGAAAAAAAGTGAAAGGATAAGGAATACTGCATTATTCTCCCCCTGTGGTTAAAAAAATGAGTGTGAAAAAAAGGAAAATTCAACTGAAAAACACAATGACAAAAAAAAACAAAAGAATGCATTTTCCATTCTCACATTTTGTTCTTTCTTTTCTGATATTTTGTCACCGTGTCTTGCAAACTGCCAGAAGTGAAGATGACACCAAAAAGAGGGAAGAAAAGGAGAGAAACAGAGAAGGTGAGATACACAAACAAATAACACTGCAAAAGGAGGACGAAATAACATTACAACTAAAACACCATACACTAACACCCACATAACTACCCGTCCGTTGTTCTGAACGACATTAAATCAACTTATGCCAGCTCAAACAGAGCTGGTGTGTGTGATGTCTTTTAGAGGTGTGTGTTATTGCAGTCAGTGTTTACCTCCCTGGGTTCAGAGCGAGCATAACCCTCAACCCCACTGTAAAGAGGGAGGCAGAAATCAAACAAGAAAAACCAGCAAAGAGACAAAAGATCAGAGGCAGGAGGCTGAATTCAGCCTTTTTGTGAGGTATTTGGGGAGCAGACAAAGTGTATGAGTCATATAGTACAAAAGAGGTAAGAATTGTATGGAGAAATGATTGGCAGCCTGCTACGAAAAGCAGCAACTCGAGTTGTAATTTAGGTCTTTAGCTTCGCTGTAGTGCCAAAAATTCATTACAGGATTTAGTGAAGCAAACGGAATAGATTTTTATACAGCAGACAGTTTGACTTGTCACAGCATGAAAAGCACAGCTGAAAATAATAACATTAATGATGGCTCAGTTCCCTTTTTTGCATCTCAGTAAGCTGTGAAAGTGAACCTGCAAGTGCAGGACCTTAAACTGAGACAGTCATTATTAACAAATGATAGGTCCAAGGCTGTAACTCTGTTCTGTCTTTAACTTCCCTCACACAACATTGAACCTGTTCAGTACCTGTTGATTAAGTCATCATTGTCATCACTGTCCATCTCGTCCTCGATTGCAGCCTGCAGGTCTCCTATCCTCTTAAAGGCCAGCTTAAGGTCCACTTGTAAGCTCTGGTTTGCCGCCTCTAAGCTCTCAATGTCCATTTCCTGTTGAATAAATGACACCACAGAAAAAGATTTATAATCTAAGCTCACATAAATACCAGTAAGGTCATTCAGCATCTTAAATCTTACCAGTTCGTGTTTCTTACGACTGGCCTCGCCCTCCTTCTTGGACAGTTCTGCCATTTCTTCTTTTATGTCTCTTATCTGCCTCTGCATGCGCTTATTCTGCTCCTTCTCTCTGTTTTCTGCTGTAATATGTTGGTTTCTCTCCTCCGTCATCTTCTCCAGATTCTCCTTCAGACGACCCACCAGGCCCTAGGGAGCAGCCGAAATGAATTGTTGGAGCTCATTCTTATGGCAAGCTGCTTTAACATTTACAGTTCAATTATTTAAAAAAGGAGATTTTACAGACCCCAAAACTGTCATTTCTACCAACTGCATTGAGTTGAACAGAGTAATTCAGTTTAACCAGCCTGAATAAAAGTTGCAGATATTTCAAAAGTTATTCAAAATTATTTTGTATGTGCAAAAAAACTTTTTAATAGCGTTAGCAGATGAAGAGATGATTTCTGTGGATGAAAACCTAATAAAAAAAAAACTGTTCTTTGTATTTTCCACCTCCTGTCGAGCTCTGCTGCACAAGAAAAACTTCAGTCTCCCACATCCTGTAGCATCTGAAGAAACTACAGATATCTGTAACTTCCTTGTACCTTCAATAAACTCGAATTTACAGTGATCTGTTATCACATTTTCAAAAGATTGAAAAAAGCCGAAGATAACTGCATCCTTTAGGGTGACAAAATTCCAGTTGGAAAAAAAAAAGTTTTTACTTAAAGAAAAATAAAAAAGACTAAACTAATTTCCCAAAGACTGCTGAATATTGGCAGTGCAGCCAACATGCCATTTATTACCAGAAGAACTCCAATCAATGGCGGCTAAAATTCACTGAAACAAGATTCGGAGCTACACTAATGTTACGCGCTCTACTTTCTACATTATTTATTACCATGTAAAATCAGCAAAGGAAAACTAAACCTTCCTTTTTGTCTTTGCTTTTCTTTTGAAATATGGGCTCATTAAATTTTAGTAGTAGCTAGCTATACTGCAATGCTAACACTAGCGGGAACAAAAACAAGTGCAGATGTTTCAGATATGTTGTTTTATTTCTGTTCTCTTTAAAAAACTGATACAGATAAAAACATTTTATAAGAAGATATCAAATTTCCTGCTTATTCATTAAAATTTAAGAAATTGCCGTTTTAAAGTAATTATTTAGAGCAAGTTGTTTTTATCTTTCATCCACCACCAGGAGGCGCTACACTTCCAGGAGCACCTTCATTACTGTTAGTCATCATATGAGATGTAAGTTCAAAAGTTTTTTTTTTGTATTTCATCAAAGATCAACAGATTTTCATTTTAACTTGTGGTTACTATGTGGCATTACCTTTATATGAATAAAATAACAATATAACACATTGAAAAGCCTTCAGCATGAAAATGTTAAATTTATTGGACACAAGGGCATCCAAAATAAACCAATATATCTCTGCTCATTTAAAGATGCATTTCTTCATCAGATTCTCAATGAGATGGAACCTTGAAAGGTTCTCACTTGAAAAATTGATCTATGCATTCACAGAATGTTTATTGCCTTGTATAACACCAGCAGCAAGGTCTTACCTCCAAGCGCTTGATCTGTGTCTTCTCATACTCCAGTTTGGTCTCCAGCTCACGGATCTTGGCCTCCTGGCGACTCACTAACGACTTCTCCACCATGGACTGTTCTTGGAACTCTAACTGGCTCTGTAGCGAATGGAGCTGGAGGAATATCACACAAACAATGTAGACGTTAACACACAAACTCGGTTCCCATGGAGCAATGCGCTCTGATTTCTACTTCCTGGCTTTTGTGTGGAGACCAAACCTCAAGAGGTAGTATTGATGTTATGTGTACATCCTGAAAATAAATTACTGTTCACTTTTTCATCGATTTGAGTTAATTTATCCGGTCTTGGTAAATATAAATAAGGTGCATCCAGTCTGAATAATGAGCTCAAGATAAGCCCCATTCTACCTAAAATGGTCACAAAAAAGAGAGCTTGTGGTTCAGCCTGAGTAACAGCAAGTCACGGTAATTTCACAGGCTTTGAAAAAGGCTTCAGCTTCATGCAAAGCACGTTTGTTCTATCTAAATCCTTTTTTCCTCGTGACTGATAAAAAGGAAGATAGACATGTCACAATAAAAGCGGCCTGAAAGGCAGCAGGGCACCTAATGAGGGACTTCTGCATCTGAGACAAGGAGGATTTGGAGTTCTCCTTTGATATTACTAAAGAAGCCAGATTTCCCTCCAACTGGGAATGAGATAACCACTTCAAGGTCAGATGCTTTAGATAACAATCAGTGCCTACTCTGACATGTTTTAACAGTGGCTTGCAGCCTGCTGTGTGACTCAAGTGTAGCCAGAAAAATTCTCATGTGTGGGCCTAGAGTGACTTTAGCGCACACATATTTTAACAAAGCAGAAAAATGATGTGCTGTTCGGGGGAAGCAAGAGCTCAGATCCGCGCTTTAAGCCCCACACTGTTTACAGCAGATGGTTGTATTTGTTTAATCCACTGCATCTCATCAGCAATACCCGCATTATCCTGTACAGAGTAGCAGGGAGGCTGGGTACTATCCCTGCTAGCATTGAGTGAGAGGCGGGACACCAATCCATTGTAGGGCTAACAGAAAGAAACACAGCTATGCATAGATAAGGCAGAAAGCCCACACAATCAAGAGAAGAATAGGCAAATTACACAAGATGACAAGCAGTTTAAAGCATAAAATGCTCCTCATAGGAAGCGTCGCAAGGTATTCATTAAAATAAAGAAGCCTTGAGACAGAGTTTATACAATCTGCATGCAAAAGCACACTAAAGACTGCAACTTTCAAACATGATCCCAATTCTGTAGCTGAGCAAAAAAAAATAAATCCATTTTGTAATCCAATGCACTAATAAAAGAAATGCATTAATAAGTGACACACCTAACATGATAAAGGTTATTCCCTGTACAAATGGTACTCCATTAGAGAAACCAGATGAAAGCTCTATTATAAAAACAGGCCAAAACCAGGCGCATTAACCTTTACATCAAATAAATCTACATTTATTCAGAGCTTCAGCCATTATCTAACACCTCACAGGAAACGGTAATTTAACCAATCAGCTCAAAAGAAAGAAAAAAAATCAGATAGTTTTTAAAATGTGAGAGTACTATAATACAAATAAAAAGCTTTTGGTTAGTCGTTTAGAAGCTAGTCGTGCAACATGTTGCATCATAGCAAGAAATGACTGACTGCAGCATCAACAGCAGCTTCTGTGACATTTGTAGAGAAACACATTAGAGCTTTGACCTGTATGCTGGTGCCAGCATGCTAAAATGCTCAAAGTGACAATGTTAAAATGCTGATGTGCAGCCAGGAAAATGTGACCTGTGCAATTTTGAATCCTTCCTGACAAGCCAGCTGTTGGTTGTTAAAATATTTTACTGACTAAGTGAAATTTTTGACCGGCTAGTGATGGTAAAGAAAAAAAAATCAGAGGATGATGAAAGTCCTCAGGTAGCATCTTCTGATATTCTCTGACATTGTGCAAGTAAAAAATTAAAGATCTATTCCGAGCAGCAAGTAATGTTAACAAGGGTCAGGATTGCAACATATACACATATAGAAAATTATATTAAGGTTTAAGTGAAGAGAAAAATATTTATTCTAAAATGAATCTAAACAATTAAAACAATAATTTTAAAACATTTTTTCCCAGTTACATAATATATCTTCAGCCATTTGGTGGTTGAAGCAGAACTCTAAAGCACAAAGTCTCCAGGTTTTGTTCCCTGAGATGTGATTTTGTAAGTACACACAAAAAAAAAGCAGGGAGAAAGAAGACAACATGTATCCAGAAGGTACAGTGGGGCAAAAAAGTATTTAGTCAGCCACCAATTGTGTAAGTTCTCTCACTTAAAAAGATCAGAGAGGCCTGTAATTTTCATCATAGGTATACCTCAACTATGAGAGACAAAATGAGGAAAAAAAATCCAGAAAATCACATTGTCTGATTTTTAAAGAATTTATTTGCAAATTATGGTGGAAAATAAGTATTTGGTCACCTACAAACAAGTAAGATTTCTGGCTTTCACAGACCTGTAACTTCTTTAAGAGGCTCCTCGGTCCTCCACGCGTTACCTGTATTAATGGCACCTGTGTGAACTCGTTATCAGTATAAAAGACACCTGTCCACAACCTCAAACAGTCACGCTCCAAACTCCACTATGGCCAAGACCAAAGAGCTGTCAAAGGACACCAGAAACAAAATTGTAGACCTTCACCAGGCTGGGAAGACTGAATCTGCAATAGGTAAGCAGCTTGGTGTGAAGAAATCAACTGTGGGAGCAATTATTAGAAAATGGAAGACATACAAGACCTCTGATAATCTCCCTCGATCTGGGGCTCCACGCAAGATCTCACCCCGTGGGGTCAAAATGATCACAAGAACGGTGAGCAAAAATCCCAGAACCACACAGAGGGACCTAGTGAATGACCTGCAGAGAGCTGGGACCAAAGTAACAAAGGCTACCATCAGTAACACACTACGCCGCCAGGGACTCAAATCCTGCAGTGCCAGACGTGTCCCCCTGCAGAAGCCAGGACACATCCAGGCCCGTCTGCGGTTTGCTAGAGAGCATTTGGATGATCCAGAAGAGGATTGGGAGAACATCATATGGTCAGATGAAACCAAAATAGAACTTTTTGGTAGAAACTCAACTTGTCGTGTTTGGAGGGGAAAGAATGCTGAGTTGGATCCAAAGAACACCATACCTACTGTAAAGCATGGGGGTGGAAACATCATGCTTTGGGGCTGTTTTTCTGCAAGGGGACCAGGACGACTGATCCGTGTAAAGGAAAGAATGAATGGGGCCATGTATCGTAAGATTTTGAGTGAAAACCTCCTTCCATCAGCAAGGGCATTGAAAATGAGACGTGGCTGGGTCTTTCAGCATGACAATGATCCCAAACACACCGCCCGGGCAACGAAGGAGTGGCTTCGTAAGAAGCATTTCAAGGTCCTGGAGTGGCCTAGCCAGTCTCCAGATCCCAACCCCATAGAAAATCTCTGGAGGGAGTTGAAAGTCCGTGTTGCCCAGCGTCAGCCCCAAAACATCACTGCTCTAGAGGAGATCTGCATGGAGGAATGGGCCAAAATACCAGCAACAGTGTGTGAAAACCTTGTGAAGACTTACAGAAAACGTTTGACCTCTGTCATTGCCAACAAAGGCTATATAACAAAGTATTGAGATTAACTTTTGTTATTGACCAAATACTTATTTTCCACCATAATTTGCAAATAAATTCTTTAAAAATCAGACAATGTGATTTTCTGGATTTTTTTTCCTCATTTTGTCTCTCATAGTTGAGGTATACCTATGATGAAAATTACAGGCCTCTCTGATCTTTTTAAGTGGGAGAACTTACACAATTGGTGGCTGACTAAATACTTTTTTGCCCCACTGTATGTGGCTTATTTTCACACCACCTACGGACTTCAAACCCGTCACAGGGACGGTATTTTTTCGTAGTCTCGCAAACGGAAATCCACATGTGTCCTTTTATTTTGAAACTTCCAGATATTTTACATTTCGAGAATGTCTGATTTCCTGTCTGGTCCAAACTAAACTGCTGACCTTGACATGTTTTAGAAGCGTAGTGCGTAAAAAAAAAAAATAGAACTGCTGCGTAAAGGCTGTTAGTCTACGCTTCTGAGACACGTCCGATTCACGCCAGGTGGAAATTTTCCCATCGACTTTAATGGCAGCTATCCGTCTCATATTACGCTTCACTAATGTTACACGTCTGTTGAAAAGGAGGGATAAAGCAAGACTAACTTTGTAAAATAGCCATTATAACGATTCTTTGTACAGTTATTTATTTATTTATTTCACACTCCAAAGGTCTGCAGATGTATTTTACACAGTTGTTTTTAATTTAATCATGTTTCAGAAGAAATGAAGCATTTTTTTAACGACAAATCTTTCTAAATTGCAAATTGATCTGACTTCATTTATCTGAATGATTTAATAGCAATTTGCTTTAACTTTATAAAAACTCATACTTAACAAAAATTCTTGAATAAAAATGGAATTAGATTTAACTCATTTAATAGTCTGTATTTGCCTTTAACTAGTTCTAAATAAAAGGAGCTTTGCATCCAGCCTTGCATAGAGCTTATGAAATGTAATATTTAAATGTGTATGGAAGCAAAGGGAAATTAATTGAATGAAAATGAATTTAATGCTCCTGTATATACATCACGGTGCATATCAATTGACAGCCCACTGGTTTCAACAAAATAGCAGTCTGACATTTAAAAAATGACTCAGTTGTGATTGACTGCAGCAACAGGCTTTTTCACGTGAGAGTAAAATGGCACATTTATTGTTTTCCACTTGACTGAAGTAACCAGCGTGCATATTATTTCTTGTTTTGTCCCATTTTTAAAAGAATATGCCTTTTAATTTCATTTATGTAATGAATTGCAGATACATGTCCTCTTATGAGAAACTGAGAGGCAAAAGATGGAGACTGTAAATGCTCACAGACTGTTGACATGTAGATTGCATTGCAGGTCTGGAAAGAAAACTGACAGGATTTTTTGGTCACAATAATCAGAGAAAGTCTGTGAAAAGCTGAAGCCTAATCAGAGGGAAGTGTCAAGGCAGCAGGAAGGTTCTCTGGAGGCAGCCATGCTGCTTCTGAATACTTCGTAGTACTGTACCTTTTCTTGGATCTCCTGCTTCTCCTTTGTGGCTTCTTCCAGCTGGGTCTGCAGGTCACTGATCTGGCTCAGGTCCCTGGCAGACTATCACATAAACAAACACACAACATACAACAGTTAAAGAATTACTGCCTGTTTGTGTGAGAAGGGAGATCTGAGTGTCTAGGAATATTTCAATTATCTGTGCAGAAAAATCCCTTTTTAATGTTAATGGTTCATGAACACAGCGGGTCCAAGTTCAATAACTTGTCATGTGGTTTTCAGTAGAACAGATCTCTCTGATTTCAGGGCACATGCTGCATTTAGAGGAGAATATGTCCTCGACACCGCACAGCAACTCGAATGTAGAAAAACTAAACACAGAGATGCCAGACATCCATTTTTTAAAACTAAATCTTAAATAAATGGCAGAAACAACTGTTGTTTTTTGATTGCATGCAGACAGCTGGCTGAGATGCTTCACAGGTTGAGCTACCTGTGCGACTGCAGCTTTGTGTTTCTTCATCAGCTCGTTCAAGTCTTCTTGATCCTCCTCCATGCGAGACTGCAGGTCATTCTTCTCCCTCTGCAGACGGCTGACCTGCTCCTCCAACTAAGTGACAAACAGAGAAGGAAACATGCTTTAGCACAGAATGACAGGATTTATTCATGAGCTGTTGAATATAATAAATGATCATTAGCTGGCCAGGCCGTGGCAGTGCTGGAATTTCATCTAATGGCAATGAAACACAATCTGGACAGAGTTCTGGCTGGAGGATGACACCAATTGAAGATAATCAATTGGTTCATTTAGGCGTGGAAAAGTGCAGTGAGTGCAGTGTACTGGTGATGTCCTATTTTGAGTTCACCGCCTGTGTTCAGGGGGTAAACGCTGGCACTCGGTATGCATTCTCTAATCTCAGACATTTACAAGACCTTCCCTCGCCATAAACGGAGCAATTAAAAACTAAAACACAGGCAACGCAGCACACTGTGTGTCATCCCAAGAGACACAAATATCCGCAGTCTATGAGTCTAAAATGTAGGCAGTACTCTCAGGAGACAGCTATTAATGAGCAGACTGTGGAGAGAGAAAAAAATCACATTTGACAAAGCTCATTTATCCATTAGAGCAAAAATGTTGAAATCAGACATATGCCAAAGGGCGTTTATTATTTTAATATCCCAGCATGGCTTGATGTATGCATATTAATGAGAACCCTGCTGCATTTTGAGAAGAGAAAATTTGATATGCACAGGCCCTTAAGTAATTAAACACTGTTGTTTCTGGGTTTTACTTCCACATGAAAAGAGAGTTTTTAAAAAAATGTCTACAAACAATTTTCTCAGTAGTTGAAAATGTGGAATAAAAATAGTGTAAGTGTAATTACTGCGTCCTGATGCATAGAAGTATGTATAAATAAAGAATGTTTTCCTTAAAGAAAGGCAGCCGCTACTTTCTCCCAGATTTTTTAAATTAAGATCATTTATATAGAGAAATGAAGTTATAGCCATGTTGGTTTAATCTTGTAAAAAATGTGAACAATTTCACATAAGATAACGAGATGTCCTGCATTCTGTCAGCACTCAGTATGATTTGTGAATGACTCACTTATTAGCGCGATTGCTAACTTTGATCAGCTGTCTATTGGGCTGACTCCAAAAGTTAATCAGCTTCAGATGTATGTGACATCATGACTTCCTAAATTTCATTAAAATCTATCCGGTAGTTCATGAGAAACTTGAGTTAATGACAGCGTTTTAAGTAAAGATCCAGTAAAATTAGTTAGCATTCTGAGTATGTGTTGCAGATCATTTTATCGACTAACACAAACATGTTTAGCTTAATATCTAAATAATTGACTGAATTATAATTATTTTTATGTTGGTGAAAGCTGAGTAACATTAGCTGTGGCAGCCATCTTGAATGGGGTTAATTTCATATATAAATAAGCTGTAGATGATTAAACATTGTGAAATATACCAGAAAAACAGTTTTTAGGCTTATGTGAGTGAAAGATTAAAACTGAAGTTCTTGTTGCACCATTACAACACTTTGTAAACAGAAAACTCACCGACATCTTGGTTTTGACCACGTCATCCATTTGGATATGCAAGTCCTCTATTTCAATCTCCATGCTCTTTCGAGCTTTTACTGCTGTTGCACAAGTGAACTCTGACTCCTCCAGCTGAGACACGGAAAGGAAGATGGTGACAGGATGAGAACTTATTACCAGTGAACCAAAAAAAGCAGTTTTTTATTTGCGCGTTTCATAATGTCAGTGAAAAATATGTTAAAGTACTGTCATTTCCTGGGTGACATACTTGATTTTTGAGCTGAGAAATCTCTCTTCTGCTGGGGGCGTTGCTCTTCAGGTGGTCCAGCATAATCTGCGCATCAGCCAGAAGGACTTTTGTTCTCTTTAGGTCCTTCTTCAACCTCTTCTCCGTCTCCACGTCCCTCTGGCTCACCTGAATGACAAACCACTCCTCTGTAGTCATCACTATTACACATCTACACTCCTTTCAAACTAATACCACCTCTCAAGAATCAAAAGCATTTTATTTCCAATCAAAAAGAAGTGGCCCACACCAAATCACATGAACTCAACAGCTCTGACAGCGAGCAGGGGCAGGATGAAGGAAGTACCTGGTCCTGGGCAATCACAAATTTGGATTCCAGCTCTCGTCTCTCACGCAAGACTTTCTGCTTGTCATCGTATTCCTCCTCCAGCTGGACCTCCATCTGTTTTAGCTGCAGGACACATATAGTGTGAAAACTTTTTGCTGCCTTTCGGATTTCCTGTTTTTTTTTTTTTTTCCTTTTTCATCACAACTAGTTGTTGGGTTAAGGAGGCAATATATACAAATACTTTAACTTTTCTAATGTAATTTGCTTCTAAATAATGAGCAGTAGTTCATACAATTAAAGTAGTGCCTACATTTATTAAGGATCAAACAATGTTGTATTAAAATGTTCTTAAAATAACCTTTGAACACAAACAGAACTTTAACACACCAGAGAATATTAGTGTTGCCTTGAACAGGCCAGTGTAATTGTTCATCTGGAGAAGAGAGGCTTTAAATAGGAACGAAATTAATAGACAAAGAGTGAAAATGAGCAACGCCTACCTTCTTACTGCAGGACCGCCTGATTTCCTCCACCTCTTCATCTTTGCTCTCGATCTCTTTAGAGTGGCTCTGCCGCTGCCTCTCCATCTCCATCTCAAGCCGCAGCTTAGCCTGAGTACAAGATGAGGAGACACACACGACTCATGATCTAAATACACACAATCAGTTAAACCTGGATTTCACTGGGATGAAACTGTAGGTGAGTTTTCAAAATATCTTGAAATGTTGCTGTGGATTCTTAATTTCCTTCTGTGAGCTGCAGCTTGTTTCACTGCAAATATTTGGGAGGCAAATTTTCTCACAAATATGGACACGGTACCTACAGGCCAAGTCAATGAACAGGCTTGAAAAAAATGAATATTTAAAGTAATAACCAAATTTTCTCTTAAAATAGTCCCAGGCATCTGGAACCAATTTAAATGTACTTTCTGTGTTTTAGAAAGTATGAGAAACATGAGACAGTATCTGGAGGGATTTGGGATCTATGAAACTCAGATGTGACTGACTGGAGACAGAAAAGAGAATCTGACATTCTAAATGTGACAAAATTTCAAATGAAATGAGGATAAATTTCAAACAAATTAAGACATAATTAGTTAAATATTAACACTGTGACTTGAAACACTTGGGTGATATTCTCACAAACGTCGCAAAAAATTCACAATTATAAATTTGGTTTAATTTCAGTTTCAAAATTGTGTATTTTCTCATTATTTTTTATGTCTCTGACTAGTCCGAGCCCCAGAACCAAAGCAATGGGGGCTTTTGTAATTTCTATAATTTACGGACTAAGAAAGGTCTGTTTTAAAAGTTAGTAAGTTTTTGGCATCAAAAATGTATTTTGTGAAGACTGAGTACCTGCTCAAGCATTTGGATAGTTCCAGCCTGTTCGTCAAGCTCCTCCTCCTGATCTTTCACCTTCGCCTCAAGGTCATGAAGCTGCTTCTTCAACTTGGCCAGCGAGGCCTCATCCTTGGACTCCTGGGAGGACAGATCCTGTAGCTCTGCCTCCAGTTGCTGCACTTTCACATTGGTGGCGCATAACTCAGTGTCCTTCTCCTGCAGGTGAAAGAGATACAGTGAAAGTGCAGATCAGGATCAGCCCTGTTAGAGTCTTTCATACCGAGAGAGGAGAGGAGGGAAAGCTTACCTGCAGCTGCTGGCGGAGGTTAAATATCTCACCAGTCATAATGTCTTTCTCTCGAGCCAGTTTCTCCCGCTGGGTTCTTTCTCTTTGTACCTCAGCCTGAGCTTGGCTCTGCTCCAGGTCAAATCTGGAGCACAAACACACACGGATGCACAAACAGACTGAACAACAACCCAGGAAAATGTTGAATTTGCATTAAAACAAGATGTAACCTGGAGGTTTCTGGAATCATACAAACTATAAATTGCATCCAACAAATAAGTAACCAAGGTGAACATAAATGCTAAAATGTAACGATTACAAATGGCAAAATTTAAACAAAACAGCTCACTGAAAGACAAAAATGTGCCAAGAATCAATTCTTTTGTTCAACATAAGGAAAGACTTAGCAAAATGCTGTTTGTCCCAAAATAGATCATCAGCATTTAGCTCTACCTCTGTTTAAACTTCCCCTTCGACTGGTCATAAATTTAGAAGAAGACTTTAATAATCTGAAGAATGTTTTCTTGAGCTGTCTGGGGCAGAAACACTTATTGTCAGTGAACTTAACAGCTAAGTGTTTCATGCTGACAGCTCGTCGTAATTCCCTGCATTTCNCTCTGAAGTGCAGCTGAAAATAATTTCACCAACAGAGCATCTTCAATTAGCCACAGGGGAGAGATCACATTCTACCACGGCGATAGCTTCTCAAGTGCTTAAAGTCGAAGTCATTTTCCCAGCTAATGCAATTCTGCAGATTACAGACCATCTCAGCCACCATTTAAATTACAGAAAACTTCAGCGTTATGTGTGAGTGGGGCCTGTGTCGGGCAATCCCACGGGAACAGAAATGTAAGTTCTCTGTGACGTTTGTTTATAATTAAAAAAAGATGGAGACGGAGTGATGGGAGTACAGTTGAAACTGACTTCCTCTGTTTCTTCTCCAGATCGTGGTTGCGGCTCTGCAGGCCCTCCAGATGAAGCTTGGTGTCCTGCAGCTCGGCCGTCAGCTTCTGGCACTTCTTCTTCAGCTGCTGCACAGAGCGCTGCAAATCCTCATTATCTGTCTGCAAATCAGCCAGCTGCAGCACACACACAAACACATTAGCATCTTCATTATTAATTTCTGACAGCTCAATGCATATCAGTACTGCTACATGCACTCAGTATAAAGATTTCCAGTGTTTAGAGCAGATAAAGTTCTTGAGCTAAAGTCATATTTCGGGGTTTTTCTTGCCTTTCTCTCAACTTGTCTTTTGCTCTGCTGCTCTGTCTCCAGCTTGTCGTCAAAGTCCTGCTGGAGTTTCTTTTTAGTGAAGTCCATTTCCCGAACGGCTCTGTTGTATTTCATCCGCCACTCTCCTCCTGGAGGAAAGATGTACCATTTTAGAAAAATGTTTTTGTGACATTTGGGTGTCTCTCACTTTTAATGCAGGCATAGCAGGGTACACAGAGAAAGAGGCTCAAAAGCTCAGAAATGATGGATGCTGTGGATTATCGAGTGCACTGTACTGGCTGAGATGGTTATCGTGTTCAAGAAGCGACATAATATAATCTTTCAGGAAATAAAGCTTCTTTCATCAAAACCTGACCTTAAGAGGTCAAAAAATTCCACGGGAAACTACAAAACAGCCTCTGCATTTCAACTCTAATCTTGAATAAACCTTAGGTAAGAATTCTGGGCACACTACAATAGCAGTTAAGAGAAAGACATGTCTAAGTGGCACTTTCCACAGTTCTCTGCCGACCCTAATTCTGGAGCTGTCACAGGCTATCAGAACTAAAACAGCAACCAGGCAGGCATTCAGGTTCAGGTTCATTTCCAAGCCTTATCATTTTAGAGCCTGTCCATTTCGCCTTCACATACCAACACAGGCTGCTCCATCAGTGGAGCTCATTAGCATATATATAGCATAATGACAACTTGCAGGGCCACCAGCTCTGATCCCAACGATTACTTTCTCATTCATCTAAGAATTCTGATATGCTCTGTAATGGCTTGTCTGCTGAGGTGGGTTGAAGGGGGCGGTATTGGAGAAGGGGGAAAAAAAAAGCCTCATGGACAATATGCTCGCAGCAGGCGCTCCATTTTCTAGCAAGGGGAACCCAATCAGCAGCGGGCATTAGTTGTATGCCTGGGAGTGAACATCTTAATCTGCTGGCGGTAAATCCCGAACTTGGAAAATATCCTCTACAGCCTAATGCAAGACGGGACCGAGTCTAAACGCCATGTTTCCTGCTGAAACGGTCAAACAAAGCTGCTCGTTCCTGCAGCTACAATTAGTGTAAGGGAAATTTTCAAACTGTGCAGATAATTCTGGTATGAGCGATTCGGTAAATTATGCTCCTGACCTGAGCTGACATGCCCATTAGGGAGGCTTAGTCAAGTTGCTGCTGGTGTCAAAAGGTACAATTAATTAGAGAATTTGAAAGAAATGTTTAAAAGCTCTGACAGAGTGCCCTCAATGAATTTAAAGCTGAAAATCTTTAAATTCGTCTTGATATCTGGCCTATGAGGCTGTGAATAGCGCTTTGCTCAACTAACCTGAGTCATCATCTCCGTCAAGCTCCCCGTTGAGTTCTGATGCTTTCATGAGACGCGCTTCCATCAGTTCCATTTCCTGTGATTCTAATTGTTTCTTCGTGGCATCAAATTTAACCTAAATAAAGTAAATAAATCACACAAAACTGAATTTTCATTTCACATTCTGTAGTATAATAGTGTGAGATGTTTTTGTGTATATGTGCCTGTAGATCCTTCATGTCCCTCTCCAGACGCAGTCTCTCAGAAGTCTCGGTCTCCAGCAGCTGGGAGGCCGACTCACTGGTGCTCCTCTCATCAGTAAGCTCTGCCAGCAACTCTGCGATCTGTACATACACAAGCAGTTACATACATAGTGAGGCAAGGCTGCAAAATATTCACCACAGCTCCAGTTCCTGATCAAATCTTTAACTGGATAGAAAGAAAGAAGAACTCAACAACCAATCCTCATCTTCTCAGAGTGCAACGACCAAGACAAAGAGACCCACCCTGCTCTCCAATCGATCCGTATTCAGTCTCAATTCATTTCGCTCTTTCTCCACTCGCTCCAGCTTCAATTTCTGCTGCTGTATCTCCTCCTGGAACATAGATTAGGACATATATTTTATATGATCTGCTACGAGTAAAACCAAAAATAATCAGGCAGGAGAAAAAATGTCAAAGTTTGACGATAGAATGGGCCGCGCTAAATTGCCAGGTGATGCAGTTTGAAAGTGATGTAAGACTGTGCAACTGAAGGGAATCAGAAGGGTGAGGTGCGAAACCAAAAGAAAGCTCTGCTCACGTCTTTGCTTCGCATCTGATCCTCTGTGAGCTGGACTTTAATGAGGGGTCGAACTGTAGTGAAGAGCCTCCACCATGGCCAGTCCTTCACGCCGCGATTCTTCTTGATGTTTTTCTGAACGCACCTGATTGCCAGGTCCTGAATCTAAACACATGTGGAGAGGAATGACTGTTATACTTAAGTGTAATCATTTTTAGCATCATACAGAAATGAAACTGCACAGACTCAGAAAATTGTATTATTAAAACAGGTTGTCTGTGGCCTATGGGAGGAGGACTGATGGTTCAATCCCAGCTTTCCCTCCCACGTTCCCCCCAGGACTCCCTTTAAAAAGTGACAGTTTATCCCAATGGTGCCTTAGTACTAAAAAAATATTGAAAAACATTTGAAGGGTGCCAATAAATCAGATTTCTTCTAGATAGCCTGATAATAGATCAGATTTGACTTCTGTAATAAGTTACTATGTGACAAAATGTTTACTTTTTTATGTTGAAGTTGCAAAAGAAGTGTAAGGAGAACCAAAATAAAAAATGTTAAACCTGTTGCCAGTGGCTCATTAGAGTCACCATGGGAACAGTGTTTCTGTCTCACTCTCTGACTGCAGCAAGTCCAAAACTCAGACAGTCCGTGTGCATAAACCAGAAGTTCTGTCGATGATCTCACAAGTACAGTTTATGTGTACTCAGTGTTTTATGTAGAAGATATGATGACTTAAAAAATCCATCCGTTTCAGTTTGGAAGAGGCAATTCAGAGCTCAGATACATTCTGTGTCAGTGGAACATTTGGATGTGCACTCAGGAGATTTCAGACAAAACAAGAAAAACACACTGGGTGAAAAAAGAAAAAAAAAACTATCCCGACATGTTGATGTGTAAACTGGATAAAAAGTGTTAAATTATGGGAATAGGAAATATGCATTTGTAAATATTTTGGAAAGTTTCAACATCTTGAAGTTTGAGACATCATCACTCTCAAGCTAAAACTTTTTTTAATAAAAACAACTAAAATTATAAACTCTACACTTTAACAGAATATGAAAGAACATAAAAGATTAAAAAAAAAAAAAGTAGATCAGTCTGGATCAGAGCTGGACTTTTTTTTTTGACAAAATCCCTTTTTTATGCAAATTTCTTCTACTGAACAATATACTGTAGCATAGTATTATTAGTAGTATTAACTGAGCAACACATTTGCATGGATGGTTTTTGTATAGGTTTTTCCACAGCAGCATAAGGGAATACTAAGTGGTGGAAATGGAAGAATAATAGAATGATTATAAGGGCACTTCAATGCTCATGCAAGTGAATATGTAAACTTTCTTCTTCCGCAATTGAGTAATAATAATTGCAATCAATACATTGTTTGAAATTGATTAAATGTTAAGTTTGAGTGCACCTCGCACAGGCAATGTGACAGTGTTCTAAAAATGTCAAAAATATCAAAGAGCTCGATGGAACGGATATTACAGAACTCATCCTCCATTTATATATCATCCCCAACACTGATGAACAGAACTTGGAAAAAACACTGCATTATTAATGTGTTTTATTGCCTGCTTATAGTCAGGCAGATATCCCAGGACTTGCCCGCCTCCTCTGGAGAGCTTCTGCAGAATGCGTTCCAAGGCTGGAAGCTAATTTTTGATTAATTAAATCAAACATGTCGGCAGCTCATTCCAAGTATTACACGATTTCCATGCTGCTTATGCATGAGGCTCTCTAGCAGCAGCAGATTATGGGCAAACCCAATTAGAGCAACACAATTCACAGCATCAGGTACATTCTGCCCTGAAGGTACTCTCTATAACCAATTAGGATTTGTCACAGAGTGAAAGCTTTAACATGCAACAAAAATGCAGCGATTCCCTGACAGAAGATTTAAAAGGGTTTCACTTGTCATATTTAGTTTTAAAAGAATAGGAAGCAAACAAAAGATTAGGCTACATGAGCACCATGGATAATCATTGCAGTATTCATATTAAATTATGACGGCGCGACAACTGTATGACTAAGAGTTATAATTATGAAGATTAAGAAGCAAAACACCCGTTTTCCCTTTTCTTCAACAGCTGTATTTTGATGCATGTGCACGGATTCCTGTGAATATAGATATAAAACATACACTTTGAGTTGTGTAGTATTATGGCAGCTTCACCCTGAGATGTCACATTGATCTGTCTTCTGAAGGAAACCCTTTGTGCTCAGTTTCTGAGGAAGTCTTTACCATGAAATAATGCCTCGCTAAAAAGGACGTCTGCTCTGATTCCAGAACGGACTCAACGTAAAATCCATGATTTGTTTCGCTGAACTAATTTCATTGTCAGTTGCAATTTCAATCGTGATGTAACTGACATTTCCAGGAACTTGAACTTGGCTGTTTCCATGAGCGTTGGTTTGATAGTAGTGGAGGCATAAAGGAAACAAGGATGTGTGTCTAATATCAAACAGTGCATGCTCATCTAAAGGCATAGGTCTTTTCAAATATTCTGAATGTGACAGAAGCCTTATATTTGTGAGCTAAAAGATGCAAGCTGTACTGATTTGATGCAAAAAAAAAAAAGAGAGAAAGAAAACATTTGTAGGGTACCAGAAGGACAAAAATCCCAATACAGTAAGTGCCTGCTGAGGTGAAATGACAGACTTTAAAAATGTCAGATTGTCCCCTTGAGGAGACGGCTGAACGGGGGAGAGAAAAAAACGTGTTTTTTTCATTTAACATCACATGGGCTTGGCACAGCTTCACAAGGTTAACATGCCAGGGAATATAAATCAAAGAAAATTGCAACTTCCAGTCACATCCATATATATCAACCAGTAAGTGTCTGAGAGGTTTCACCAGCATTCGTTGGAAATGGTCTCAGAGGCAAATTGCCATCTAATCTACCTCCTGAGATTGGACAATCTAAACAGCTTCAAGAGACAATGGAGCCCTATGAGTGATATCAAAGTAAAAAGACGAAAAAAGTGGATATTATTATGCAATAATTATTCAAACACTCAACAGCAGCATGCTCTATAAATATTCATGGGGACAAAAAAAGGAGAGATGGAAATCAGTCAATAAGCCAGCATAGCTCTTTATCTGTTCCAGCACCGGTGGTGACTAATTGAATCAAGAAAAATACAAACAACATGAGAGTCAATGCAAAAGAATGCCCTTCACCGATATTACTGCAAGGAGAGACCGTATCTATCATATATGCATCAAGTAAATAGGAATTAATTTAGCACTCTGCAGCTGCTTGGAGGAGAAAATAAAAGAGCGAGAAAAGGGAAGTAAAATCAGCAATAATTTGGATCCTATATGAAATGGCTGGATCATTTCTGAAATTTCTCTGATAAAAATCAAATATTTACCTCAGTTAGCATGTCTATTCTCTTGTGTCTTGTATATGAGAACAACATCATGATTGAGTAGCAAAAACGCGTCTCACTGGGAAGCTGAAGAGCCGTGATTGAATTTTAAAAAATACAAAAAAATTAGAAAAAAGCATTTCTTTAAATTTGACAAATTTCAGAGAAACGTGACATAATGTGTTGAAAGTAAACACTTTCTTACCAGAAGTTCAATAAGATAAATAAAATACAGTCGTAAACAACAGGAAAGTTGGGATGAGACCCTATTTATATCTTTTAATGTGTTTATTATTTTATTTCCTTAACTTTCTTGAGCTAAAGGTGTGTGACCAAATAGCACACTTTAAATGTTTTTTAACAGGGTTTACAGTCGTCACGCTTTTAGCATGACAGGCTCTCAGGCATCTCAAAACATCTCAAAGCAATAAGGAGCTGCCTCCAAGCCACTCTTCTATGACATGAAGTTTAAAAGGAGATAAACTGCCTTTTTCTTTAAAAAAAAAGTCTGAACGTAATAGCACTAACAATGGACATTCAAAATGAACATAATAGACATAATGTCTATGCTAAGACTGCTGGAAACTTGTCAAATAAATCTATACGCGACAGATTATTACTGAAACAAATAGAACTGGACAATTGGAATTGTGTCCTCTTCTTTGAAAAAACATCTGAGCAAGACATGTTTAAAAAATATTAATTTTAATATGAATCTCAAATTAAAGATAAACAGAAAAAAATGTAAAACACAATAATGAAATAGTGAAAAAAGACATTTTAAAGTGTATTTCAATTAGATAAGACACCTAAAAAATATATGCGCTTAAAATTTTCATTTATTTGTCAAATAAGCAGACATTTGAGCTGGTGTGTGTGTGTAACAGATGTGTATAAGACGTGTTTATGTAGAAGGACTTCAAACAATCCCAACATCATAGAAGAGCAAACGCAGTCTGATAATGTAAAAAAAAAAAACTGTAAAAATAACATTTTTTAAAGAAATTCACCTTTAAATGTGTCATAAGTTAGTTTAATGTTATGACAAGATGACTAATTATCGGTGTGGGAGGGTTGTTACTTTACTCATCCCTAATAGACGTGCATTTCTGATGTGCACAGGGCTCGGGAGTCATGAATTACATGAAATTAGCCTTTTCTTTTTATAAATGTTTATTTTGTTGTGTATATTTAAATGTAACAGGCTCGTTGTATGACATAGAAACATACAACAGTGTCCTGCCCCCATGGCTGATCTATGCAAAACTAACATGCCTTTTCTGATTAAACTGAAAAATATGAATAACTGACTGTAAAAAAGATGAAAATAATAAAACAAAACTAAGAAATTACAGAGTTATGACTCCTTTCCAGCAGGTATATAAAGATTCTGTCCAGGTTCTGTGTAGGTTTAGCAGGGAAAACCTAAGAAAATGTCAATTTAATCACAAATTAATATATTAAATTTATAAAAAGACAAAACATAACAGTTCAAGCTAATTATGAACCAATTAGATTGCTCCAATTTGAAGATACTCCCTATGAAGGTCTGGTGACCTGTCCAGGTGGAATCTGGCTGCTGGGATAAACCACCACCTCTAACCATGTGGGCCTCAAATAAAACGAACAGAACTTCCTGAGACAATACATAAAAAAGGTCACAGCTAATATGACTGAGCTAACCCACAGGTGAGCCTCAAGCTCCTGCTGCACTTCGCTGATAAAATTCAATCAACTTCTACTCTCTCAGGATGCAGGATTAACTGGAAGACGTCAGATTCAAGCCACTCGAGTGTGTTATAAAAATGTTAAGATATCAGAGGGTTTCTCTAAAGGGAAGAAGTACTGTGGAATTAAACTCCATCAAGCCCTGGGAAAGTTTGTCTTCACCAAAATGCATCACAGTGTGACAAAAACTTAGAGAAAGTCCTGCAATTCAGTTTTCAAATAATGATTCTGCTGGTTTAAATCAGGCCTGATGGGACAGGAAAGAGACATGATGGAAGAGAGAGTCAGTCCTCAATTTAAAAAAAAAAAAAAAAAGAAAAAGAAAAGTTTACTCCAAATAGTTTGGTCAAACAACTGAAACAACATAATACATAATAAGGGATTCTAACTTCCCTCTCCTGTCTGAGTTTAATTGCTGAAGTGGTTCTGACTGGATGTACACATCAAGATGTTCAGAACTGAACCTGCAGGATGTGTCATCTCTGCAGGAGAACATTAACTCAGCTCCGGCTCAGTCATGCATGGCATAAATCATGATAATTAAATAAAATACACTGCATATTTAATGTAAAGCACAGTGAAAATACCTCAGCGTGACTCAAGCATGTTTTCTGCACAGGAACAAAAATCATCTATTAATAGGAACAAATTGTAGCACAAAAGCAACAAACGGTCCTTCGAAATAATAAACACTATGAATTGGAGTATTTTGTCATTTTTATTCAAATGGTTAAAAACATCTGCAGCTCAATATGTAAAATGAAGATTTAATGTGTTTCTGTGAATTATTTCATATCTTTTTTAAAATCAAAGTGATGTTTTTATGCTGTTTCAATATTTTTTACACATTTAAACTATAAGTTTTCATCTTATGAATGGTTTTATTATTCAAACATGATCATTTTCATTGTCCCCAACAAAATAACTTTGTTTTTTAGCGTTTTTGTTCTCATGTGGTATTTTTTATTGTTCAAATGTAATTGTTGTTGTTTGGGTTTTTTTTTTTCCAATCATCAATTTTTATTTTTATTCTTCAGACATAACTTTTTGTTTGGCTGTTCTTGTTTCAAACAATCGTTTTTTTCTGTTCTGATCATCTTTTATACTTTGATCTTTTTTTGTTTAAACATGTTTTGTTTTCTTCAAAGTAAAAATATTTGACATTTTGATCATTCACAGTCCCAGGCAAACATCAAAATGTTGATTTGAGTTGTCCAGCTGAAACTTTTAATGGTATTTCTAAAAGAAAATATAATCATAGTCTGTGAGAATCACCATTTCCTCTGAGTTTTCTATGGGTTCAAGGGGAAAATCAGCTCATTTGTTCGTAAAATACATTTTATTGACTATTTATTTTGCAACATCAACATCCTGAGATATTTTTACTCTTCTATATCCAATGTTGTACATTTTAGCAAGCAGAACTTTATTATGGCGTGATGATAAATATGATCACGTTCAAACAGTAAAAGTTCCTGTTTGAACAATATATTATCACTTTATTACACCATAAAAGTTATTATACTGTGACGAGGGGAACATGATGAATATGTTGGAGGTAAGTAAGTAACATAAAGACAATTAGTTGAATGAGAAAAATGTTGTAAAATCATAAAAATATCACATTATCATGGAAATTCTGGAGGAATATGGAGGAAATTCTTCAAACTACAAACTTTTGCAATATATTGTATCCATACATATGTTTGCGTATGTACATATATGTTTAATTTCTACTGGCTTATAAATCAGGAAGTCGTGCATTTTTTGTGCACTTTAATTTGACCACACAGCCTTGATGCACACTGAGCTGCAGCGAAAGTGCACACAGGAAATCATACTGTATGTGTCACCAGACAAAATTGTTTTTTCAGTTTGGAACCTTAATCGGCCGTGGCTTTGTTGTTTTAGAGAAAAGAACAGAACAAAAGAATATTTGGTTTGTGCTGGAACATCGATCCGCTCTATCAGCAGAGTTTTTAGACACAGGTGAATAAGACGAGAGCTTCGTGAAACAGGAAGAACAGTCACAACATTCACTAACAATTATAACATAAAGACAAAACAAGCATTTTTATTAAATTAGATATGTTAAACAATCAGAACCACTGCGCTGATTGTGAAACAGAAGCTGTATGTTTGTATGTCAGTTGATACAAGAGGAAAAGCTCTCCGCAGTGCAGAGCAGCTGCTTCTTTCTGTCTGATTAATAGGAAAATTGGAACTGTATAAATTATCAAAAGCGTGCAGTACAGGGTGAAGCAACGTTATTGTTCTGAAATGTATTTTTCTTTGTGCTTACATTTTTACGTCTTGGCTCATCATTAATTATACCAGAGCAATTTACTTATTAAACTAAATAGACAAATTTATTTTAAAAAAGTATATTTTTTATCTCTAAGCACTAAGCAGGGACAAATTATATAAAAATCCCTCAAACTGGCCCAAATCTTTATCATTTACCTAAATTTTTGCAATGATTCTCTATGTGAGTATTCTGTTGGACCTCCACAGCGTGACCTCTGTTCAGGCACTCCCAGTTTTTACATTTAAACACCTAGTTTTCAATCTTCTGCCTCCTTCTCAATAGACTCAATATTTCTGTGCTTTTTGCTATTTTGCACAGATTGATCGATTGTTGTTTTCCTACAAGCATTTTTTTTAATAATCAAATGCAAACAGGAGTTTCTGTATAAATGTTCATTCTAATCGAAAAATGACAGAATTCGATCAATGTTTTGTATTTAATGTTTTCATTGTTTATAATTAACACAGCGATTGCGAACAGAAATTTTAAAAAACAGTGTAAGTCTTGATTTTTATGTTTTTTTCTCCAAATAATGAGACTTTTTTTGTCTTAACGGGGGGGCTGGATGGGGCGGGGGGGCATATGAAAAATGTTTGTATTGTATATTCTCCTGTTTTATGGATCGTGTTAGTGAAAGTCCATGCTGGAGCCCCTCAGTAAACAGAGTTACTTATATATAAGCTGTGCTACAAGCTTTTGGTTGTTAATTTTTACTGAAGTGTACAAATATCACTAAAAATTTACATTTAAAAACAACTTCAGTGTAGGTGTTTGGTAAGATGTGTCTGTGTGTTTACTGCACCACCATCTTTTGTGATGATTTAAACAGACTTTTTTTAAGAAAACCAGTTCCAACACACACGGGTTAGAAAAGCTACTGAAACTAACTTTAAAGAATCTGCAGAACATATCCCAATTCCAGCTGCATTCAACATGTTACCTTGCCAACCTCTAAATTGAGTTTCAGATCAATAAAACTTAGATAAAATAAAGTCTAATCTTTCTATTACAGATACATTAGCAGTAGATAGGGGGCATGAGGGGGCAGAAGGAAAATTTGTTTTTTTGCTAATGGATTTTGTAATTGCCCTGTTGCCTGGCAACATAATGGCTCCTTGCTCTTGATTTTTCTTCATATTTCAGCAGCTTGTGAACCATTAAGTTCTGAGCCTGCTGTATAGAGTGAATATTGACCTTTGATCCCAATAAAGAAGTGCATCGGTTAGTTCCTATTTATAAAGCAAAAAGCCGAACATTGAAGTAAAAAGGTGTCAACAGGGAAAAAAAAGCTGAAAGCTTAGTGTTATTTATAAGCCAGTGATTTACCTTATTGCAAATATGACAGTTTAATAGTCTTACTGGGATCATATACAAGTGAACAAGATATTTACTCCCTCACAGTTTGTCATCGTTGACAGAGAGCAGTAACATTGATTCTGTTTCTGCTGGTTCATCACAAGTCAGCTGAAGCAGCACTTTCACTTAAATAGTAATCACAGAGATGGAGAAGTGCGGGGCTCCATACATCACACGCGGACATGTATTAGGTCCAGAGGAATGGAGCCAGGCATGCTAACAGAGAAATGGAAGACTGCTGGAGAAGGTGGATATTCGAGTCAGCAGCACGTCTGATAAGGGGCCATTCTGGGGGCTCGCACACCAATAGAAATGAGCAAACTTCAGCCTTTTGGAAAAAGATGACTGGATGGATCACAGCAAGGCCAGTGTATGAGAAATACATATAAAAGTACTTATTTGTAATTAGTTTAGATATTGTTGGTTGTGAAGTTATTTTCTGGCTAAAATATTTATAGAAAAAAAAAATCATAGAAATATAATACAGTCTTTATTTAAATCTACCCTCACATAACTTGTTGTACATTACTAGCATTTAGAGCTCAGACTTTCCTTCAGATTAAAGCTGCTTTCCGTTTATCTCAGACGTCAGAACTCAAATCTGGGAATCAAATTTAATAACAACAATGGACTGGATTTCTAAAGTGTTTTACAGTGAATGATTATTCATTCACATTCACTGGTGTTGGTAAACTACACTGTACACAAGCGCCCTGGGGCAGTTTGACAGAGACGAAGCTGCTGTTCCACTAACAGTCACACACCAGCAAGGCAGGTTGAGTGTCTTGCCCAAGGACACGAGGGCAACATGTCTAAGATGGAGCAGGGATTGAACAGCCAACTGTCCACTTATTACACCACCTGCTCTTCCTCCTCATCCATGTTCTTGTTGCAAGTCAGAAAACCAGTAGGATTAGATATTTGTATCCTGACTAACTACTGTTAGCAATACTGTTAGCAATACAAGCTAATAACAGCATATTATGACTTCAGATGCTGTCGCAACAAAACAGAGAAAATTAAGTATTTTCTGCACTAATTTAAAAAGACAAAAACTGACAGAAGGGAAATAAATATTACACTACTGCAGCAATCAGGATGTTTTAGGTGCGTGGTAAGGCCAGGCTGGTCCAGAACCTCAGACTGTCCAAGTTAGAAATGTGACTTTTGGGGACATTTAGTGTTTGTTTTCCATTCAGATGGAACACACAGTAAGAGACCACTCACAAAGAAAAAAGGTTTTGAGATTGCATTTTTTTTTCAGCCTTGTGTTTACATGGAAATTATATTCTAGGGGTTCTAGAAAAATGTTTTCTCAAAACAGATTTCAAAGTGGAAGAAAACCTGATGATACGGTCAGCATTCTATGTGGACAAAGGCCTAAACCGTTTACGGAGGATGTCATACGTACCTTTCGCTTCTTGAAGGCTTGCCGAGCAAGGTAACCTCTGCAGGCAGCTTGGAACAGGGTCAGATTACGCTTGGTCTGCTCATCCCTCTGCTCCTCCAGCTTAGCCAAAGTACCAGCTCTAAAAAACAACTGAAGCAAGAAATAATGCAATACAAGTTCACATTAGCAGTGAGGAAACATTATTGAGAGATCTCTGATGCTTAGTTAGCCTGGAGAAATCTAAACCGAGTGCCCTGCTTTAGTGTGAAGTTAAAACAGAAGTGAGTTACAAAGTAAATTAATGAAGTGAAGCAAAAGAAATCAATAGGAAAAAGGTGTAATCCACAGACAAGAGACTCTTATTGAAGTGATAAAGCCGAGATTAGATTATTATCTCAGACAATCGACAGTCTGGTTCTAATCTCAGGCCAAAGGTAAAATTCAGGGACACTAAACAGACAGTCCAAAACAGATTACATCAAGGTTTGTCTATTCTTAGAGGGATTAAGTTCTACAAAATGCTCTATAAATATGATGGCAACAAGGCAGCCAAGGTTCCTCTATCTGCGAGTCTTACTGCTTTATAGATAAATCCATATTTGGTGTGTTAACAAACTAATGGCTGTAAACGACTGAGCAGCTTCAGTAGAGAACCTGCAAACCTTTATGGAGGAGTGATACATTTAGTTGCATCAGGGAATCCCACTTTTCAATTTGGTTCAAGGGCCTGAGCAGCAGTTTACCTTTTATCATCATTAGATGCATGCAGTACTTTGTAAAATGTGGGAGGCTAAGCCATTTTTTTTTTCTTCTCCATGCAGCTATCTATGATGGCAGATTTTATCCTGTGCAGAGCTTTGAATCCTCTGCTGGAAGGTTATTTGGGTCCGACATAATTGGCATGCAAGTGAGACAGGTTGCTATGACGCCAGAGGAATGCTTTGTGAATGGCCAACTGAGGTTCTGAGTAGATTTCATACTCCAAAGTGCGGCGCCATGTCAGACTGGATCACATGTTTGTTTGTTTTTTTTACATTTTTAGAAACATTTTAAGGTATTATTTCCTTTGATTTCAGTCTTAGCTGATGGCTACTTTCCAGCTAATAGGATTAGACCTAATTAGAGCTCAGTTTCTTAACACTGTTTACTGCAACTAATGCACTGTGGTCATGGTGAAAAACAAAAAGACCAGAAGTGAGTATTTGCACTAATGACCCAAAATGAAAGCGAGAATGACTGTCCTGCTGTCAGTAAGTGACCACATGCCTGTCAGGAAGCCACCAACTAAAAAGACAAGTTGCAGAGACAAGACTTGGCAGCTCTCCAAAGAAGACTGGCAAACACACCTCAAAGAGAGAAAGGTGGAATGAAAGACACGCACTTCCCCAGACAGCAAGTGTCATTCAAAAAAAGAAAAAAAAAAAAGAAACTTGTACCACTACTATGTTGTTAGAGTTTAAAGAGGAGAGAAACTGGCAGTGATTCAAAGTAAAAGGTTTATTCAGTACCCTTAAAACTTTTTCTTTTAGGATGTAGTGGCTTTACTCACCTTGCTCAGACCCATGTGGTAGCTGCTCTTATCCAAATCCAAGGACTCCAGGAGCTCCTCCACAGCCTGATCGGAAGCAAACATTCACACAAAAAGTCGTTCAACATTTGGATCCATCAGGACTTATTAAAACAAGTCAGTATTCTGCAGGATCCTTCAGTTTTTAAATGAGCAGAAAGCAGTTTTTCCTTCTCCCTCACATCGATTTTCAACTGGATTTGCTCTGGAAACGAAGTCAATAGTCACAATAGAAAAAGTTTGGGAACCCAATTACATCCTGTCTTCCAGAATCCACTTGCTCCTGGCTAATTCATCATGACACCCCCCAACACACACACACACACGCCCCCCATCAGCCTGGCTTAGAGCCTCCCTTTGCCCTGTCCATCTACTGGCCTGTGTATACTGTGGTTGTATTGTTGTCTCAGCCTTTTCTCTCCACTCGAGCCTCCAGCCTGAAAGACTACATCTAGATTACACGAGGAGAGGATTGCCATGAATACTGAGGGGCTTTTGTTTGTTGGTGTTTCCACAGAAACTCAGCCCCAACATGGAGGAAAACAGCAACACTCTACCTTAACCCCATTCTTTCACACACACACACACACTCTCTCTCTTATTTCTCTTTTGTAAAGTTGGCCATTTTTGCTTTTTTTTTGTTTCCCTTCTGACTTTAACTAAGACCTCTGCAGCAAAACACCAATGTTGGGAGGACTATCATCCATAGTGAAAAATTTAAGACTGAAAGGCCAACTGGTGAATTTAAAACAAAAGCTCCACAACAGAAAAATACCAGTATATTAAAGTCACTTCAAATACTTTCCTGTAGATTTTCTTCTAATATTGACAGAAGTAAAACTTTTCCAGAACCAGATTTCTAATCTCTTTCTTTCTCGAGCATGACAGCGATGAGGTTAAGTTGATTAGGTCATTACTATAGCTCTGATGAATGTGTGTTTCTCTGTCCATCGGCTGCTGACAAATCAGGGGCAGATGTAATGAAGTTGTCTCTGCACAACATCAATCTTCACAGCGCTTGGCCACCGGTGCAGCTGTACATTTCAAACCTCCACCCCACCCCAATCTTGCTGACTGACTTACTCTCCTCTCATCCTTCACGATGTAATTCCTCCCGAGCTTCTTGGTGAGATGCGGGGCCAGCACATCAAAGCGCCGTCGAAACTCAGAAAACACCATGTGATCAGGGTAACCTGCAGAAAAGTCAGCAATCTTATCTGTTATGTTACACTCTGCAAATCTTGGTAGAGTGCTGAGATAATGTCGAAGTGGCCCTCTGACAGAAAATAAGGCTCAAGTTCCTTTTTTCTTTTTCGCTAACACATAAGTACGATGATGCCTGCATGTATCTGTATTAAGCAGCGACCTCACCTTGCCTGTAGATCCGTAGTGCATCAAGCAGCTTGGATCCGCGTATCTGAGCACGGAGCAAGGCTACATCTAGCTGCATTAAGCCAGGATCTCCAGGCTCCCCCTGAGCCTCAGATTCCCCTCCTTTGAACAGAGATCCACTAAGAGCTCGCAGAGCATCAGCCTTGGGCAATATGCAGTGAACAAAGTGGATCTTAGACCTCCGCAACATGTCAAGAAGAGCATCCTAGAGAAAAGGGGGCAGGGTTAGGAACTCTGGGTAAAAACAGACCCAACGTTTATGCAGCATTTTCCAGTGATGAATTCAAATATAGCCAATGGCTTAGCCTCCTATTTAAAGTAAATAAACTACGTATCAACGTGAATTTTCTAAACAAATCACAGCATTAAAGGGTTTTATTTGGCTATTGTAAAGGTTTATTGCTTCCAGCTTCCCGTGTTATTGTTATTTTCATGTCTCTGTTTTTATCTTGATATATGTCTCCTACTCTCTTGGTATTCTGTGTTTTTAGAAACCTGAATGGTAATAAGTCTTTATCCATCTATTCTATATGTAGGTGAAACATGAATCTGCATGTAGAAGGGTTTCTGTACAAGCTGCCTAAGTGTAATCTTAGTTTCTATGTACTCTTAGACTTTTTCAGTAGCTGAGGAATGTGTAGATTGTTAAATAAACTCTAAAAATAAAGATCCCTTTTGGGGTTTGAAGGGTTGGAAGCAAAAAGCAGCTGCAGAGCCCGTCTCTATAAAAACAGGTTATACATCATTTTATCTGGCTGCAGCTCAGCTACCGGCCTTCATCTCAACACTTTTCTTTGTAAACTACATTATGCAATTTGTGAATGCTCCAAGGCCCAAAGTAGATTCCAAAAAACAAATTCTGAACAAGGTTACCAAGCACAGATGCAATGTACCCTTTTATATACCTCAAGCTCACTGCTGATGCTTTGAAACCAAGTTAATACTGACCGAACATGTTGTTGCTTTTTGTTTAACACAACTATGATTGCCTGTTTTTTTTTCTCTCACCACTTGAAGTTTAATCTGGATGCACAGCGACTTCTTCTTGATAGCAGCTACCCCTGTGGTGAAGGTCTTCCTCATGCTAGTAGCCCTTCGAAGGGTCAGGTTGGAAGCAACTTCAAGGCCAGCAATGGAACCGGACAGAACCGTGGCTCCACCTGCTCGGCTCATGAACAACGAGCTGATAACTTTCCTGCAAAAGCAGCAGCGTAATGATTTGTAATTATCGACTAAAGGAATGTTTCATTTCTGTGAGAGTGTCACTTACTTCTGAGAGTCCTGCAGGAGGCTTGCAGCATTAGTTGCAGCAGGATTCTGTTTAGCGTAGTTCAGCCACCCATGAGCATCATACTCCACCCAGTCAGTGCCGTGGCTGTGCCCTAACAGGAAGTGATTTTCCTTCTCACTCCGCAGAAGACACGTGTGACCTGATGTGAACACGAGAGTCGATATTAACCTCATAATCTTGCTGTTTTTATGCAACAAAAAATAAACTCTAAACTCAGAAGATGTTTTTACAGTATGGATGAAGAGTTTGTCATTACAAACAGATTCCTCATTTCTGATTATTCTGGTATGTTCCATCTGTCACAAACCTACACACACACATCACGGATACATACACACATAGAAGTCTGGTCCTGGTTTATTTAGATTAAAGGGTTCTGGTGCAGCTGGCTGATTTATGAGACTGTTAAAGGCAATGCTCAGTAAGTGGGTAACGATATCATTTAAAAAAACTAAACAATCATACAATAAGATTCTATATTTCCCACATCTTTGCACCGTAAACTACCATTAATCCAACGCAACCACAACACAATTTGTCCCAGAAACTGATGACTAATAGAAACCAGACAGAATCCAGTTCTATAATCTTTTACCCTGTCAACATATTCTGAATAATTCATATACAAATACCCGTCCTTGCACATACGAAGGCTTATAACTAAAGTTGTTAATATTCATCTATTTATGTTGTTTTAGTGTGAATTCTTAAGATCTGTACTGTCCCATCATGAATAATGCCGAAGTCAGCCTCATGCAATGATTTGGTAGACTATCAAAGAGATCTGACTGAGTCAGAGGCATAAAATTATTATAAGAAAATAATTCTTCCATCTACTCTTCTTTTTTTCTGAGCTTCACTACGTCTTGTAGCATTACAGTTTAAAAGCTCGTACTTCTGAATTTGTTTTGAGATCACGAGATACATAATAAGAATATTTGTAATAAATTTTCTTTACCATCCTCATCAAAGTAGTTGATACAAGCCCCAGTTACATCAATATAAAGGGTCTTTTACGAAAATATATTGATCCACATCAACAGAATTTCTAAAATACCCACAATGCACCACTAGGAGGTGAAAATATCCACATCTCTGACATTTCAAAACGGCCTTAGAACATTCTTACTTGGCTAAAAATTCTCCTTTAATCTCTCTTAAAATCTCCTCCCAGGTATTAAACATCTTAGAGAACCATTAAAGGTTTTTAACAGCCACAGAATCAGGACAAAGCAAGACGGAAGCAGAACTTCTGGCATGAAGCTAAGAGTAAACATGAAAGCTGAATGTCATCATTTGTTAAAAATAATAAAACAAATACATATCTCATGTCCACACCAATAAAATACATTCACAAGGGAGAAAACAGAAGTAACAAACTGATGAAATCTGTAACATCATGTAAATGTTGGTATAAAGTTTCAAACAACTGGAGTAATTTCAATAACTTTCTATCCAAGTGTGCATTTTATCTCTCTTTTCACCTTTACTCTCTCCCTCAGCTGGTCCGTAGTAGCTAAAGAGACGTCCCAGCAGTGTTTCTGTGGACCCCCCCGGCTGCAGCGCCTCCTCCTCCATCAGCCACAAAAGGCCCCGGGCCTCTTCTGTTCGAACTGCGCGCACCTGTCACAGAAACACATAAATACACACATGCTCAGAATCCTTCTCCAAATGCTTTTTCCAAACAGATAATGCTTATTCGATCTTTCTTCTGTTCTTGTGCGTGATCCTCTTCACTAATTCAACAAAAACTCTAATTCATTACATGACCAATAAATCTCCTTGGCACAAGGACGTTTAGCTAGTTTTAGCTGTTTAATGAGAATGCCTTGATGAATCAAGTGCAAATTTAAGTTTGTAGTTATCTGCCTCTTGGGCACAAACATAATATACTGTGTATAATGTTGTGGAAACTGATTGTGGACCTCTGCAGTCAAGCTCCTAAATATAAGTAAAAGTACTTTGCTGTGTTTTTCTCATCTGAGCCAGCGCTGAGAGGCCTGATAATATTATCAGCGCTGCGAATTAATGTTTCAAAAGCTATTCATGGTCCCTGTGTCCTTCAGCAGCAGCTGCAATAAAAGTATTGTCCATTCAGCTTTGCCTCATTTTAAAAATGGCAACCAAAAGGAGTTCATTAATAGGCGAAGCGAGAGAGAAGGAGGGATTAAAAATAATACAATTAGCAATATAACTATTATCAAGAGAGAGAAGAAAATAAAAACCTGCTGCAACACCACTTAGCAGGGATTAAGCGCCTCACAAAAGTTGTCATTATCTTCTTCTAAGACACTATGAAAGTGCATTCAACCTTATTTAGCAATGTGTAAAGATATTAGCATCTTCTTTCCAGCTTCAATTTGTATTTTAGTAGAGTTTCAAGTTTGTGACACGCTTTCTGGGAAAAAATATGAATCGATCTAAGCTAATTTCAATTAAAACCACTGCTGATTAATATATTTCAAAGGACAAAAACTTTGCAAATTAAATGCAGCCAAGTTGGTTAGCATTGCTACTGGAAAAGCCATCATAGGAACAAGTGCACCAAAAAAATCAGAAAGCGGTTTTATCAGGAAGTTATGCTGGGGACATCCTTATCAGCTGTGCACAATACACTGGCTGCAAATACATACACAGTGTATCAGTTTGAAGGAGACATATGACAACTATAAGGCTGGAATGAATTGAACATTAAAGCTCTGATAACGGACATCTGAGTTATGACAGGGTGGTGGGAAAAAAAAACATATCTGTGGGTTTGAAAGATCTTTGATCATAATGTCTTTTCACTCTAAGCAACATATCTTTAGAGGAGACTTTTAAAATGACTTTAAAGTAGCAGTTTTCTCTTTTTTTATTTAATGTGATGTACTGCAGCTCGCTTCCTCTGATGGGATTCGTATCAGAGCAAAGACCCCTTTAAAAAGCAAAGCATTCAAACTAAACACTGGAGTTACAGCAACATGATCTATGATTCTTTAAACTCTGCCATTTCTGTTTCCATGGTGCAGATCACAGGCTGCAAAGGCCAAACATTGATTTTCTTTCTTGAAGTCAATTTTCTAACCTTTCTTTTCTCGCTCCTATCCTCGTTTTTGTGGTCTTTGCAGAAACTGTACAGAATTAAGATGTTTTATTACATAAATACTGCTTTTAAAGTAAAAGGGGCATCTGGTGATTATTAGGAGACATGAGGTATTTAAAGAATCCTTCAGAGGAGAGAAAACACAGCTTTCACAATTATCTGTAAAGAAAACCACGAAAATAAGTGACTATCCTAATTGGAGGTGGAGTATAAAGATAAAGATCAAACTTACCAGTGCTTGGCTTGAGGTTTGGTCGACTACTTCCACTGAGAGAGAAGTGCTGCGTTCAGATTCGTCTAAAGCCAGTTCGATGTTCTCCTGAGGGAAAACAGACCAGTAATAAAATAAACTTCAGCTGCAAAATATACAATTTAAACAAGCTTAAAAAAAAAAAACATAAGTTTAAATTATTTTTCGTCATGATTTAAAAGTTGTTCAGGGGTTTGAAGAAAATTCCTGTATTTCTGTGAGTTTAAAGCCCAGATTCAAACTGCTCTCTGTGCAGGGATGAATATGTTTGACCAAGATGAGGCTGATAATCACATAGAGGCAAAGCAGATCATGAAGAACAATTCTTCTAGGCGTACATGTTTGGTCAGAGGTCTCATCTCCAAACTATCAGGAAAATACAGACAGTTTGCAGCGATGACATTAACTGCTCCAACGCTGCAGAGTTTGCAGTCAGAAGCTCTCTCTGAATCTCTGTGTGACCTTAAGTCACGAGACCGTTAATAAAAACTTCACAGTTTAGAAATCAATGATAAGAAGCCAACCGCTTGCAAAAGAGATTTTATGAACGCTGCTTGCATTTCTGTGCTGTGATCATTCTAACACAATCAGACCTTTTATATTATTCTGTTAAAAATGCTGCACAGCAGCTCAGTTGGTAGCACTATCGCCTTGCAGCAAGAAGGTTCCAGGTTCATCTCCCAGCTGGGATCTTTCGACATGGAGTTTGCATGTTCACCCTGTGAACTCTGCATGGGATTTCTCCGACAGACTAATAACGCGCATGTTAGGTTGACTGGCAACTAACATCTCCATGTGGCCCTGTGATGGACTGGTGACCTGTCTAGGCTGAACCCCGCCTCTCACTGAATGACAACAGAAACCACAACTCTGGACTGAGCAGGTATAGAAAATAGATGGATTCTGGTAAATGTTAGATTAAGTTTGTATATCAAATCCCCCCGAATCATTGGTCTGATGTCATCACATACTCTTCATCCTGTTATTTAACAGTAAATATTCTTGAATCCTTCATTAATTGCAGCTAGAGGCCATCCGTCTGTTAATTTAAGTTGCAGAGAGGCACAATAATTCAGAAAATCCTCAACACTGTTTTAAAATGTATTTGTATTTTTAAGAATTGTGTTTTAGAAGTCATAAAAAAATAAAAGCCACAAGAAACCCATTATAAAAAGATTATCTGGCATTTACTGTATCCATTTGTCCTTTGAGTTAAATGAAAACGCTAAAAGATTCATTTAATGCCGCAGACGAAAACATTTGGGGGTTAAAGTGGAAATTAATATGCTAAATTACATCCACCAGAACAAAACAGTCAGCTAACAGGCCGCAGAAGAAATGGCTGAAAATCTTTGTAAACATGTCCACCACAGATGTACAAGTTCGCTGAAATGAAAGAAGTTTTCCTTCAGCATTCAACAACATCACAATCAAACTCATACGTGTTCTGCACTCTACAGGTTTGGTCTACCTGCCATTTTAAATGAGTTTGACCCAGTTTACGATGAATTTCACAGCTTCATATATTTCCAAACTGCAGTGACAGGAATGAGTTGCTCTACACAAATTTATGCAACACCTCTTTTTGCTCAAATTCACATTCTCTCAGGCAAAAGACGTGGGTGGCAAAATAGGTGGGAAGTCCCAAAAACCTTGTTCGCAGAATTTAAAGTAATGTTATCAGAATTCCATGTTAACTTCACTACGTTGTCAACCGGGATGAATATTTCTGAGGTGAGAGCTGCGACAGCTGGAATGGATTGATATATGTATAAGCCATGAAAGAAATCTCTAGTATTTGCCCTTTAATAAATCCTTGAAGATGACTGTGCCCAGTTATTATGGTCCGGTTCTGCTACGATGAGCTCAAAGGAGAACAGAAGAAGAATAGTTCTTTCATCAGGAGAGCAACGCCACGGCTGTGCAGCTGGGCGTGTCGCTCAAAGGCAGCTGTGAGTGACTTTACTTTGATCTCGGCAGAAGAGGTGAAAACTGGCATCGCTAATGAGAAGGTCTAACACATGAACTACTTTGGCTTGTCACAGCTTGTGACAGGTGGGATGGGTAGCGTATCTGATGTGTGAACACGCGCTATTGGAGTTGATGTATCTGAGAAAAAGCGGCAGACAAAAGGAGAGGAAGAGGTGGGAGGAAGACAAGAACAAGGAGAGTTTGGATGTATATATGCACAGCGTATTATCCTTCACATGTCTTTACCTCTTTGTATCTTTCCAGCTCCTGAACAAAGGTGCGCTGGTAGAAGAGGCTCTGCAAACGCTCTTGAGTGTAATTGTGGCAGAGGTCTTCAAAGGTTGAGCCGTTCTCGCGCTTTGCGAGCTTCGGGTTCTGAAAGCCCGGCGTGTCCACAATGAGCAGGGAGCACAGGGAGTGCTGGCTGGACTTCAAGGCCCTTCAGCACACAGAGAATAAAACACACACATGTACATGGTAAATACAACAATATGTCTGACACCTTTTATTGATTTCATCTAACCCTGAGATTTAACCTCAGCTTTAACCCGACTAAAGAAAATCCCATTAATGTTTTTTAACCTCAAACCAAATCATAAAGTAAAAGAAGCTTCTCAGAGCTCCTTAAATACCCATCAAACTCACCATGAAAAGATTCATGTAAAAATATGGGAAAAATGATTAAAAAACTAAAATCCTGTTTATTTCTCACAATATCTTATTACATAATCCGTCAGTCTCAAGGCCACGACATTAAAGTGTTTTAGGTCTTATTTATTACATTGATTTTAACTTGTTAAAGTCCACAATGTGTCATCCAGACCTACCAGGGATAATGATGGCATTCCACAGGGTTCTGGACTGGGACCAGTTTGGTTTTATCATCACATGTTCGAGGGGTTTAACACTCCAGTCCTAGAAAGTCACTTTCCTACATGTTTTAGACACACCAGATTCAGATCCTCAGCACGTCGGCCAGTTTTATAGAAGCTCATTAACTACCCGCTGATCTGAATGAGGTGTGATGAAGAAAGAAAACATCTAAAACATGCAAGAGAATAACTTTCAAGGACTGACAGGAGGCATCATCATCAGGAAGCACAAGAAAACATTTCCATTGTTGCCAAAATCTATTTGTCCATAAAACCCAAACAGTTAATTTAAGAATGCCTGAATTTTAAACTGGAATTGTCTTGTGTTGAGAAATGACAGTTCTATGGATTTATGGTCAAACCTGGAAAATTATATGTTGCTTAACTCATCCAATATCACAAGATCCCATGCAATCAGTTAAAACATGGAAGAACGTGCCGTGAATCACTCTCATCCTATCGTGAACAGAGTTGACTCCAAAAGTGAGTTAGTCATGGATCTACATGCTGTTTCATCACAATACATCCAGTAGGTCATGAGATATTCAGCTAACAGCTGTACAGATGTGAAGGCCTGGTGGACTAACAACTTCTAATGTTTATATTCTAACAAGAGGGAATTCTTCATGGTTCTGGAGGTGTTAGAAAATGAATGACTTACACTGTACTTGACTTTATTAGCGTTACAGCTACTTGCATGTTGACCACGTTTCCAGAATAGTGCTCTCTCACCTTTCCTGTTTCCTGAGACTGGATTAACAGTCATGTCATCTTAACTGGATGCTCCTTAAAAATGTTACAACTGGTTCAAAAAGCTGCTGCCAGAGTTTTAAGTGGTTTTACAAGGTGAGGTCACTTTTTTTCCTGTTTGCTTCCCCACAATGGCTGCCTGTAAAGTTTAAGAGTTACTTTCTGAATTCTCCTGGTGACTCACAATGCTCTTAATGGTCAAGCACCGTTCTACATAAAAAGACTCATCACTCCATATCATCAATATCAGCCTCCATGCTTGCAGAATAAGTGCTGTCACAAGGATCAGGGTGTCCAGATTTGGGGATCTTCAGCTGACAGGTCCTTCTCATGTGGAATCAGCTCCCAGTCTGAGTCCATCTCTCTTTCTCTACCTTTAAGAATAATCTTAAAACCCAGTTTTATTGCCCACCGTTGACAGGCAGGTCTTTTGTGTGTGTGTGTGTGGGAGTGGATGGATGGATTTTAATGGAACTTCAGAAAGTAATCCTTGGATGTACAACTGATTAACTTTTGGAGTCGAGCCCATTCAAGACAACTGCCACATCTAATCGACCTTAGCGAACACAAAAATGGCTGTAACTCGGTCAATTTTCCAGATACTGAGATATTATTTGATATGGTATGGTATTTGATATGGTAGTACCGCACAGAGTGGTAACAGATCACATAAGATCCTTTCTCAATGTAAAATGATCAAAGTTTCAGGCTCTAGCATGAAAGGCTGCGGGGCAATATACATTCCTTCAAGGCATACTAGGCCTTTAATTTAACTTTTACTTGACCTGTTTTATAATTATGAGTCATTTGTTGTTTATAGTATTTTATTTGAACATTTTCATATTATTTTTTTTTAACTTCTGCTTCTTTTTTCCTGTTTACTTTATTGTATGTTAATTTAGATGTCTTCTCTGTAAAACCCTTGGGTTGGCGTGAGCTTCAAAAGCACTATATGGAGAAATGTTGACTGGTTTATTCATTGGCTGATTGATATTGATCTTAATCGTGTATTTGTGCAGCCAAAATCATGGATTTGATTTAGATACTAACCTGTTTACCAATGAAATTACAACATTAAAGAGTTCAGAGTAGAGCCCTGAAGCCATGGCCTCCAAACACTCCATGGCTGTAGTTTTGGATCCTGTGTGAAAAAAGGAAGATAAAAAAAACAGACCAACAAATCAGTAAATTTATCTCACATTATCTTAAACATCAGATAAATACATGAACAAATAAACAGAACTTGTTAAATAATCTGAAGATTTGTCAGTGTAACTCTGCTCTGAACATTTGCACTGAAAAGGAAGTACAATAGCATCCGATCTGAGTATATTAAGCCCTGAGGCAACAGTATCCAAGCAGGGTCTAAGAGTATCTTTGTAAGGCACTGACATTTAGGACTCAGGTGCTTTGGAACTGGTCAGATCCAACAGTGCTAACTCATGTCTGTGCCCAGCGGCGATGGCCACCTGTTAAGATCGCTTAATTCTTTCTACCATCACACAGAATGGCGGGTTTATGTTTGGTGGGAGGAGGACGTGTGTTCATGCGCACGCATTTAACAGTAGGTTTATGTGTGAGTGGAGATGGGGGGGGGGAGGAAGGTGAGACGGAGGTTATTTCTGTCCATCCCTGCTGTGATAGACTTTAAACTGTATCCTCATGCCCTTCAACATCTGTTGCAGGCTTGATGGAAGTCAGAGAACCCACACATGTGAAAAATCAATGTGAGGCAATTATGATTTCAAGGACAATGAATGAAGAGGGGATCCAAAATTGCTCATCCCAACATAGTGTGTGTGCACTCATCTGTCAATAGCCATTGTAAAGGTGCAGTATTCATTACTAAGATAAGCTTTACTTTCTCCCATCCATGCCATTTCCCTCTGGTGATGAGCAGACACATATGCATGTGTGTGTGTGTGTGTGTGTGTGTGTGTGTGTGTGTGTGTGAGGCGACAGACTGAGAGTGACAAAGAGAAAAAGAGTGGTGGCAGTGTGGAGGTGGGGAGGGGGAGCTCTGAGGAATGAAAAGGAAAGAGTACACTGGTAAATGTGTTCTGTTGAGTACCTGCATCTGCTGTGCCATTTTCCTCTGCAGCCTGGCGGATGGTGCCGGCTCTGGGCAGGGTGCCCTTGGCTTGATGCTTGAAGATGGAAGAGGAAAGCTCCTCCAGGGTGCAGCCCAGCAGGTAGGCGGCCTTCTGGGCCCACTCGTGACGTGCAAATTGTTTCCTGCCAGCTGAGACACGTGCATTAAAACCTCCATTAGACCTTCTGCCAAAAAAGTCCAAGCACATTGTGACAATTCTGTATGTGACGGGGGGGCAGGGTTACCCCTCCAGCCAGCTGACGAGAACACAGCTGATGAAAACTCAAAGCACAACAACCAAAAGAAATATGATAAATAAAGAAATACTGATGTAAATACACATACATATGTGTAAAAAATAAAATAAAACAGAAGCAAAGCTAAATCATTGAAAGGATTCAGTTATTTACTTGAAGTCCTCTAAATATTTTCTTTAAGAAAAAGATAAAAACAAAATAAAAGTAGAAATCTGAATTTGAATCCAGTGTGAATTGATTTCCTTTAAAAACTTGAGATAAACTTAAAGAGAAATTCTGAGGCTCCATCAGTTCCATCAGTGCAAAAGAAACTTTGCATGTGTCCGATAATGAGCAGCACGATGACTCTAAAGACAAGCAGACTTTTGAATATTAACTTTGATTGATGTGCGACACAGCAATTATTTAAAACACTGAAAACGGGGAATAAGGAATGTTAATGAGATGGAATATATTTAGATAGAAATGTACTTCAAAAATGCCTCCAGAATCCTGTGGTAGGACTTTTTTTTTTAAATCTACACTTTAAATCCTGAGAATGGGCCGTACAGTAAACAGAGACAAGAAAAACTGGCGCCTTTAATTACAGCTGGAGATTAGAGACCACTGCTGCCCTCTAGTGTTGCACAAACAAACTGCACTTTAATAGATCGTTTAATACTCTCTAATTGCGTCCCAAAAACAGCCAAAAGAATAAATGTGTTTTTAATGGTGTAGAGTATTTTCACTCAATAATGCATGATTCTCATGTAACAAATGTCTTTAATGTTTTCATGACTGAACTGAGATTGCTTCACCATCATGCCTATTTTATTATACAGATTTGTATTTCTAAAACTTTTATTAAACAAAAAAAATTTAGATTGCAAAGACATTATTTAAAATCTATTATATCTAGTAAGATTTATTGCTTGGAATGTTATAAATATAATTTACAGCTACCATGAAGATTGTTAGAAGAAATAATTTGTAATTTAAAGTGTTTCAAAAATAAAAAATGCAACAACACAGCAGAGGCTGCCTGTCTGATTCCTGAATATTGTGCATATATGATGCATTTAATAAATACATTTGCAATGAAACATCAGATAAACCATGTTTTCCATTAATGTTTCTTTATACTTTCCACTTTTTGTTGTTGATGAGTAAAAAATTCAATCTCTCAAAACTTTCCAAGCCTTCAATGATTTCAGTGATTGATAATAATATGAGAAGCATTAAATTGTAATTAAACACCTTTGTGTCAAATTCCGTCTTTCCACATGATTAATATTTAATTTAAATGTTGTTTTCTGGTGTGAGTGACTCGAAGTTTTTGTCAGGTTTCATTATATACAGAGTTTAAGATGAAAGGGATTCCTCACATTCAGGCTGTTCCAGATATCACGGCGATACATCTTCATGACAGGAAATGATTGCATTTTTAAGCTGCAACAGTGAGTCCTAACAATTAGATGAGTTTCAGTCACTCTCGTTAAATCTTTTCATTCAGGGATGATAAAGTACATCTGACAGATTCTACATTTAGTGAAAAAACTGACTCTGTGTCATAAATGCAGTTATAGTCAATAAAAAGTTGTTGTTTTTTAAAACTTATTTTATGTGGTTTTTATATGCAAGTATTTTTAGTTCTGAAGTACAACTTTCCTTGGGGGGCTTGATTTTTTATTTAGAGCTGCAGATCGAGGCAGCTCAGTCTAACAACCCCGTGCACTCTGCAACAGATTTAGTTTTTTTTTTAAATGGAGATGCATAATTCAGTTAACTGTATTACATATGTCTTGCATCACACAAGTGGTGCTTTTATAACCCAGGTTTAACATCTGTCAGTGTATGCAAAGTATTAGTAAAAAATTGTTTTTGCTTCCCAGGTGTGATTTTTTTGTTTGTTTGTTTTTGTGTGAGTGTTATGTACCCAGTGATTTTTACTTGTGACTGATATGGATATCATCATCAGGGCTGATAACTTATGCAGCTGTAGAATAGTGAAGCATCATTGAGTTGAAAAATCTTACTTTTGGTAGCTCCTGCAGCTCCGAGATGATATATGGCCCCGAGGACAAGCCAAAGGGCCCTCTGCTCATCAGTGCTGATCCCCAGAACCTTCATGGCTACCTGCAGCTTGGAAAACTGCTGCGAGGCCCGCTGTTTCTCCTCTGCCTGCCACATTCCCATAACATCACTTCAGCTTTGGAAGAGGTAAAAGACTCATTCTGGTTCTGAAAACAAACCCAACAGTCCGACCTCTTACCTTCATCTGTGGCATGATTCCAAACACATTGTTCTCAGCAAAGTGGTTGAGGTGCAGCTCGGTTCTGACGGACATATGGAAATGAGACAAAAGACAAGACAGCTGATACCATGACCAGCTGGGGGATATATCACAGACACATATCTGTGTAATGAATCCAGTGCAGAGCAGCGCTGCACTGTTAGATTAATTGGCACGAGAGGATCGATGCTGACCTGAGAGCGCTATCTATTCCAGCCATCAGGTAGTAAAAGACGTTGAATGTAGACTCTCCCTCTGGTCTTCTAGTCACCCTCATTTTCTCCAGAAGCATGGTCTGTCAAACCACAGCAAAACAAGATGTTCAAATAATGGAAAATAGATATTATTATATAAAAGAAAAGACAAACAAAGACTCCTGGACTAATGAAAAGAGTCTGTGGTGATGAAATGATGTCTGCATGAAAGAGAGTTACATAAAAACAACAACAATTAGAAAAATGAAGATTTGAAAAAAATGCAAGTGACAAAAACTATAAAACTCAACTGGCGTTAACACCTGGAAACATTTTCTGATTGGTGCAAATGTCCTGAATCAAAACTAGACTTGGTGAACTCTAAAAACTTGTTGAAATGTAGATGTTGATTTTACCATTTCTTGTTTTTTTTTTCTGACAGTTCCTGATTATGTTCAGTTTTCCGTTCTGCCTTATTAAATGCTCAGTTTTCTGACAAACTTTGCATCTGTTGTGTTTTGCAGCTAACAGTCAGCAGAGATGTTGCAGTTGGATGTTAAGCAGGTGTTTATTCGTACTTGGATGGTAGCAGACATCACCAGTCCCGCCTGATCAAAGTCCAGGGAAACGACGTGGGAGAAGCGACTTGCGTTCCCGTTCATGCTAGTGGAGGCGTTTCCAAAAGCTTCCAGAACTGAATAAACAGCCTGCCATTTCTCAGCTACAAGAGATCAAAAAAAAAAGTTGCAAAAAGGTATTTGGGAACATTTGTTAACAAATAAATTATAATTGTATCCTTTCCAACCTACTGGAGAATGTTTTGTTGGTGGATCCAGCAACAGTAACTAAATACTGGATGATGTGTTGACAGTTTGTGGTCTTCCCACTTCCACTTTTCCCGAGCAAGACGATGGACTGATCCTGGCGAGTAGTCAGGAGGTTCCTATAGGCGGCTTGTGCCAAGCTGTAAATGTGAGGAGCAGTGTCCTCCTTTCTGCAGCCTTTGAACATTTGCATCACCTGGAAAGAAAACAAAGACAGTAAAGATGAGCTCAAAAGGATTTTCATATCAGCTGCTTACATTGTAAACATAATTATCTCTGCAGTCTTGTGGATGCAAATGCACAGGAGACGTGTTCTTCTATCCACAGCATGCTGCCTACCTTTTCAGAATACATAGAAGGGGCACTAATGGGGTTAATGACCACCATGTTGGGCCCGGCGTGGGTGTGCACCAGGTTGCTGCCGTACCGCTGCCGAAGGGAGTGCATCACGCTGGACTCATTCAAATACTGTAGAGAGGCCAAATCCTCCACTCGGTCAAACAACGGAGGGTTTGCCTAGAGTTCAAAGGCATAGGCGGTCACACACTCCCCAAGAGTCATCCATTATGGATGAGGTTCAGAGTTGATTTTATGATTAAGTACCTTCTCCACATCATCTTCATCCACATCCAATAGAGATCCATCACTCTCCAGGCGGATTTTTCCCTTCCCCTCTGGCAGGCTGCCTGTCTCCGTCTTCACCAGAGTTGCTGCATCACCACAAAGTGTGGAATTAATTTATTGGGACACGTGATCTCGACCTGAGCGTAAAAGCTTCATCTTATCCTACATGCGTGACAACGTTTTCAATATTGTCTGAGATTTATTAAGATCTAACATGCATTCCATTTTGAAAACACGCTTGGTCCAAACACACGCAGCCCGAGGTAAACAAGCATGAACTGATGAAGTGACATCTTTTAACATCAGCATTTCTAAAAGCATCGGGTGCGTTTCAAACACCCACTTCAGACATTTTGCTATTAAACAGCAGCACTGGCTGCAGAGAGACGTGAAGGTTTCTGTCCATCACAAGAGATGAAGATGAAAGTCATACAAACCCAAAGAGAATCCATCCTTGTGAACGAGCCAGACTTTTTCTGTATCATACCAGGCTTTCTCTGCTTTTATCTGCTCCTCAGTCTTTCCCTGTCAAAAGAGAACAAAATTCATAAGAGATGCGTTTAACCCTTTAACACCCAAGTATCATCCAGGTCAATTTCCTTTCAATTTAGAGTAAAAAACATGTCAAACTCCTGATGTTTCTGCTGTCTGTCAAACCTGGGATTAGACCACCATTGCATGAGAAGTCCTATGAAGTTCTGTAAAGCTCTTTTCATCTGTCAGGAACTATTTGTATGTTCTCTCAAGCCCCGATTGGCTGAAGAGTTATGGTCATGTTGTAAAATCTGGACAGAGTTGATTTTTCTGGCAGTTTTCAGACAGCGATACCTTGTAAATGTTTTGTGCTTCGCTGATAAAGTAACAGAGTTCAGAGCCCTTGTAAAACATCACCAACAACACACTTGGTGTAAAAGCATTTAAAAACAATCACTAAACACTAAACATGTCAACATCTGTACATAAAACTAATAAACCAGTGCATGGGGGGGGGGGCAATGTGAATTATTAGATCAAGAAGGATCAGAAAAGGTTGAAAATCTACTAAAACAGGAAGACTGTTAACGTCTAGAGCAGTAGTTAATGTGAGCTGGATTCAAGACCCCAATGTGGGTCAAGAAATACAAGATACAACTGAAAATCAATGCCCAATAAAACATTTTCATTATAAATACTGTAAAATCTAAAATAGTAGATGAAAGACACTTCCTATCCCATACAAACTGGTTAAGATTATTCAGATTTTTACCTCTTAATCCATGTTTTCACATACGGGAATAGATTGACTGTTCAGAAACTTGAAAAAAGTTGTATTTAGAAAAGAAAATGTTTAAAAATCAGGATTAAAATAGTGATATTGATTTTTAATTCTAATAAAATGGATGATGGATAAGTCAAACAACCAATGATTTTTTAAAATTATTTTTTTTAAATGAAGAGCTAAATAGTTTCTTTAAGTGAAATAATGTACAAAATAACTGGCGCTTCCAAGTTGTATAAACTCAAAGGCAGAAATGGGATTTTCCATCAAAAGAAATAAATAACAGTCTATCAACCTGAAGTCTAATTAGAATGAAATAGGAAGAAACAAGAAAAACTCATTTCACAGAAACACCAACTACAAACATGGAAACTAGAGTGAAGTCATGTGTTGGGGTTTTACGAGTAACTCACTAATTACTACAACACTTTTAACTAGTATGTTAAACACAGAAACCATATCAACATGTACTCGGGACTACAAGCAGCAATGATCAGACCTTAGTGGCAGCTGCATGTGCTGCCTGAAGCATGGCCACCGGATCCTCAACAAGCCTGGACTGGAGGAGGGAAGATCACAGTCAGTGTTCTGAACAGCTAAACATCCAGATCCACTCTGATTCTCACACGCGACTTTAAAAAACATGCTCAATACAGAACTGTGATAAGTTAATATGAGTAAATATTGAGCACAACAGTTCAGCGAAACCAAACTCAAACAATGCAACATGCCAAGAAACTGTATTAGTGACTCAGTCAACGGATTCAGTCATCATAAAACAATAAGCAAAGACTGAAAACAGTGCGGCCATACAGTCAAAAAAATAAAAATAAACAGCTACACGCAACGAGCTTTACATCCCAAACACAAGCTGTCAGAGCAGCATGAAGAAGTCATTTGTCTGAATAAACAACAATATCTTTAAAAATCCCTCACAGATAAATAAAAAATCTCCACTTAGAGGATTCAATTTCAGATCTCCTATTTGGGAAAAAATAAATATGATATATATATATATAAATATAAAGATGTATAGCTAGAGTTTCTTGAATTTAAAAGGAATCAGGAACCTTTTTTCTTTAAAATCACTGCTTAGCTGTAGCTTCTCTGGTGCTCTCAATGTCATTGAACTGATCAGTTTTTCCTTAAGACAATTTAAAGCTCTTTGCTTTGTGATAAGATGAACTGTATAGGAAATGACCTTCCTAAAGAATACTGACTAAAGGCCCAACATTTCAGGATACGCTTGTATCCATGGGAATGACTGCCATCTTGAATGATCCTCTGATTGGCGCGTGACCCACACACTGTGGAATTTCCTCCTCAGATGGTCATTTGTTATGTTTCATTAGACCTGCATCACACTAAAGCTCCTGCATCATCTCCTAACCCAGAGCAGATTGTGATTCATTGCTGAATATCACTTCCATCCCATCAGCTGCTGCCCATGGCTGCTTCCCTTCAGCCCAATGGAACCTTTAAGTGTTAATAAAGGATACATTTGACAAATGAAAGCAAATCCACCTCCTTCAGGAAGTTTCTTGGAGTTTCTTCACTCAAAAACTTTGAATTGCTGTTTTTTTTAAATATTTTAAAGCTTTTCCAACTTTATACCTGATTTAACTGCAAATATGCCTTTTACAAGCTTAAAACTTAGTTTGTACTTGTTTGTAAAAAGTATTGCAGTTCAGTCACACTCCAAATTCACTCACTTTTTCAAAGATAGTTACATGTCTAATAGTTTTAAATGGCAGCTCTTTACAAGGTCGTATTTCTACCACTTTAAAGCCTGAAAGAACTTCCTATTTTTCATATTTGTGCTAAATTTTATTTTTAAATAAAACATAATAGAGAATACCATGTGTTTTTACATGTGAGTGTAAAAATAAAGGAGCAAAAATAATTTTGCTGTAAATTAAATGTAGCGTTGGCACATTTAACCTCTCTGGTATTTTGGAAATCCTGGTGAAAAACAAGCAGACAGGCACAAAAACGTAGGCCAGAGGGGGGTCAGCAGGGAAGGACATGCACAGACTACCCATAGTGCTGTGATCCCACAGCCAATCAGGCTGCACCTGAGAGTGTTTTCAGTCATGCAAAAGAAGAAGAAACATAAGACATCTCCACCAATCTATGAGGAACTGATTATTAGTTTTTAAATCTTAAACCCGAGTTCAGACACATGTCTCCTGTTGGCCGTGGGAATGCTTTGGAAAGTCTTTTCTAACCATTTCCTGACTGTTTCGGTAAGCAGGCAGCTGATTGGAGCTCATCACAGAAGCATGACCAATGCAAACAAAAGCAAAGGCAAATATGTGTTACGTTATCGCCATCTAGATTGAAGATCTTCTTGACACGCTTGTAGTCTTCCTCAGATGGGATCAGCTCTAGGATCTACAATTGTGGAGCAGCAAATTTACATTTAGAGAAGGCGAAGAGAAGCAGCGTTTCTAACACGAGGAGCAGACACTGTAAAGTCTACCTTGTCAGGAGGGGCAACACTCGATGCAGACTGAGCCACATTGGATGATTTATCATCAAGCGCCACGGTAGAAGAAAATGTCTCCTTTACCTTTTAAATGTAAATATTCACAAACATTCATACAAAGAAATGGAATAATCACAACAAGATGACGGTGCGAATGACAAATCGTTTTTTTTTTTCCCTCTTTAGCCCAAAGCGTTCTCTTTTAACGTTAGACTCAATTACTGCGACCAACTAATTCAGTGTTCCAGTCGAGTCGATCAGGAAATGAAAAACGTCTGTTAGAGAAAATTGGTTCATTAAGTACTGCAGGGAAAGAATAACGGTTCACGGCCTTTATTTGTTCTGTTTCAACAACTATTTCTGGGTAATTTCTTTAAAGTAATTTAAAACACACATATACACACACACACTTCCTGAGATTCTGAGAAATTCACCTGACCTTAAACCTGAAAGAGCTCTCACAGGTATAAATTAGTAATTATATGCAGAGAAAATCTTTGGGAATAATGTTATATTAGCATTTTTAGGAGTGAAATGCTAATCAGAGGTTGCTCCACACACTTGTAACTACAGGTGTGGAAAATGTCTGAAGTATTATTTAGTTTTTCCTCTGTGCAAATCTTAAGCGCAGCTCCTAATTTCTTTAGAATTTGCTTCCGAGGATTCAGACTTTGGACTTCGGCTGCTTTTTCACACATTTTCTGTCCAGTCGCACCTGGGAGCAACAGCATTCTAGTTTTGTTTTACGAATGAGACAAATGGACAAACGGAGCACTAAAACAAGTCATTAGTAAAAATACAAAACGACACTCACCGGCCACTTTATTAGGTACACCATGCTAGTAACGGGTTGGACCCCCTTTTGCCTTCAGAACTGCCTCAATTCTTCGTGGCATAGATTCAACAAGGTGCTGGAAGCATTCCTCAGAGAGTTTGGTCCATATTGACATGATGGCATCACACAGTTGGCGCAGATTTGTCGGCTGCACATCCATGATGAGAATCTCCCGTTCCACCACATCCCAAAGATGCTCTATTGGATTGAGATCTGGTGACTGTGGAGGCCATTTGAGTACAGTGAACTCATTGTCATGTTCAAGAAACCAGTCCGAGATGATTCCAGCTTTATGACATGGTGCATTATCCTGCTGAAAGTAGCCATCAGAAGTTGGGTACATTGTGGTCATAAAGGGATGGACATGGTCAGCAACAATACTCAGGTAGGCTGTGGTGTTGTAACGATGCTCAATTGGTACCAAGGGGCCCAAAGAGTGCCAAGAAAATATTCCCCACACCATTACACCACCACCACCAGCCTGAACCGTTGATACAAGGCAGGATGGATCCATGCTTTCATGTTGTTGACGCCAAATTCTGACCCTACCATCCGAATGTCGCAGCAGAAATCGAGACTCATCAGACCAGGCAACGTTTTTCCAATCTTCTATTGTCCAATTTCGATGAGCTTGTGCAAATTGTAGCCTCAGTTTCCTGTTCTTAGCTGAAAGGAGTGGCACCCGGCGTGGTCTTCTGCTGCTGTAGCCCATCTGCCTCAAAGTTCGACGTACTGTGCGTTCAGAGATGCTCTTCTGCCTACCTTGGTTGTAACGAGTGGTTATTTGAGTCACTGTTGCCTTTCTATCAGCTCGAACCAGTCTGGCCATTCTCCTCTGACCTCTGGCATCAACAAGGCATTTCCGCCCACAGAACTGCCGCTCACTGGATATTTTTTCTTTTTCGGACCATTCTCTGTAAACCCTAGAGATGGTTGTGCGTGAAAATCCCAGTAGATCAGCAGTTTCTGAAATACTCAGACCAGCCATTCTGGCACCAACAACCATGCCACGTTCAAAGTCACTCAAATCACCTTTCTTCCCCATACTGATGCTCGGTTTGAACTGCAGGAGATTGTCTTGACCATGTGTACATGCCTAAATGCACTGAGTTGCCGCCATGTGATTGGCTGATTAGAAATTAAGTGTTAACGAGCAGTTGGACAGGTGTACCTAATAAAGTGGCCGGTGAGTGTATATTAACAGCTGATAACAGTAAGTGAAAGTCACATATTCAAAAAATAATCTAGCAAAGACCTTGAGAACTTGATCATCTACTATATGATAATATTTCACATAAGAGCCTTAAGATTCACATTTACAGGTGCTAAAACCTTTTTTTTTGTCAGCTGAACTGTTATCTTTCATATTTTTATTGATTAGACTGAAATGGGAACAATTTGTGTCATTGTGACAGAATCCTGATAATAAAGTGTCTAAAGATCAGGTGTAAATGTGGTTCTTTGCTAAGTTGTATGTTATGTGTTGACACAACACGGGTTGTGCCTTTTTATAGCAGACTGAGTCAGAGGTAAAAAGGATCTTGTGAAATACGTTCAGCTACTGGACAGAAAGCGAGTGAAAAAGAATCCAAAGTTCAAAGAAAAGACCTTCAGGAAGTCTGAAGAACTGAACTGATCAAGGCCACTTCACAAGATTGTCTCTGTCTTCTCAGAAACACAGTAAAATGAATTGAGGGGAACAATGATTTCCTTCACTGATGGATAATTCAAAGGTTTTTTTTATGTTTTAGTAAAGTGAAAATAAATTATTGCACATAAAACTGTTTCAGACTTCCAATTGAAACTATTAGCTCAGTTAAGAAACTAAAAGCTTTCTGGCTCAACTTGTTGGAAAACGAAATATTTCCCTAGAGAAGTTAGAAACATTGTGTCTTTCAGCAAAAAAAAAAAAAATCAAGCATGTCTCTAAAATCCAGCCCCTGTCTCGGTGGTCAAATACTCAAACTGATCCACACATTTCATGGACGTCTGCTGATAAAATTTTCAGATAGCCTGCAGACATGAGGACCAAAGAAACTACAGAACAGGGTAAAAGCTGAGCGTATCTAAAGTACAAACTAAGAGAAAAATCTGATACTTTGTAAACATACGATACATCAATGAAATAAATCTCCTGATGTCCACAGACATCTAAGAAATTAACTGAAACTAAATTATCCATGAGCACGCAGGGAGGATGATGAATACCAGGCGTATGTTGGTGCTTTCTTGTTAGGAAATGGAGAATAAACTAACATGAACAACCAAGTAATTCAGAATTTGAGGATATCAGAGTTCCTAAAGTAAATCTTGTTCCTTCAAAAAGGTTCTTAAAGATCCGTGAAGTCAGTGAGAGTAAAACTTCACAGGAGGTGATGATAACGAGTCACAGCTCGGTGCTCACAGACAGTTTAAACTCACCATCCTCACAGAGTGCAAGTGATGAGCACACTTATATGCACTGATGAAGCCTTATCATGAGCTCACACGTGCACTTTTCTCCCCTTCAGTGAAGGTGGCTTCATTATTTCAGGTATTAAAACCAACTTGTATGATAGAGAGAACGTACTGAGTCTGAGCTGAAGATTAGGCAGACGAATGAAAAGAACGGAGAGAAACGTTAGAACCCTTATTTAACGTGAGGTTACTGAAGGTGAATTTGAAAGACACTCCAAGAATCTGAGAAATAAATTCTGTGTTGTTATTCTAAGACATGCTGCACACGGAGGAAAAAGGCAAACATGCACTTTTCTACTGAGTACCTCTGGTTTCTTTACAGCAAATAATCGAGGCTTCGGTATGAAGCCTGCAGGAGGTGCCAGTGGATCCGTCTTTGGGACTGGGATGAATCCTGGAGGCCTTGCCAGGGGATTCTGTTTGGGCTGCACAGGGCTAGATTTTCTGGCAGGGATGAAACCAGGTGGAGGAGTCAATGGATTCTGTTTGGGTGTGGGGATGAAACCAGCAGGCGGAGCCAACGGGTCTGGTTTGGGAGGAGGGATGAACCCCGCCGGAGGGATGAGAAGGTTAGACTTTGGCGGTGCAGAGTTTAGAGCTGTGGGAGCTGGCACGGATGGAGCCTCCTCTTGTTTTTCTTCTGTGGATTTTCCCTCTTCTTCCTTCTCCACCTTTCCGTTCTCTTCCTCCTGCTTCACCTCCTCTTTGCGGTCCTGAGTGCGCGTGCGAGGCCGGTGATCCTTAATCCTTCCTCTGCCCATTAAACTGGTCAGACCTTTGGACAGATCATCCTTGTCCTCCCCAGCAGCTTTAGCTTTTGGGACACCTGAATCTGATGCAGATGTGGAGACAATGGACTGACGATGCTCTTCTGTGTCGGCTGGAGCTACGCGACGAATGACTCTTCGTACAACTCTCACAACTTTCTTATTGCTAGTGTTTTCCTCCTCTCCTGGAGGATCTGGGCCTCCCATGGCAACAGCACTACTGGAACCCTCAGGTGGTGGTGCAGTCGACTGTGAACCACCTGTTGTGTCTAGCCCAGGTTTAGTGAGTGCCTGAGGCTGGCTACCATCAGACTGGGTATAAACAGATTAAAATTCAGATTATTCTCATGACTGACAGTGAAAGCATCTTCCTAAGATTTTTTATTTGCATCTCTCAAACAGAAATGGAGTTCTGTGGACAAACTATGGACAAACAATATATCAGCTATTGTTGATTGATGGTTCTTTGAACAACCGCAGTTCGGGGAAACAGAGATTAGTTCTGACAGACTGGCAAACTAACATAACCACACTGGTCTATTTTATAAACATCATATAATATAATATTCCTACCAAAACTGTCCCAGGCTACAGCTAGCTTCTGTTCTCACTATTTATGTTTGCAAATGGCCATTTAATTACATGTAAATAAACATGAAATGTAAAAGTGACACATGTGTAAAAGTTTATAAAATAACATTCACATAAAACTCTGCAACAACTTTGACTATAGAGTAAATTTAAAATAGCAGTTTTAGCTTCACTCAGACTAGCCGTTAGCTCGACAATTTATTCAGAACTAATCTGTAATTTTTCAAAGTAAGGTTTTTCAAAGAGTCATCTACCACAGATAAGATGTTCTTTGTGACTAATCTTTCCACACAAACCCCCCCAAAAAAGATTTGAACTATCCCTTTAAGCTCCTAATCAGGCCATTTAATTAAACACCGACAATCTGTTCTCATTTTTTCAACTTTTAATTACGTTTTAACTAAGATGCGCATGCAAATCCTACTTTAAAGTTTCTACAAAATAAGAGCATTGGTGGCAAAACTTATTAAGGCTGAGGACAAAACTGGCATACAAACATGTACATCTGAGAACTATACTTAATATATTTGTTAGAAGCTGATTATTTATACTTTAAAATAAACAAATAATTCCAAAATAAAACCAAAATAATATTAGTCTTTTAGTTTGTTAATAAATCAAACAACAGATCTTTTAGTGAATAAAATATTTGAATTACTAATAGCAAATAATTCTGATGCACTTAAAAACCTGTAAATTAAGGATTTTTATTTTCCTTCTGATGCAACAGTGTCAAGTCAAACATGTCAGCTGGCTTTCTTGCCTCTTTATTTAAATAGTTCAGATTGTTATTGTTAAACTGAAAATGAAAACACAGTGAACAGATTCATGCTGTCAAGATTCAAACATAGAAAGTTCCAGTTTGAATAAAAACCTAAATAAGATTGAAGGAATATATCCATCATTCCATTAATTAATAAATCTCTCCAAGCCACAGCAAATGACCATTTTTTAAATCTAGAATTAGTTTATAACTGTAGTTTATTTCACATGCACCTCAAAAACACTTACATCAGACTTGTTCTCAACTTTAACCTACAAACAAGAAGAAAACGCAAAAAAACAAGATCAAACCACAGAATCATGCTGAAGCTTTCCTCCATCTCTTCATACTGTTTTTACAAATTCAACAAGCAACACAATGTACACATGAAACACAGAAACAGGACTTCCCTTTTGCTCCCAGAAGGAAAAGCGTGACCTGTACGCCATGATGACAGGTCAAAGGTCATGGATTAAACCTGGACGATGTGAAGAATGAGTGTATGGAATGATGAAGAAAAGCAAAAGGCAGCCAAAGATGGATTCTGTAACTGAGGGATGAAGAATGGGAGTTTAAGGATGTGAGATACTGTGGACTTTTCAGTTCACAGCAGATCATACAGCAGACAGAGCAGAGGGACCACACAGGCCTGAGGAGAAAACACATGAAGAACACAGGGGAATGAAACATTTGCCTTTTAACAGAGAGAGAAAAGGCGAATCTTTCATTCAAATCTCCACAGTAACACATGCTTCTTTCACAGGAATGGTACAAAAACGAGTAAACTTTGATTTGAAAAACAGAAAAAGATGTAGCCAAAAATACTCTTATCAAACTTCAAACATTTCCAGAGCTTCTGATACAAGTTTTTAAGAGAAATACTAAAATGCAGTGGAGCCACAGCAAGAGGGACTCACACAGCAACTATTTCACCATCCCCGACCCTGCTTTCATCAGCGTCCACTCCTATAAATAGTGTGAGCAGCAAAGGAGGCCATTCGGAGACGCTATCAGAGCCCTAATGGAACTGCTAAGTTGAGCATGTACACCCCGAGCAGATCACCCCACTCGCCACACACTCAGTCCACCAGAGGCTCAAGCCCATTACCTCCTCTCAGGGCCTGGTTAACCTTCCAATCTTCGCTCAGCCACTGGAGCAGCGCAGTCAGAGCTATAAGGTAGGGAAAGACCGGGGTCTGCTTGGAGCACAGACAGACACTCAAAACCCCCTGAGAGGGTGGGCAACCTTGAGGGCGGGGTCAGAGCGTAAGCAGAGCCATGAAGTTTTAGTCGGGGGTATAGACAGGTGGGAGGGGGTGTAATGTGAGAAGAGCTGGACCATACGATGGAAGAGAGACAGCTGCTGGAATACGAAGGGCCTATTTATAGAATCTGTATAACTTGGCCTCCACGTTTCACTGCCACGTTTCTCTGCTGGCGACCCTGAATCAGTCTCATTAATGACCTGCTAAACAAACTGTCATTATTTTACATGTAAACACTGAAAAATAACAACCATAAGATACTTCAACATGCTGCAAAACAACAATTAACTTTTCTCTAAAGCCACTAAAGCCTAAAGTATCTGCCCCCTACAGATGTATCCTGATTTTACTATTTTGTCACAGTTAATTGTTTCAGATCAACAAAAAATCTGAATATGAGAGAAAAATAACCAGAGTAAATACAAAATGTTATGTTTAAATTTTGATTTTAACATTTTAAAGTATTCAAGCCCCTAAACCTAATTAACTGGTTGTTCCTCTGTTAGCAGCAACAACTGCAGTCCAGTGTTTCTGATACCTGGAAATGAGTCTTTGACATCGCTGTGGAGGAATTTTTAATTTTGAAGAGGGTTTTCGAGCATCATCAACCTGGTGGTGTTATAGCATTGCTATCAGATTTAAGTCTGGACTTTAACTGGACCACGCCACAATCTTTGATTTATTTTTTGAGGCATTCAGAGGTGGATTTGCTGGTGTGCTTCGGCTCATTGGCCTACTACAAATGGCAGTACATTCTGGTAAATAGCAGTTCCATCAATTACAGCGAGTTTAGTTAAAGCAGCAAAGCAGTCCCAAACCATCACATTACCAACACCATGTTTGACTGTCGGTGTGATGGGGGTTTTTTTCTGAAATACAGAGTTAGTTTTACTCCAAATCGAAGGGGATGCACATCTTCCAAAAAGTTACTCTTTTGTCTCATCAATCCACAGAATATTTCCCATAAGTCTTAGTGATCATGAAGATGAGACAGGCCAGGATTGAAACTTTACCATGGAGGCCATTTTTCCTCCGTCTACCTTAACTGAGGCAAGTGAAGCCTGCAGAGTTTAAGATGTTCTGGATTCATTTGTGACCTCATGGACGGGTTGTTGATGAGTCCTTGGAGTAGCTATATTTTGTTTGATGAGATCTTTCAGCCAACTTCATGCTTGTCAGACAGCTTTTGATTACTGATTTCTTGATTTTACAGATCTGGCAGTAATCAGATCTGGGTGTGGCAAGAGAAATTAAACTCTGGTTTGTTTGTTTTGTTTTTTTTAAATGTGGTTATTCACAGTTAGTTTGATTTAACAAGGGGAGACAATTACTTTGCAACATGTGGCCAGGTTAGTTCAGATACCTATTTTCAATTATTAAATACAGTTATTTTAAAAATGCATTTGGTTTTTACTGAGGATCTTTTGTTTTATTTTACATGTAACAAAAGAGAAAAACAACATTAATCCTTAAATATGTGGACCACATTATTCACCACAAGAGGGCGCTATTTGCCAATGAACTGATGTTCAATACACATGACTGTTCCTGCACTCCACTGACCCACATTCAAGAACATATTGATTTAGGCCAAACCTTTCATATAATTTTTATACCAAATATTGATTGGAAAAAAAAATCATGTTTCTATGTAATTTAGGGTTTTTAAGGCTTCGTGGGTTTTTTACTTTAAACATCCAACAAATCTACCGTCATGTTTCTTTTGTTATCTGTTGAAACTGCATTCCTGTAGAACCAGTTGGGTAAAAACATATTTTGGTGAAGGATGACTGAAGACAGTCATTCAGCTCAGTGTCTGAACAGAAAGTATTCATTCAGTGAAAACACAGAAACAGACCTGACTGGGTGGGGACGACCCAATCCAATCACGTCTCCCTCTCCATGAACTCATAACATTGACTTAATTAAGTCATGTGATATCTAAAGTGTGTTTGTAAAAGAGGAAACTCAAGTAAAGTATCCCACACTGATCTAACTGTACATTTTTATTATATTTAGTGCAAAAACTAAAGTGTTATAATAAGAAATATGGAACATGTTTACACTCTTAAAGTCTGATGTTTACATGTTATACGGGGAAAGATCCAGTCAAATGCACAGCTTTCCTGTTCTATCTAGCGCAGACTGCTAATCCCCTGGACTCTGATACTGGGACAAAGCAAAGTGATGAATGTTTGTCAACACATGGTTAGCACAGGGTAAAGATTAAACACTGTACGCTACTCCAAATCACTAATTCCGACCCTGTTTAATCCCTCCAAGCTGCCAATTCTACAACCAGGTTCATCAAAAACTAAACACTGATATCACAGATTATAAAAGTAAGGGTTTTATTTCAGTGTAAAGTATGCAAGGTTAATCTCTAGGGGATAAAGTCCAAAAGCATGTGGCAACACGGTGAGTTCCTGGAGCTAACTGACCCAGAGGAAGTCTGATCAGGCAAATCTTATCTACAAATCTCAGGTAGGCACTATGAAAGGCTACCACACCACAAGTTACACAATATTTTTAGAAAACAATTAAAGGAGAATATTATTTAAACACGCTCCTTCCTCAAAATGTCAACATGTGACTCTTATCTTGATTCTATTGACAGTAAAACTGATAAGAAGTTATTTATCTCTCTCTCTTTGGGAAAAAGGTTTTGTGTGAGATAAACTGAGGTTTAATCTCACATGCAGTTTCTCATAAAGAAGAAGAATTAAAGGTGGTTTCATGCAGTGGATGAAAGACAACTTCCAAACAAAACAGAAAGCAAAAGAAAGATCAACTTAAAAGACTTCAGACTGTGTCAGAGGAAAAGTTAGGAAATGTACTACAGACTTAATAACAGGCTCCACTTAAATACTGTCTGACGATCTGAGTTTGTGTATGACGGGCGCGTAAATGTTACTGAGTGACACTTGACTGGAATGAGTAACACACCCAAAAGCATACCAAGCATCTGCTTCACTATAATCACTGCAGTCAAACCGGCGTCAGGCTGCGAAGCAATGGAACTCGCTTTGTCAATTGTTCTGATGTACAGATTCTAAACCAGAGAAAGAAAATGATAACCTCCATATTCAACCAATCAGCTTCAAGCAAAGAAGCTCCGCCCCTTTCTGATCTACGTTTGTTCTGTCTGCTTCCTCAGTATGGAAATAAGAATGATGTCATTTGAATGAGCAACTCGGGAGGGAGATTACATCATTTGCACATTTATGACTTGGATGGGTATGTCTGGACGACAGAGGGATACAAAAATATAGAAAAACTTATTTTAGATTAGGAGGGAAGATCAAACAGCTTTTCACCTTAAAGGAAATATAATCTGCTTTTAAAATGAGAAATAACTAAATGAGCTTGAAAGGGATTTTAGCATAAATATACTGTCTGCAAGCACTGACTGGTTAAGCTTGTCAAATTTTAAACCAACATTTCTGAAAACTAACAGAGAGCCTTCTGACCTGTAATGACCTGTAATGATAGATGTAGTGTTGGAGGAGTCAAGAGGGCAGATAAAACCGAAAATATCTTCGAAAACTGAAGCAAAAATGTCTGTAACGCTGCAGGCGCTATAAATCCAATCCATTACCTCCATATCTGTAATGAAAACCTTATAATGACACACAATAGAAAGAAATTGAGAGCGTTGGAAATGAAACAATAGACGCAACCTTACAGTTGCACGAACAGTGGCTGTCACTCGACAGACAAAAGGTTCACAACGCTCAAACCTGCATGCATGAAATTATTTTACTTTGACAGAGTTCTTCTTTCTCTCCCTTTAGAACAGGCTCAGCCACTGACCCTGTTTGAATAACAAACACGTAAATCTTTCAAATGCAGAATGTATTTAATGCTAGACAGATTTAGATTGGTGCAGAGATTATTTTCTTATGGCAACTAGACAGATTTTTATGTTAAAAGATGAGGAGCATATTATGCAAGTATGAAAGCAGACCAGTGAGACCACGAGAGCAGTTGTTTAACAGTCCTGAACACTTTTTTATTTCTTAACAGCTCTATTATGATTATTATTATTATTGCACTCTGATTGCTGTTACAATGGTTGCATGCCAACTTCGCGCTGATGCAAGAGTCTGCAAAGTCAATTTCTAGAACTATCACAAAGCTACAGCTTCAGGAGAGAAGCGTTGAACATGTCAGGAACATATGACACGGAACAAAACATGAAAACTACATAATTGCACATGTTCAGGCATCAGAAAGGAGAGAGCTCCAGATCTAGAATCAGATCTTATAATAGATATCTATAAATAGATCTGTTAGTTCTGGGTCAGCCTCACTGGAATATTTTCTGTTTTTTTTTTTTTAATGGCCTGTCTCATAATCATCCAGACTGGTTGAATGTAGGACAGAGAAGAACAAGAGGACAAGTGTAAGTTCATTGTATGTGACTGTGATCAAATCTGAAGCACACTAAATAAACACTGTAAGAAGGAGTTTTATTTATAAATTCAACCCCCTGATTTCATAAAATGAATCTAAACATTGAAAATACGAACGCTTGATTCATTAAAATATGCTTTTAGAATATTTTCTATTATTTCCTCTAATGTAAAAGGATTTTTGTGATAAAAATGATGACGATATGCTTCACTCAGTATTACTGACGCTTATAACGACTGACCTGTTCTTTAAAACGCTGCTGCCAAAACAGCAAACAAAACAACAACAAGTCCAAATGAAGGTGTTTGTTGTGTCAGCTAATAAAGAGTTTAACTTGATGGCCTTCTACTCGCTGGCCACGATTATACTGGCGCAAAGAACTGAATGGGCCGCCAGCCAAGTCTTACCAGACCATATGGCCATGGGCTGCTGTGGCGTTTGGGCCGTTGTTTCTTTCAGCGTCCTATTGTTTGGTCTCAAAGGACTTTAGGGGGGCTGGGAGGGGGATTATATGTACACCAGAACCCATTCTCTCTCTTTCAAAACACACTCACCCCTCCCTCTCCTACACACAAGCACAAAATCACATTAACAGTGTCATAACAGTTCCACCCATAATCTAGACATCTATAATCCACAAGATGTGGGTGCAAAACCACAGACAACCCGATGAGAGACTAATATTCTTTTCTGAGTTGGCGACAATTTGTTTTTTTAAAGGACGTATCTGGCATCAGAAAAAGAAGCGATTGCATCGAAAATGGAGGTTTAAAACCAGTATTTTGGTTTCATGCAGATGAAAATATACCCGTTCTTTCCCATTTTTAAACCTAAAGCACATTCCAGATAAAGCTCAGATTTAAAACGTAAAGCTGGTAACAAGATACATAAAACAACAATAAGAAAATATCTGAAAACAAATACTCTGTAAAAATAGCATCTTTTCCACAGACATTTAAAAACGGGGGCGCTGGAAGGATAAAACCTGATATTCATCCACATTTTGGATTCTTTAAAACCAGAACGGGTTGTTTAAGAGTAATGAAGAAGAACTGAATATTCAAAAGGTGCAGTGTGTTTCAGTCTTATATACAGGTATGGATGCAGACTGACCACTGAAACTAACACTAGATGACGAATCACATCATGCTTGTAGCACCTCCTTCAGCGTGAGCGAAATCCTGATGCTGCTACGCTCGCCCAAGATGTTTTTCCCCAACATTCTCCAAGTCCCAGAGTCTCTTCTTTGAGCCCTCTACACATTCCATCCATCAGCACCAAGTTTCCACGCCTGTCCCACCACATACGCCCACAATCGCACCCCACCCTTTGGCACAACACTGGCACATCAGGATGCAGCTGCACCCTGGATGATCATACAGCAAGTGTGACACTGACAGGAATGCAGCCCGGCCATGAGGCGAGCATGGTCAGTCCGGTTTCAAAATTTCAACATTTATGCCACGTTGGCTTGCAAGGACGGGTCCTACTTTATGGGTGTGCAACGAACAAGACCTTACTAGTCTTTCCACCACAACAATAATCCACCAAAACCACAAATCAGTCATCAGTCCTGTTCTATCACATGTAATCTGGAGCACGCTGCTAAAGCTGTGAAATGTTTATAATCAGACCCCAAAATAGAATGATAATTTTAAAAAAAACTATAAAATGTAGCTGTATATGTAATTCTGTGATCTGGACAAATAGAAAGATTATTACATGTGGAAATTGTACTTGTGAGAAGAGGAAGACATTCAGAGAAGAGACTGAAGGTGACTGGATAGCAGCACTTACATCAAAGACTTCTCTGGGTAGACCCTGAGTGGTCCTCAGCCAGCTGCGATTCAACTCACTCAGCTCCAGAATCGGCTGCACCTTCAGCCGGACTGACTCTCCAGACTGACGGATCATCTCCACTATCTCATCCCTGCTTTTGTTCTCCACATTGACTCCGTTGATTTCCACTAGTCGGTCTCCTGGCACCAGGCCTAAAGCCCAGTCCTTGGTTCCTGCTCCTGGTTCGGCAAAATGCACCACACGCCTGCACACTCCTCCATCAGGCTGTCTCTCAAGCATGGTGGTCCTCCTCAAGGAGAAGCCAAAATCCCCAGTGTTGCGTCTCTGTATCTCAAGTTCTCTTGAGTCTGGTACTGGTGGAGCAACGAGGGCCGGCAGCTGCAGGTTTGTGCCGGGGAAGGACTTCTCCACTAGCTCTGGAACGTGAACTTTATGCTGGTAAACAGGATGTTGGTGTTGAACTGAATTTGATGTAAAACTCAATTTGGTCTCTTTGGGAGCAGAAAGGTTTGAAGCTGGATAAGAACTGTCCTCTCTGCTCTTCTGATTTGAGATGACCTGCCTCTGACCCCCCAGGGAGTCAATCTTAGCCAGTTCCCCAAACTTTGCCGCCCTCTCTTTCACAGAGGTGCGATGAGGTTCCACTTCGTTTCCAACTTCAGCAGAGGCAGTTGGAGCCGTCTGTCCTGCATCCTTCCAGGGGGCGTTGTGAACGTGCTGTCCCTCCAGCTTTGTCAGGTTGAGCTCCGTGTTGGTTACCACCTTGATTGGGATGGGGTTAGAGATTTCCAACTTGCTCCTGGATTCCCTCTTGCTGCTCCCTCTATGAATGTGGAAGATGCCTCTACGTATGCTCATCTCTTCCAAGCTTTTTAACTCAGCCTGAGACATTCGCTCCTTTTTGTCTTTCTTTTCTTTTTTTTCTTTTTTCCCCAAGTCCTTCTCTTTGTCTTTCTTAATTCGGTGAAACATGATTGAACTTCTGTGCAACTATTAACCAATTTGATTTGTTTGGAACAAGAAACCTTCTGTTTCAGGGTCTCACCAAAGCACCTGAAGGCATCTACATCAAATACAACGTGATCTGTGGAAAGAAGATAAAACATTAAGTCAAGCTTTACCACAGCAAAGCTTACTGCTGCAATAAAATCCTAGCTGTAATATAATATGAATGACTTTGAGAGACATATGCAGCATTTCCATGCATGTTAACTTCAAAAAGTATGAATATCTGCTTTTGTCTATAAGCTTTAAATTCATATTTTAACTGAGTATTTTCCTTTTACAGTCTGAAAACATAAACATTGATCAAATACTACATGAAAACAATCCATGATGTTTCTAATCCACTTTAAAATGTTTATGAATTCTCAAAGTCTCAAGATGCAAAACTTCCCTTCATTTAAATACATCCAACCTGCAGAATTAGAGTGGATTCTCACAGGTCTACATACTTCCACATCTGTGGCACCATTCCTCTGAAGTTGCCCCAGATATAGATACTGTTAAGAGGAGCTCTGGAGTCATCTCAAACTGTCAGCATCACCGCAAAGTGATGGAGAAGAACTGAACATTTCATTTTCTACTAAAACCGAGAACATACACAGAGTAAATTCGAAGTTAACCCACATTTAATCGCGTCTCTTGAGGTTTAAACCGCTGTGAAATAGTGAAAAACAACCGGCAGTAACTTTGAATCGTTATACTGTAACAGTATCTAAATGACACTCTGTATAATACTTGTTTTTTGGGGGGTTTATTAAAGCCACTGTGCATCATGTGTAGCTTGTTCTGTCGCTTTGACAAGTCCTCAGCTTGGCCATAATGCTCCCTTTAAGCTGCTTTGCCCTCATTTTCTCGCACTGGCTTTGTTGAAACACATTCAGCAGATAGTAAAACAGTTTATGTTGAAAAATAATATCAAGTTGAGGTTGTTAAAGACATGACAATGACTTACCTGGGACTGTTCGTAACTGACAGCGCTGGTGTCAGAAGTTTTCGGCATTTTCTTCCTTCTAATTGTTAGTAGGTGCTGGAATGTACTCGTGATGCCTTCAAATGCTCGTCGTAAGCTCCGATTTCCGAAAACTACTGATCTATGTAAACAACTCATGACACTCCTATGTTTTCCTCTTTGTGTTAAAATAAACGAAACTAAAAATAGATTAATTTATTACAGTACAATTAAGTAATGAATAATTTTAAGATTAATAATTTGACAAATTGCAAACACTGAAAATGATTTTAAATTAAGGTGAGCAGTATTTTTATATCATGCGTAACATGCAACTCGTCTAAATGTAGCGTTTAAAACTTGCTGTAATATTTGGATCTTTCAGGCTCAAATTGATCAGAAATTCAACATTTCCTACAGTACGTGAAGGCCTCAGCAGTGCACACTGGAGAGCAGTGACCCCTCCTGGACTGTTTGTTTACTAGAATCCAGTCACAGATGGTACAGACGTGGATCAGCTCCATGCTCCCTTGTGTTTCCTGAACCAGGTCTTTATTCACGGGTTAAACCCTTCACAGAAATTATTCTGTTGCTTTTAAATCTGACTGTCAATAAATAAACTACATAACACATATCAAAATGCATAATTTCCCTTAAAAGTTTTCAGATTTTCACACCTTAATAAAATAAAACAATGCTTTTCTCTGATGTGTTTCTTTGCTGAACGGTTTACTTTAGTTAAGGTCTCTAGTGGCATTTTCAAAACAAAAATATTTAGAAATTGAGCAATCTATTATATTCAGTCACTTAAAAATGCTGCTTATTTATGAGTGTAAAAGTCACGACTGCTTGATTTCAGTGATATTTAATACATTTGCAAATGAAATGAACTGCTTTCATGGTTTCTGTTTCCACAGTAACAGCAGTATCAGAGTAGGAGTTTGTAAAGACGTGACTAGGTTGCAGTAAATGAAATTATTTCCCAATGTAAACGATTCACTGAAGCTGTTGTGAACATTTATAGTGGTACTTCTCACTATAACAGTCTTTGAGTTTTTCTGATTATTTCTCCTTATTGTTGCAAAATTCTCACATAGTCATAGTTTTCAAAAACTTGAGACAAATACATTGAAGCTGTACATGTTTGTACTGGAGTTGAACAGATTCTAACAAAATTCTAAGAATTACCTCGTTCAAAACTCAGACAGTACCATTCAATTTGTATTAGATTAAATGTTAAAAAATGGTTTGAAATATTTTATAGCCAAGACTTTTTGGCTTTTCCCATTCTGGCCTTGTTGTGTAACCTAGACTTGTTGCGTTCTTTTTCATCTGAGTTTCTTTTCGAAGTGCAATCCAATATAGAGTCAGTCTCAAAGGAGATGGCAGGGACCTGGTTTGGGACACCGCTGCACCTGTCTCGGGACACAGCTGCAGTCGTCTGCAGGACAACTCGTCCATGCAGAGAGTGTTTTAACTCAAGTAGCAGTGGGTTGCTGTAAGAATACAGTTTCACCTGCTGCATAGATTCACTGTTTGACTCACAGCACATGCAGCATGCAGAGAACAGCACTCTGAAAATGTAAATCCAACCTAAATAATGAAGCTCCACAATGTTCAAGATGAAGCAGCCCAGACTGACGCTGAACATGAAATTTAGAAAGATGGTTTTCTCCGTAGCTCGGGACACAAAGCAGTCGGTTCTGTTGGGACAGGGGTAGGTCTCACAGCGAAATAAGTGAGGGACTTCAAATCCGAAAAGGTAGTACTGCCCAATGAGGAAGATGATCTCCATGATGGAGCGCAGCAGGACATGGAGGATGTAGATGAGTAGCACTTTACTGGAGAGTTGGGTTGGGTCCTCTTCCACCTCTCTGGTCTCCCCTTCTAGTTGACTTCTGTCCTCATACTCGCCTTCCTGCGAGCTCCAGTCCTCATTTGTAAAACTTGTATCATAAGGATCACCAGCTTCCAGGACTGTCTCTTCCTCCATTCTTAAACGTTTCTGTCTTTCAAGCAGATGCGAGGTCTTGGGGACTGAATCGACCTTCTTAACCTCTAAATTTTCATTCTTACTGACTTTCTGCAAAACATAGACAATGTAGAAAATGGAAGGCGTGGAGACAAGAACAATCTGGAAGACCCAGAAACGTAAGTGGGAAACAGGAGCGAATGTGTCGTAGCAGACGTTGTTGCAGCCAGGCTGCAGGGTGTTGCAGGTAAACTTGGACTGCTCATCACTGTACACAGCATCGCCTACAAGGGCCACCAGCATGATGCGGAAGATGAGCAGCATTGTCAGCCAAATCTTGCCAATAACTGTGGAGTGATTTTGAACTTCTGTGAGGAAACGACCAAGAATGGACCAGTCCCCCATTTCTGTGGACATACAATAGATCAGAGTCTATTTATGGTAACAATGAAATAAATTACTTTATAGACTAAACAAAATGTTTAACAATATCTCCAGTTAGTTTAAAAAACAGATCTGTTAGTTTTTTATCTTCAAAAATGTACTTTTATAAAACAGATGCTTAAAAACTTTCAAATGACATCCAAATAAACAATTATTAATCTTTTTCAATGTGTTATTTCTTGATATAAATATGATACAGTCATGAAGAATATGTTTGTCTTCATTGTTTAAAATACAAGAGAAGTAATTCCAATGAGTTTTCTTAATTCCTCACATCAGTAATTTTACTTTTTTTAAAGTAAAAACAAGCAGATTTTAAATGTATGAATAATTTTCATGCGGTTTAATTTTTAAAATACAGTAAATCATTTTACTAGAGATAACAAACCAAACAAATTGCTTTTTTTAAAAAATTGATGTTTTTTTCTCTCCAGGAAGTGCTTACCTTTACAAAGATTCTGTGTCTTTGGTATTCAGTGCTGGAAAAACATCACAGGATGCAATCTGCATGACTTTTTATTCAAGCGAAGCCTGTTGCTGGATATTATCGTTGTCTTTTGGCCCAGATAACGACAGAATTGGCTGACCACACACATATTCTCCAACTCGGACTGAAACGCTCATTGCACTGTACGCGAATAAAGGCTTTCAAAATACAGTGGGACAAAGATTGAAATGTACAATGGGGGCACCTTCACTGAATTGCCATTCAGTGATGAGCGGAGAGTTCAAAGAACGTACTGGAAAAGCTGAATCAGTGTGCGCCAATAATGATTTGTAAACAAATCTATGTCAGAATCTTTCAGAGCTCCAACAACTTCGTTGGTGCAGAAAATCCTAAATAACAACATTTTTTAATACCAGTCTGGCTTTTATTTTCAATGTGTGAAAATGTTTCACCCTTTTCAACTTCCTGTTGTAACATCTGGATAAACAATCACTTCTGTTATTAAAATGAGTTTCATGTACATCCATCAAGAAGAGAAACAAGCAGAGTAATAGGACTTTACTTATCTGGGCCTCGAGACATCACTCAGTATTTTTGAAGGTCATTTAGCATCACATACTGTACTCATTCTTTTTAAGCTTTCTGCTGTATGTGCAATATCCATTTTCAACAAGAAAAAAGCTTCGACTGTTTCTGATATTCTCTGCTTGTTGCTACTAATCTTGCATTGCACAAGCTGTTGTTCTCAGTTGTTTGTCGATACAAAAATACAGTTTCAGCAAAGACTCAAGATAAATCAATAAACTGTCTTTGGAAAGTTAAAAAATGTGATTGTGATACTAACACCATTAAGAACAGGCTTTTTAATCCGGTCAAGAGAATTAAACAGACGAGTATAAGCTTTGTTTATGAAACACACAAAAACAATGTCAACTGCCTTTTCGAAGTATAAGACTCATGTAAAAGTGTTTGTCTTTTGGCTCCAAATATTATTTTCAATAAAATAAGAAGACCTTTAGTCACTTAAATTCAGTTCAGGTCAAACAGACTTTATTAATCTCCAAAGGGAAATAACATGCTGTAGTAACTGTTTTTCTTCATTTAGCTATCATAGAGGGTTCTAGCTGTGGACAGGAAGGATCTCCTGTAGCGTCTGTGTTGGATCTGAAGACACTCTGTTGTTGAGTTACTGTGTTGTGAAGAGGACAATGAGGGTTTTCCATCATGTTCTTCATTCTGCTTTGAAAAATCATCTCAGAAAACCTTAGATCAGTCCCCAGAACAGAACCAGCCTTCTTTATCTGTTTGTTCAGCCTCTTTATATGACCTGCTCTGATGCTCCGCCCCCAACAGGTGACCACAGCGCCTTGCTGCAAATGTTGAAGGACCTGAGCTTCCTCAGGAAGTACAGTCTGTTCTGTCCCTGTCTAAAAACAGCATCACTGTGTCTTCAGTTCAGTCTCTTGTCCAGGTGAACATCCAGGTATTTAAACTCCTCCACCACCTCCACTTCTTCTCCCATGATGGAAATGGGTTTTGGCATGTTGCTGCTCTTCCTAAAATCCACAATCATCTCCTTTGTCTTCTTCCCATTCAAGATGAGATAATTATTCCCACACCAGGTCAAAAAGTCATCCACTAGTCTGTCCTTGGTCTCTTGTCCATCTCTGATCCAACAACAACTGTAGAGTAATCAGAGTATTTCTGCAGATGACAGGACTCTGACCTGTACTGAAAGTCTGAGGTGTACAAAGTTTCAGCAATTTCTTTTAACATCTTTAAGAGCTGAGTTGGGTAGTAAATAATCACATATATTCAGAATTACATGATTAAATAAAAAATAACTAAGTTATAATAATCAGCCCAGAGTACATGAAAAAATATGATTGAATAAAAGTTCCACTGACTTGCCCAATTTCAGATGCTCAGTTTTGTAGTAAATTACATTTCCATAGTCATGTGGGAATTGACATTAACAAACAAGTATTCATGCCTTGATATTAATTTTGGATGAAAATGCATCTAGATTTGAAAGTTTTTTCACAGAAAACAGAACAACTGCTGAGTGAGTTAAAAAAAAAACATGACATGAAACTGCACACTACATGTGGTATTAATCCAGTAAACTTGTTAGTACCTCTTCTTTTTTCAAAAACACATTATTTTTGAAAGACAAACTGAATATTTGTGGGCCAGGATAAATTTAATTTGGATTTCTTATGGAAGTAGTTTCCTTTTTAATTCATCCAAAATTATTTCAGAAGTTATTTTAATAGATTATGTTGTATATCAGCTTGTTGCTTTACAAATAATAACACATTTGTATAATTTCTGATTTTTTGAGAAAAATTAAAATAATCTTTCATGTGAGAAACCGTATAAACACATTACTCATAGAAAATATTGTGGTAAATTTTTAAAAATCAACAAATATTCATTAGAAAATGATTTACGCTAAGTTTATATGACGTTAACAGTTAAGTCACAGAAAGGGATTAATTTGTGGCCTAGTCTAAAGTTTATAGCCTCTTTCATTTCAGTCAGCAATGTCGTCTGATTTAATATAAAAACTATGGTACTCTCAAAACGGCTTTGTCGATAAATTTAGCTAACATGTATCCCCACGCGTAAAAGGTGACGGTTTGACTCAAAATTGTAATCAGCGTTTCTTTTTACTCGTGAACACGAGCAAAACGTGAACTGAGACATAGTCATTCCCATGCCACATGCGACAATCTAATATAACAAATGTCCCTCAAAGCAGCAGCCAAAACCCATCGAGAGGGGTGTTCGGTATCCAACTACACCAAAAAGCTCCTGAAAACTGAAGAAGAAATTAATTATTTTTGTTCAGTCAAATATTTTGCGCTTCTAGTGTTTATTTATTCGCCTTTAAATCGACAGCGACAACTAAGATGACACAGAGTATTTTTTAAGTCTGGAATTTAACACTCCCCGCCAAATAGAATGAAAAGTGGTACAGCCCTGGAGGTTACCGGAAGTTGTTTCAGCTGCCATGTTTGGTTGCTTTGTTGTAGGCTTCTACTGGGTTTCCTACAGAATCACTAAGTGTGGAAATGGAGCCGAGCTGGAGTACGTTTCTCTTCCAAGTAAGTTGTCTCTTTAGGAGGGAAACCGGGATAGTTCGTAAAACAAGCTTAAAATTTTTATGCACTGTTTATCATAGCAGCAAATCCAGTTTTTAAACGAATAACAACAAGAACAATTAACGAAGCAAAACAATGGTTTATGAATCCAGGCTTCCAGCTGTGAGGCTTGGGAATGACGCTAGGACAAAAAAATCAAATCTCCCCATTCCCCGCGTGAAAAAAGCGGCTTGTTTTCTATTGTTCGAAAATTTTGACCACTAATCTCAAATACTTCGACGGCCTGGAAGATTTTTAAGTTTGTTTGCCTCGTCGAAGCTAGCAAAACATGCGGTATCAGTGGAAGTAAAGCTGGACGCCACTGCACCGTTACAATCGAGACAGACCTGTTTTTTTCCTCCTTTTGACTGGAGGCTTTGATCGGACGTCGTAGAATAATGAGATAAAACGTCGACGAAGATTTTTAATGCAGTCTGTAAAACACACTGGGGTATTTTAGATGTCGAAGTGGTTAATGTTAGCAGACGTTCGGTTAGCAGCTGCTGAGATTTACTAACGGCGATTTCCAAGTCCGCGGTCAACTTTCCGCTTGCTTTAGCCGGTTCGGCACTAACTAGCCAAGTGGCTAACGATGTTTATGCTGCCTTCATTAAACTCGCTGGCTAATTTAGCTAAATCTGGGTGAGGCTGTTGTAGAAGGCTTGCAGAACTACCGCTACGCGTTTTGTTAACCAGTGCTTTTCAGCTTTTTTGTTAATTAATTAGCTATTTATTCTGGTGAGCTTTGTGGAAAGGAATTTAAAGTATGCACACGGCACTAGCTAACACTACGAAGAAGCAGGTTTGAAATTAGCATCTACAAAACGCAATTAAAAATCTATTTTTATTTGTTCGTCCCCGCCAAAAAGTTGAGGGCAACTACTAAGTGAGATTTGCATAATGTAATTTTGTATTTAGATGGTTGTTTGCTGTAAGAAATTGTTTTTATTTATCCTCATGGCCTTCTTGAGTTTGGATGATAATGAGAGATGAAAAAATATGGTGTATTTCAAACATCTAACTCTTAAATGAGTGTATAGCTGTTGTTGATGCTATTAGTTCTTGTTTACTGTGTTCTTTTGAGGCATTCAGATTTCATTCACAAAAGGAGTTAAAATTCAGTGAATTAGCTAATTCTGTCATTTACAAAACAAAGTTACAACAAGTTACATTGTGAAAACTTCTTTAAAGTGAGAGTATTTATTTTACATTTGAAATTATGTTAAAATGTATAATTTTCTCCAATAAAGATTATGAATAGGGTGATAAAGGTGATAAACCAGATGAACAATTTGTTCTTAATAAAAAAAAACAAAAAGGCAGCAGGTTTAATGTGTTAGTGGTTGATATGCAAGAAAGATATATGGACAGTCAAGTTTAAAGTCACACATTACATTCTTCCATAACATCAGTTAGGTTTTGTGAAACTTTGTTCTTACCTCCGAGATTTCACACTTATTTTGTTGGTGAAAACTCAGCTGTGCTCTCTGTACTTTACATGGCAAACCATGATGTGGTGGCTTTAATGGAGTTCTAACTTTTGTTTTAGTTTGGGGTTTCCTAGAAAGTGATAAAGGAAAAGTTGATGGAGCACCCTAGACATACAACTTATACTAATACTTTACCCAATCAAATCTTGTTTCAAATTTCTAAGCCCATCCCCCACGAGGGTGCCCAAATAAATCCACCAACAATGCTAATGGCTAGTGGTGGGTGGTACCTGATCCAGATGGGATCAGTCAGGGAGAACCTTCGAAATGTGGTCCAGGTTTCCTAGTCCGTACTATCCTGAATAAGTTTTTGTTGTAAAGTTCAACCATTTATGTTTTGAGAACTTTCTGAAATATATCCATACTTGTTTCTTTCCTCTCTTGCTGGGAAAAAAGCGACTTTTATTTAGGTATGTCAGACATGTAATATGATTGGAGGTGCAGTTTGGAGTCTTGATAAATAATTTTCTTTTCTGTGCACCATGGCTTTAAAGATTCTCTGTTTTAAAGCAAATGTATGTAGAATATCTGTTCTTAAATGTAGGTTTTAGGAATTTTTAGCATCAAGAAGAGTTAACAACTCAAAGATTAGACAGGTGAGCTATGATGTGTCAGAAGCCCAGCTTTGTAAATGATCAACCCCCCCAAAAAACCCCAAAAGTATCTAATTCCAATGGAATGTGAGTTTCACACATACACATTATGAGTCTTTCAGGTCCAGACAATATTTTACATCACAAAGTCTGTTCACCAGGTTTTGTCATTACACTGTTTATTTCTGTTGACTTTGCTGCAAAAATGTGAATTACAGTGGAACATGTGTTCAAGCATGGGTAATTACTGTAGTTTGTTTTTAGCTATCAAAGCTTATAATTACACCGAGGTGTGTTATTCATAACAAGTAGAATTATTATATTTTTGTACTTAACATTTTAACTTTTTATTGACTAACTTTTTAAAATGATTCAGCTTTCTGATATTAACAATAAGGATGCATTATTTGCTGCATACCTTGTTGAGCTTCTTTGTATTCTGTTTTGGGAGATAAGTTACATAGTGATGAAAGTCATGCTGTTAGATGATGCAGTTCAAACTTCGCAATATGACTGACAATGTCAAAAATATTTCCTCACTTCTTGCATTGACAAAAAATGGTTTAAATCTCCGCAGAACTAGTTTAGTTCTATAGGCTAAAAGGAAAAAGAATACAAACATCCAAAAGTAGTGTTTTTCAGAAATGTATGTCATGAAAATAAAAGGCCTGGAATTTTCTAACAGGAGGATTAAATGTCCAGGAGAAACAGTCCTGTAGTATTTTGTATGTAGTTTTCTTGTTCTTTTATTCTTTTTTTATCACTTGTGTTTTGTATTTGTTTTTTTCTCAATTGGGCAAGCAGCTGTAGAGTGTGGCACAAAAGATTGAGGAAAGGCGGTGCATAATCAGACTATGAGCTCAATTCAAGTCTACAGTGGCCCATGGAGCCATCAGGACACTCCCTCCATTTTGATGTTATTTATGAGGGAGCAGCCCCAGTTGTCAGAGCGCATTTGTGTCAAAATGGTCAGAGCTGCATGAAGGCACAGCAGCTTACAGGCCCTACACCTCTGTGTGGAGGCCAGGCTGTCTGCAGAGGCTACGTCTGCTGTTCACAAAGAGGTTTCCCGGCTGGTATCCCCCACCACCCCTGGTGTGCCAGCAGACAGGGTTGCATTGGCATGATGATGACTAATCCTGGAAGGTGGCAAGTGGAAGCAGGTGCTCAGACAAATGGATGGTGGCATGCTCCACAAGTTTCCCAGGTCCCACTGCATATGAGGGAATGACGGCTAGTTTAGCAGAGTGGTGTGTGGATAAACAATGTCTCTGTCTCATGAATAGATGAGCCAAATCAATGAAGATGAGCATACAAAGATCCCCCGCTGAGGCCCAAGTGCATCACTGCTCAGATTTGTGTCTGTCACAATAGGCTTGATGACATAAGGAGGGCATTGTGCAGTTCATTTTTCTTTTCTGTCCCGTCTCCTCTTTTGCTGCTCCTGTCTTTTCTGGCCTTCTTCTATGGATGATTGAACCTCAAAAGGAAAGGTCAAGTATTTCATCTTTATTGCAGATGGTAGTGCTGACTTCGTTTACTAAAAAAACATGTGACAATACACATTATGTTATTTCATATAGCATTTAGTGTTTGTTTAGTTAAAGGTAAAACATGCTGCTGTTAGCAGTGAAATATGTGATTGTAAGAAGGAAAAAAAGTGAAAACAGTAAGAGTGGCTCACTTTGCATCTTAGTCATGTTTCAGGTCTATTGGGTAGTCCTCAGAAGGGTAAAACTTACCGCTGTGTCCACATACCACACTCTGATTACCTTCAGCTATAACAATGTTCATTTTATGCTTTAAACTCAACTTAATGCTTTAATAAAATCACTGCTCGTTATCTTATTGAGCTTGCTTTACTCCCTCAGGTGTTTTAAGTTTTAATACGTGTCAAATTGGTTTCATTTATTAGACAACTGTTACTGCCTTGATATGCTCAAAAAAACAGATGTTTCAAGTGAGTGTTCAAAAAACATTTTTCACCCAAACATGTTGGTGGGATTCAACAGTTAAGAAACAGCTGATGGAGGTTGATTTTACTCATCAGTGTCAGTCTTGATCTGTAAAATAAGGCTTGATCAGGACACCAATCCCATTTGTGTAAACTCAGTTTATGAAACAGAATATCTGGGCTCCTGATTCTGAGTTCATACATTTAAATCTCTTTGTTGATTGCACAACTGTTGTCTGTCATTACTTCTCTTCCTTGAGCTTCAAACATGCCCAAACAAAAAGACATTGATTCCTTTTTAGTCAGAGCTGAGCAGTAATCTTGGCAGTTTGCCTTACATGATACCAGTTTTAGGTCACAGATTTAGCGAGACATTTAATGTCGCTTGTGTTCAGTCAGGAAATGCAGTGCCTTCAGATTACATTGGAGACAAACAGTTGCTGCTGATTGTTCTCAGCCTCTTTATTCAAATTGTGCTTTAACAGTAAGCCATATTAGTCTGCACCTGCAAAAACCCCAGGAAATATGGTGTGGTGGGCCTGATGCAGAGCTAACAATCGTGTCACTGCGTTACATGTTTTATGCAGCTTCGTGACCTGTATTTCTTTCCTTGTCTCTTAAGCACTTTTGTTCTCTAAACCATGTTTTTGCATCTGTAGCTTTTAACTGAGCTTTATAGTTGAGCTAATGGCCAGCTCTTCAAGAGCCTTCTTGGCAGTTAAACCGGACTGTGCTGTGCCTCTAATTTGGTATGCTTGCTCTGCAGTCACATGATGAATCAGCACCGTCATGATGGGATCATTTTTCACCCAGTATATTTGGATTGTTTTGCATCAGTCTCATGCTGCATCAGCCTCATTAATGACAGATCCACTTTGAATTTTTAAAGATCTTTTTAACATTTGTTTTCATCAACTCATCAGGGTGGATTCTTCATTAGCCGACAGCTTCCAGTGGTGAAACAGCTGTCAGCAATAACATGCTTTTTTTATACTGCAAGGAATGCTAGCTGTTCTGAAAGTTTAATTTTCCATATTGGTGTGACACACTCTGTTGTGCAACAAAGCTGTTAAATTTTTATTACTTTATATCTGACTCAACTAAAAATATGTCTGTGTTTCTTAGCAAGCAAATGAAGCCCTCCACCACCACCACCACCACCAGCACCAGGTGGCCCAGAATAGCCTGCTGCCACTTCTTAATGCTGGAGCTGAGCAAGTTGACCAGAAGCCTGTCCTGCCCATCCAAATAGACCAGAAGCCACCTGTCAGTGCTGCTGAACTCCTGAAAGACAATGTGGCCAGCGGAGGAGGCCAGCGGCCGCCGGTGCCTGTGATAAAGAAGGAACACAAAGCCAAAACTCCAATCGTGTGTGGGTACTGTAACAAGGCTTTTCGTGACAGCTACCATCTAAGACGCCATGAGTCCAGTCACACTGGTATTAAGATGGTGTCGCGTCCGAAGAAGACGGCCCAAACAGCTCCCACCATGGTACCTATGATCGCCTCCATGCCTCGAGAAAACAATGGCAACTCTTCCTACATCTCCACAGTAGCGGGTATTCTCTCTACAGCTACCACTTCCGTTTCTTCAGGCACAAGTATCATGACGTCATCCCCAATGGGCAATGTGCCTCAGCAAAATGTTCCCAAGAAACCGCCCAAGCCTGTGAAGAAAAATCACGGGTGCGAGATGTGCGGCAAGGCCTTTCGCGATGTCTACCACCTAAATCGCCACAAGCTGTCCCATTCAGATGAGAAGCCCTTTGAGTGTCCCATCTGCCAACAGCGCTTTAAAAGGAAGGACCGAATGACCTACCATGTTCGTGCTCATGATGGAGGGGTCCACAAGCCCTATGTGTGTTCTGTATGTGGAAAAGGCTTTTCCAGGTAAGGATCATTTATTTACCTTTTCTGCTGTGTACCACAGATGGCTAACCTGCTATTTAAAAAAAAAACATTTTTCCTCGGGTGAAAAAATTAAAGCTATATTCAGTCTTAAACACGTCATTGCTCATCCCATAATATAAACCTAGATAACTGTTGATTGGATTGTATAGTGATAACAGATAACTGCAACTAAATGTTTGTGATAACTGTCTATAAGTCTTTTGCATTTCGGTCGAGTGATTTTGTGATTTTTGTCCCGATCACAGTAGTATTATTTCCATTTGGTCGTATTGGAGAGTTTTTAATCACAGCGTCTATTAGATTTAATTCCATATTTTAAAGTCAAACTAATGGCCGGGCATTGTTCTTTGGGATTTTCTGGTAGAGAGCAGAATTCCCTGTTTCAGATCCTGAGGCAGCAGCAGCAATTTTTTTTGTCTTGTCTTGTAATCATTCAGAAGCTTTTTGGTGAAGATGAGACAGCCTTTGCTCTTTGTGTATTGTTTGGTGGTATTTACCTTAGAAATTTTCCTTGGTGGCTGTTTTTCCTCAGTCTGTTTCTAATTGTTGAATTAGGAACTTTGACCTTAACTGAGACCAGGGAGGCTTGCAGAGCTTCAGATGTTCCAGGTTCTTGTGTGACCTCCTGGATGAGTCTTTGATAAATTCTTGGGGTCATTTTGGTCAGCCAGCTGCTCCTGAGAATGTTCACCACTGTTCCATGTTTTCTCCGTTTGTGGATAATAACTATCATTGTGGTTCTCTGCAGTCCCAAAGCTTTAGAAATGTCTTTGTAACCCTTTAAAGATAGAGGTCAGTGACTTTGTTTCATCTGTTCCCTTTATAAAGGAAATCATTACAAACTGGGTTTGGTTTTAACTCAGGTTATCTTTCACACTGGAATGAGTGTTCTGGCATCTTAAAGATGGAGAAGCTGGATGATCATGTGGTTTCCATCTTCCTCATTTCCTGGGGTTTATTTTCCATTAATGATGTAAGCAGATCAGTTGTACACCTATAAGACAGCCACGCGATTTCAACCACAAGTTTAAGCAGTCGCACATGGGAGAGCACCAGCAGAGAATCAGGAGAGGGGGAGGCGTCACTTGTCACTTCGCACTTCCCGGCAGCATGTCACAGACTCTTTTCCCCTGGGAATTCAATGAACCTCACATAATTTTAAGGTCAACACATTTAATATGTTGTAAATAAACATGTTGCTTAAGAAGCTCTTGCATCAGCATAAATTATAGAGCCTGGTAAACTCGTAGTATGTGATTGAGTATTGATCAGCCAAGAAATACTAGCGACAGCAACACGTTGCAGCATTACTTCAGCAGAATAATCAGTGGCATGCCCTGGCCGAGCTGTTATAGTTAGCACTACGTAGTGCATGGCAATTTCAGGCACGCCTCCAACACAGTGACGTGTGTGAAAGATTCATCAGCATACAGGAAAGTAAGAATGGGACTGAATAGCAGAGCACTGAGTCACTGCCACCCAGCCAGAACTGGAGACGTGCTGTGTCTGGAGTCTGATCTTGTCAATGGGACAATCAAAAATAAAATAAATAAATAAAAGGAATCAGGTTGATGACATCGCTGAGAAAACTTGACTCTCATTCGGGGAGGAAAAAAAGAAAGTAGCAGCATGAAAGTTTCCGGTTTGGGAGCAGCTGCCAAAGCAGTAGCTCTTACTCACTCCAGGATTCAGCTCACAGTTTCTCCAGATCAACACGCTGATGGACAGAACCGGCGCCAAGTGTTGCGCTGTAAAGGTCAAATGGCAAATAACTATTCCAAAGAACTTTGTACATTATAAATAGATTGGCTTGTGTTGACGTCAGTGTTTTCTTTTAAGCATAAAATTCATTGATTGAGCAACAAATAATAAAAAAATGTCATTGTTTAAGCCTGCATTTTAGAAACTCACTTTAGGTAAACAGTAATTATATTTCTGAAGAGTTTGTACTATGTAGTTTTTGGCATTTCATGTTTCATTAAACAATGAAAATTATTTTGCAGTAATATAATTTGAGCTTAGAATGTTACTAAAATTGTTAATTATTCATAGTTAATTATTAAATTAATTAACAAAAGCTACTAATTTATACTTTTTATACATTTTAAATGGTTTTCTGAACTTTTAGGGAAGAATTATAAATATTTAGAATTGTACTTATTTGATAATAGTGTCAAGCAAACTGCCAGTTTACTGAAGTATTAAGGGGGGGGTTGTTCAGTTTCATTGTAGTGCATATTCGAAACTAGGTCAAACTAATTCACGCCCCATTGGTTGTAGAGAATCAACTGCTATTGACTAAAATTTGAGGAGTTTTGTGTTCATCTCCTCATTATTAAAGCAAACAGAATATCTGCAGATTCAGAAGAACTTTTTACTTTCTGCTTGTAGGTTACACGTATATAAACACACCTGAATCTGTTTAAAGTTACTGTTAGTGGAATAAGACGAGACTGTTCGGTTGAATCTCAGCCTCCTTAAGTTTTTGAAGAAGCAAAAAAACTACTAGAAGTGCAACACTTTCACAACAGCTTGGACAAGAGCAGCACTCCAAATGTCTCATCAACCATTTGTGGATGTCCCTGCATCACTGTTTAAAGATTAAATGTGTCTCTTGTCTTTTTTGTTTTTCCAGGCCAGATCACCTGAGCTGCCATGTGAAGCATGTGCACTCCTCAGAAAGACCATTTAAATGTCAAGTAACGGTAAGAGCCTTCATTTCATACATTTGTATTTCCCGTCTTTTTTCCGTTGCATTCCACTGACCTTTGACCCCCATCTGCTGTACAACTGTAGGCCTGTACCTCTGCTTTTGCCACCAAAGACAGACTCCGTTCCCACATGATCCGACATGAAGGCAAGGTCACCTGCAGCATCTGTGGGAAGATGCTGAGTGCAGCCTACATCACCAGTCATCTGAAGACTCACGGACAGACCAACTTTAACTCCTGTAACAAAGGTCTGTCTCACACACACACAGGTCACTAACACTATGACATCAGAGCGTGCAGACTGTAGATTTGTAAGAACTTTTTCTCAGAACCTGTTTACATTTCACCAACTCTCCCTGCAAAACTTCTCAGTTTTGTTAAAACAGATTTCTTTTTCTTTTTTCCCCTCCAGATGGTAATGAAGTCTGTAACTCCGGCTCAGCCACGCCTGTGACCATCTCTGCTCCCATCACTTCACAGATGAACCGAGTCAACTCAAACAACAACAACCCTGTCACCATCTCTGCACAAATGAACATTAGCACCAACTCGATCGCGACCCCCGTCAGCCTCCAGCACCCGGTCACCATCACTAGCCCTGTCAACATCGCGTCTGTGAACATCCCCGCCTCGGCGTCCATGAATATTGCCCACCCGGTGGCAATAACAACCCCAATGCCCATGAATATAGCCGGTCCGCTAAACATCGCCATGAGGCCAGTGGAGAGCATGCCTTTTCTGTCCCAAGTCTTGCCTTCTTCCCCTCCTTGGTAAAAAGAAGCTGACATCTAACTGGCCAGGCAGAAAGGGAAGATGAAGTTTAACAACAGACTCCTGTCCTCATATTAGCAGCTCTCCTTCACCCCCAAACAAGGTTCACTTCACAGCAGCCTGAAGTGAATATGAGCTGTGAGGCCAGTTGGAGCTTCCAAAGTCCCAAGTGTGTCCCAACTGATGTAATAAGTGAGCGGCACGTGACGCAGAACCATTAAGTAGATTTCTTTAGTTGGATTTATCTTGAAATCAAGACAGACGTGAGACTTTAGCGTAGGCAATTAGAATGATGAAACTGTGATTTGAATCATGAGAGCGGAGGATTCCTTAAGTGTGCTTAAGGACTCTTTACAAAAACATGTTCTTTTTTGTTTTAAGGGAGACGTGAAATGGACTGAAGCAATAAATATGAATTGCTGTTTCGGATGTTTTAAAGGATCTCTCCTAAAGCCGCTGGGCGTTTCTTTGTATGTAGTTTTTGTTTTTTTATTTTGATTTTTTAACTATAGTCTGCTAATCACTATTTAATGTCATAGGAAATGAGTCTAGTAAAAGGGACAGCTGCTTCCACTTGCATGGAAGACTATTTTTTCACAATGTTATAGCATTTCGTTTTTATTTTCTGAGATAGTAGGTATGCTTTTGAGGTACAGTGACTAACTTGTACAGTTGACATGGTAATGTATTTTCACGTCAGCATTTTCTTTTTTTTTTTTTCTTTTGGCTTTTGTTGTCATTTCGGCGGCCATGTGGTCACTGGCCTCTTTGACTAAGAAACCTTGTACTTTTGTTTTTCTAATTATATGGAAACACAAAGGTTTGTTTTGATTTGTAGTGTTCAGATTTTCCATGAAGTCGAAGATAGAAGGAGTCTTGCACTGAAGGCATATCCTACATGCAGGTGATCAGCAGTATTATCAACAGATCAAAGGAAGTCCTTGTAAGTGTTCAGCCTGCACTAAAAGGCCATCTAGTGGCGGAGTGTGTAAAACCCTGGCCTTGTAGTGAAGCTTCTCAGTCGACACTGTAAACAGTGTCAAAACAGTTTGAGCAGACTCCTTTGTTACACTGTTTTTTTATTCTGATTATTCTCATGAATCTGTTACAGCCCCACCATGATACTAAGAAACTTTCACTCAGGAAACACAGAAAGGCCCATCAATCACGATCTATTAGCATCTTGGACTCCCAAAAGCAGTTTTGCTGTTTTCAGACCTAACTAAAACTCCACTCACTAAGAAGTCCATATTTTAACAGCCGTCCATTTAAAACGATCAGTTACTGTAGAATGAACTAAATGCTGTACTTCTTTTTACATTTACTTTCAGCGCCGGTCTCGGCTTGCAGCTGAGAACTGGACAAGTTTAATAAACTGATTTTGTGTCCATTTAAATGGGAAAAAACGGGACAAATTTGACGTTGCATGACCCAAAACACTGTAGCTCTTGAACATGAACCGTTTATTTTTTTGAATGGATGAATTGAATGCCATGTTATCTCAGCAGTGTTGCAGCTCTTTGAGTTGATTCAGTTTTTACAGAAAAAATGCAATATGCATGTTTGTCATTTTTTTTCCATGGTTTTTTTAAACAAAAATATTAGTGTAGCTATTTTTATTCTTATGCATTTACGTAGATACACTATAATAGCCTATTTGCCAAATTTGAGACGATTATAATGTGATAACCTGGATAATTCTTGTGAAATTGAACATCTCATTTATTTTAAGGAAGAAAAAAAACAAAGAATTGGAGATACCAGGACCCTTGTGAAAAGCAGTTGAATGTATATCTTTGTACAAAACTTTTAGTTCCAAGGATATCGTAGTTACAATAGATGTGAAAGATAAGAACCTTTTTATAAATCTTTTGTATTAGAACATTAACATTGATAATTTTTGTATATATGAGAGGCTAGGCTTTCTGATTAGCAGAAAGATCAAACATTCCTACATTTTTTTAAATGTATGTTTGTCAAATTATTACTTAAACATGCGCAATGTTATGTGCCTTTTATTTGGGTTGTCTAAATAAAAGAAAATTATCAAATGTGTTTATGAAGTAATGTTCTGTAGTGGGGCGGTGCATTGAAAATGGGATTGGTTTATAAGTGCTGCGTATAGTTTTTATTCTACCCTCCGAACACCCAGTGTTTTGGGGTTTTTCCCTGAACAGATCCCCACATAATGATGCTGCCACCACCGTGCGGGATTGTTGCTTCTGCTGCTTCAATCTGAGCACGTCGCTTTGATAATGGAGTGGTAGGAACCATTTTTAAACTCAGGGTCCGCAATCTGGGGCCACTAACGGGTTCTCAGCCCACCTGAAGACGCTCCTTGTACCTGAAAAGGACGTGAACATGAATGGTGGTTTGAGCAGTTGTTCAAACAAGGTGTAGTTTGTGAAACAATAAACCAGCTGATGGTGTAGCAACCTGTTCAGGGTATAACCCCGCCTCTTTTTCTGATTGCTGGAGTTTGGATGATCCTTAAAAGGAGCAAATTAATAAAGAAAATGAATAAATGAACTTTAAATGGAGAAGAAAGACACAAACATTGGTAGAGAGTAATGAAACAGTACAGTTAGTTTAACTTGCATGTTTGTCTCTATACAAACTATTTGTACTGATCCTCATTCTGTCATACAGACCCTTGTTTTATTCTGAAGGAGACACCTCATCCTGGTTTGTTTGGGGGTCTAGAGCAGGTCTGACTCAGTGTTTTTTTAAACATGCTGTACTTTGAGATCTTCAACAGCTAAATTGTATTTGAAACTCGATTACCTCCCCAATCAGGATCATGTGTAGAAAGTCTTGTCACATGACTGTGAGAGACATCAGTAGTGTGATGTCTCAGTGTGCAGCCACTCAGAAAAGGATTCCTCTGAGATCTTGTCTCAGTATTTGATTCTGAGGATGTGTCGTCCATAATGAAGAGCAGCTTGATGGGGCTCCAGATCTGTTCTCTCCACGGATCTGATGTTCTTTATTTACTCAGAACACTGTGAGGGACGTTACTTCTCCAACAGATGACTGCAGAGGAAACTTCCTGTTATAACTTTCCTTTTATTTCTGGCTCATAAGAATCTACTGCGGTATCTACAGTCCTTCACTGCTTTCCCAGGAAGAAAATGGTATTTGACTCCTTCCTGGTCCTCTATAAATCCACAATAATCTCCTTTGTATTGTTCAGATTGAAAAAATGTTCCCACACCGTGTCACGATCAGTCCACCCTCTCGCTGCGCTCGGCCTCCTGTCTGTCTGATCTCGCTGGGAAGTGAAAGTCCGTTCCTCAGGCGCCATGCTGACCTCCTGCCAAGACCCATGCTAAAGATTTGATCTAATTCCTACAGATATGAAGGACAAACTCAAATTTCAAGAATTCTTATATTATTTTGGAGAATTCCAGGTTGGATCAATCAGAGCAGGCTGTCTAGTTCTCATTCTAGCTGCATCAAGCATCAACAACATGAAGCACCTGTCATGTCACATGGCCGGACTTTGCTAGATTTTTGCCAGGCAAAAGCTTTCAGACTCTCTTCATACTCATATTGTGAGACTCCGGTACAAGGACGAGGCAGAAAAATGAGTGAAGATGCTGCAAAAGTCCACGAAAAACTGCAGGAAGTTTGGAGAATGTTTGACCACAACCACTCTAAAAAACACATGAAACAAAAAAACTCAGTCTAGACGTCTGATGTGCCAAATTCAGATTATTATAGTTTGTTCATTTTACTTCAAAACTGAATGTGAATCAAAACAGTACTGTGCTGATAATGACTGGACAAAAATAAAAAGGTTTTATTATTGTCTGTAGATTTTTCTTGAGGTGTCATGTTTTAGAAAATACACATTAATACACATTCAACACAAAAAGGCACTAAGATGAAGTACTGAGTGTGTAAATCAGTTTCAAAGTCCTCAGAACTTCTCAGGTGGTTCATTTTTATTCAGTTTTTGGAAATAATTAGAGATTTGACCCAAAGATACGTAACGTAAAGGTACACAGCAGACCTGTATGACTTCTAAATAACTCCTTATTTAATTACACATTACTGTAAATCAATCAAAAGAAACATTTTTATTTTTAACACTTAAAAACTTCTTTGTGGTTGTATTCCAATCATGAATGTAAATGAACTGAAAGCTTTGAAGTTTCAGTTCAGCAGTTTCCTTCTGGAAAATCTTCCATGATTGTTCAATTGTTAAAATCCCATCAGTCATGTTTTATGACGGTTGATGTAACGTACGCTGTCAGGATTATGAAACACTGAAAGGTGGTTGAATGCTGCTGGTTAGGGACGTGTCTATTTCTTGGTCTTTCTTAAACACAAAGAAAGCCTTCATGATGCTGTAAATGTGTTAAATGGTTTGTCTGAATCCAAATAAAAACCTTGTTACAGCTGTTTGCGTTTAACCAGACAAGTTATCTGCTCAGTCGTGTCTTGTGTTTCAGATTTAATCCAACCTGATGTTTTATTGCAAACACGGAGGTTTTGATCTTTCCAATAAATGTGATTTTGTTTGTTTGTTTTTAACCATAAATAAAATGAAATTGTACTTTTTCCTGACTCTGGTGAAATGATCCACCCTCATCATCTCAAAGTGGTTCTTGAAGGCCAGATGTGCTGTTACCTATCTCATCCAGCAGGTGGCGATGTCCGTGCACAAATCATTATCGTGTGACATTATTACAATGTTCCATAATTATATGTAAAATTCATTATAACAAAAAAAAGGAGTAACCAAACATTTTGTCCTGGTTTTTCTTTTTTTGTAAAATAAAAAAGTAAAAAGATGGAAGTGTAAGTATTTATACTTGAGGTCAAGGTTCACTGCTCTTCACTTCCTGTTTTTCACATTCAATACATTTCAGATTTAAAGGACTGTCTTAAAAAGGTAATCAACTTGAGATGTTACCAATCAAAATCAGTTACTGTGGATTTTTTTTTTTTTTAATTCACTTCATACTCAAACACCAGTTTGTATGTAACTTGTGATCTATTCATAGCTGCAGCTGTCACATCTGACTGGAACCAAACGCGCTGATGATGAGTTCACTGCATGCTGGGAAACATCTGTGTGGTCTAAAAAAATGAAGGAACTAGACTGACTTGATTTTTAAGCAATGTGTTCTGAGTAAGTGCTTTGAATGGGCACCTGGCTCCACCCACTTTAGGCTTGTTTTATGACACACACACACGGGGTATTTCCTGGATTATAACACTGAACTGGTGGGTGTGACAGTAAAACAAACAGCAAAGTAAATTAAGCATGTCTCAGTTTTTACACTTTAAAAAATGCTTAAATGGTAAAAACACAAACTGCATTCTGGGAATTATTTGACATTAAATAGCCAAAAGGCTTATTGTAGACAGAACGTCACCATGTGGATGGAATCCATAACTTTAATCCACTGAATCCTACTGAGATTAAAAACATCTCTCACTTGTTTATTTACTGTTTTGTTGGATCTGATCAGTGTTGCTTTATCTTCTGTCATGTCCTACAGTGAACTGTTGCCTTCTTAAACTACAAAACCTGAAACTGATGTTCCAACTCAAAGTGAATCCTTTTACTTGCAGTCATGTGCCACTTTGGCTAATGTTGAATAGGAGCCTCGCCCTGCCTGAGAGTCCTCGTCTGCTTCCAGGCATGTGAACGGACATGTACTGTGTGTAAAAGTAATCTGCCTCCATCAGATTTGTGGCATCAGGACTTTCACTGATCATCTGTTGTTAGTTTTAGTGCTTCCCATGGGACTACAAGGAAAAACCACAGGGATGATGTTCACAAACCTGAAGCTCTGTTGTGTGCAGCCAGAAGGTTGCTGGTTCTACTCTGAGCTGGGAACTTACAGCATGAAGTTTGAGTTTGGGGTTTTCTCTGAGTACTGCAGTTTCCTCCAACTGTTCAAAAACATAAGTCTTGCATATTGTTATTTGATCAGAATACGTTAGTTTCAGTTGACCCTCGTACCTCCACCCACTTCGAGAACCACAATGACTTGGCGTGACATTTCCTAAGTTATGACATTTGATGTTAAGTGCAAAGTGTAAAGTTGTTGCAGGTGGTTTGGGGGATTTTCTGCATGTTGTTTGTTCAACAAACCAACCCTTGACAGCAATGTAGATTTAAGAACAGCTTTCCTTGTAAAACCAAAGGCATACAAGCTTTTTAATACAAGTTACAGGGGAAACTAACTAACTTTTTTATTGTTTCCCTTCATATTGGTGTTGGTTTATTTATTTGTCTGGTAACAGAATAACTGTTGTGGATGGATATGAATGAATGGCATAAAGACCAATGGATTTTATTTTGGGAGCTGCCCATTGTTAAAATATCATTTTTCATGAATAACTGTTGAACTAATGTTGATATCAAAGTGATTGTGAATGCTAAATGTTTCCATGGTCAAGGAATTTAACAATGTTGATCAAAGAACATTTAGTTTAGATGTAAATCAAATTATGTGGAAAGGAGCTGCTTGACGGAGGTCTGACTTTTATTATAATTATTACATATCTGATTTTTTTTACATAATGTTGATAAATACATACATGAATGCAACAATATTTTGTAAATAAAGTTAATTAGCTGCCAGTATTTTACCTTTAATTTGTGAAATTGTAACAGTTTACTGTTAATTACTGAATTATTTCCCTCCAGTAACAGTTTAACTGATTATAGAACTCTAACAGCAGTATTTACAACCTGATGTGATACTGTGTGAACTCTGTAGTGATCTTTCCCTTTGACAATGCAGAAAAAGGAGGAACTGTACTGTGTGAAGATTCTGGGTTGTAGGAGCTGGTTCCTGCCCCCCCCACTGTTTGTTTTCTGCAGGTGAGTCTGAGGGTTGTCACTCTGTTGACCCCGCCCTCAGGCCCCGCCCATGTCTGCTACTGAGAGTCACACCTTCACCCATTCATCTAATCAGAAATGCTTGGTATTCATCCCGGACTTTAACCACGGCTCAGCGTCCGACTCTCATAGCTGCTGTTGGTGATTTTGATCTTCTTGATTGAGTTCACTTTCAGTGTTAAGATTTATTTTTGAGTTTTTTTTGTACTTTTGTTCTTGTTGATCTCTCAGAAGAAACTCTAGGTGGGACTTCCTCAGAGGATCTCTGTGTGGGAGAAAATCCAACAGGAAAACTCTGTCCAGAAACTCCTGGATTAAGTCCAGCTGCTGTGTTAATCTCCTGTCTTGATGAGCCATGCTAACTTCAGCCTGCAGAAAAGATTCAACATTATCATCTATATTCACCTTCACCACTCAGTCTTCCGGTCTCCTCACTACCTCCACTCACCTGTGTTTCTCCTCCTTCATCTGGCTCCTCAGTTTCTGGAAGTTCCCCTGAACCGAACAGTTGGCCCCACCTCTCCTCTCATCTCCAGGTCAGCCCCAGCATTCTCTAATTAAAAGTATCCAGCTGTTTTAATAACCTCTTTACTTCCCTCAAATTACACTTGTTGTCTTGGTTGTTCAGCATTTGGATCCAGTCTGCAGTTTATTATGACATAATATCTGAAATAAGGAAATTAGAAACTATAATTCATGATTTTGATGCAAACGGGTTTATTTTGTGAAGTTCAGTAATGTTCAACCTGTTTAATCCTCTAAAAGCCCTCTCATGCAGAAAAAAAGCACATAAAGGTAATTATTTGAATTATGCAAAGTTGGTATCTAGAGCAAACATATGCACCCAAAAAGGATGCAATAAGCCGAGTCCGTTATCAGTAAGCTGACTCCACAAAGGTCAAAAAAAACAAAACCGACTCTGTAACCTGAAGGGAAGCCCCTTGGAAATCCTGCCTGGTGAGGGAGACGGGATCAGAGTCTAATTTAATCTGAAGCCGTGAGCTGCACGCTGCATGTGGCGTATTGGTCGTCCAATAGCACAACAGTTTAAAGGGCTTAAGAGACTGTCATGTTGGGAAAGGATCACGCTGTCCTCGGCTCGGTGAGTCGTGCCAGTGAGCCGTCACGCGTCTCATCACTGCTTCACTATTTCAAATATAACAGGAACTTTTGGGATTGTTTGTGTGATCCTCTTTCTTTATGACTGAGTGAAGGTCAGTGATTTTTAATCATCACTAAGGGAAAATAAAATATGGGACATAAACGCAGCAAGAAGTGATCACCCTGGTGGGGGGGGGGGGGTTACAACTGGTGAGACAATAAGACATTTAGAACATTATATATTATACTGCGCTCTATAAGAGCTGTTATTGTGTAAATACAACAAATTATCCACTAGATGTGAAATATAAAAAAGGGGGAAATGATCATATCAGGAAATATTATTTGATTATTATTAGTTATTTATCAGCTATTTAAATGTGTCTTATTATTGACCTAGCATTAGTTTTCATTTCCTTCAGAGTTTTTCCCAACTTCGATCCCTTTATGGCTTCATGAAAACTTGTCTGCAAAGAAATTCTGAAACTGGCATCACACTCTGTTGGCATGTCACCATCAAATCTGTGCTGTTAGATACAGCAGGTCTGTACTGACCAAGTGGCGCTGCGACAACAATAGTTTACAACTACAGACTTCCCTTCATGCCTGTTTTATTGCGTCTTTGGGTTTTATGGATCAGTAAGAAATCCATGTTTTAGAATTGCCACACGAGTTTCAGGTGAGTGGAGGTTTATTCTGTGGTACACCCAAAAACAACACGTTGTGAGGTTTCTGATTCCTTTTTCACTTCTGCGCTGCCTGAATCATTAAAGCCGCTCCGGCACAGGCTGGTGTATTTTGCGGCCAGTATGTGAAATGGAGAGGAGGAACCTGGGGCCCCATACCAAGTGACTCACGTTCTGTTGTATAATTAGGGTATATTAAAAGAAAGAACATCACACCCTCATTGCAGCACTGATACTGTTGCTTCATGGTGATGGAAAGATGCAGATTTCTGATTATGAGGACACACGATCTGCTTCAGTCTCAAGCTTGCAGATAAAAAAGCAGATTCAATGATTTATTTCTTCACGTTAGTCCCATTAGTAGTTAAACGTTTTGATAGATGTTTGAATTAAAGTTATTGTCAGTGGTTAAACGAAGAGATTAGCCAATTTTCAAAAAGTATTGAGTTAAAAGTAAAAGATTTCAAACATGAATTAACTTGTAAGGTAAATGACTTGTGGGGTCCCACCTGGACAGGTGGCCAGTCCCTCACAGCGAGAGTCAATTAAGAGTCGCCAATTAACCTCACATGCAAGTTTTTGGTCTGTGGGAAGAAACTGGATTCCCAAGAGAAAATCCATGCATGAGGAGAACCTGCAGAAATGTCCAGGCTGGGTTTCAAACCCACGATGCAAGTCAATAGTACTACCAGCTGCACCACCGTGCAACCTGGGGTCACTTAAACTACTTGCTTTAATTGTTTTCCTGCTCCGGCACACCTGATTCAGTGAATGAATTGAGTGAATTACCTGTTCAGCATGTCCCCAAGTTCTACAGAAGCTTGTTCATCGATTCAAATCAGGTGTGTTAGAGCAGAAAAACATCTAAAACATGTAGGAAAGGGGCCCTCGAGGACCAGGACAGCACACTACTGCCTTAAAGTAGAATAAACAGAGTAAAAATTAGCCAGCATGCAGGAGAAGAAGAGAGAGGAGTGAAGTGTTTTCAAGCAGAGCTGATTCTAGGATCTGAGCTTTAGGGTTGCTCGGGCCCCAGTGAGCAGCTGACAGTGGCGTTACAACAGGGCTGCCATGTTTGTTCCAGTTTTTTTGAACAGGTGAATATTTTCGAACAACAGCTGGTCTGACAGGGATTAATGATTATCTATGATTTACCCTCCAAACACTTTGACTGTGCTGAAGTGAGCTTCCAGTTACCAAATCTGATTCACAAAAGGTGGCTGAATTTTTACATCTGGATCATATTTGTTTAAACATCTTTGGCATATAAAGTTTTGGGATTATGTAGACTAACTTTGTCTTTCTAATTCACATTTTTTTCTCATTATTCTGTCAAATCTTTCTTTCTTTGCATCTACATGTTTATTTGATTCGACATGTTCATGCATTCACTGTTCATGTCCACATGAAGTATGTGTTAAAGTTTGGACTTTACACAAGAATAAAAGCAAAAGATTTATTAATTTAATATCAAGAATCCCCTAAGTAAAATGATGCAGTCATTTATGATGCAACTACCATTAACCAGCAGTCCGTTGATCCAGTCAGCTTTTCTTCTCCCAGCAGAGCTTATTGTGCATCACTGGTGCTCGGCACAGCGTAATGACAGTGCACCACTCTTCACACAAGGAGGTGAAAGGTGGTGATTATTCTCCGAGGCCAAAGCTGCCGTGGCATTGCAGGCCTCCTCCCTCTGTCATTTTCTGACTGTGCTGCACCAATGCAGGGAAATTGGGAGAAGGCTCTAAAAATAACATTCCTATGTTGCAATTTTATATTATTTAAGGTAATTCCCCCACTTTTTTGTTGCTGATAATAAGTATCATATCAGGAAGACGGCCTCGTTCCATTTAGGCCTCCGAGAGTCAAATACAGTAGTTGTTAGTCTGCACGTACCTGGAAAAAAATAATCCAAACATCAGATATTGTCATAGGTGATATGCCAACAAACAGCCATGACTGGGATTTTAGTGTCCTGATGAGTCATGGTAGTCATCTCACCTGATGTGTGTATTCAAACACATAAAAGCTGCAGTTTGACTCTTTGTTGGAAATGTTTTTTTTTTTTTTTAATTTCAAAAGCCGCCATAACTCACGTGTTAAATCTTCATTTAATAAATCTACACTGGAACTTTCCAACTCTGGACGCGTCCAAATACATCCCCGAATACTTTAATAACAAGTTCCTGGAACACAGAAATGGAACGCAGCCATTTCTGATGTTATTATCACATCTGTCAGAGCTCTGAACCTAAATCAGTATTTTACTTTCGTTTTATACAAAAACAATCTCGAACCGTTGTTTTGTTTGGTTGTAGGATTTTTATTTTCTCAGCGTGTTGCTGGGGGGTTTCAGGTTGGGAGGTGTCGTGTGAAGAGCAGTTTTTTGTCAACAGTGGAACTTTATTTCCCAGATTGCACCGCGCACCATGATGTTCCCAACAGCTGACAGACGATGAAGCGTCTGCCCGAGCTGTCGGTGGAAGCCCACACGGACTGAAAATACAAACACACGTCGAACCGAACTGGACTTCGGACCTCTTCCCGACCCCGAGCACGTTATCTGGATAAAATACGTTTATTTGACCTCTCGAGGGTTTTTTTTTTTGCCAGTGGGAGCTGGAGACAGTTACTGTCAGCTAACTTCCACAGCAGGTCGCTGCGTCGCTGGACTGCTGCTTATGTTTTATTTGAGCTCAGCGGTTTGACTCCAGCCCTTCCAGCCGTGCCCAATGCTGAGGAATGGATAGCGTGTCTGCTAAAGGTGGGAAGATGGTCGAGAGTGATGAGCAGCCGGAGAGGAGGGACGGCGGCGGTGGCGCAGCGATGGCCGCGCTACATCAATGCGAACTCATCCAGAATATGATTGATATCTCCATCTCCAGTTTACAGGGGCTCCGGACCAAATGCGCCGCGTCCAACGACCTTACGCAGCACGAAATACGCACTTTAGAGGTAAGAAGCTTCGCGGATATGCTGTGTGTGGTCAAACTGCGGAGTCATGGAGCTCCATGTCCGCCTCGCGCCTTGTCACCGCGAGCGAGGCTCCGTCTCAGTCGCTCAGTGTCTGCTTGCACTGCACGTTACATCGCCCACAGTGTGCGACGCATTGACGCGAAGCACTCACATTGTCTCTGAATTTGTATTTTAATGGCGGAGACATCAGTGATGCATATGATCCGACTTTGACCTTCTGTGTTTTTTTTTTTGTGAGGAGCAGCACCGCTCGCGCGCTCTCTCCCCGCGCGGCTGAATTCCGCCTGGCCTAATGGCTCACGTTCAATAATCCGATCCAGCGTCTATCTGTGGGACTTTATTTGGCTTCTGTCGCGGGCCTATAAAAGAAAACGACGCCCTCCAGGCGCAGGCAGATGTTCTCCCGCATCACTCCTTTCAAAAGAATTTGAAGCTGTTTCTTTGCAGGGCAGTTTCTGCTTTTTTGGCAGCCACTGAGATAAAGGAGTCATGCTTTGTGACTTAAACGCATCTTCAAAGGCTTCGCAGGATATTTTTCTCACCTGACACGTTCACTTCACCTTTCTGAACGTCAGTTCTATACTTTTCTGATTCAGGCAAATTGATTTTTGTAACATTTGGGTAAAGAAAAGTACATTTTATGTAAACTGGGTGTTGATTTTGTAAATCAAAATTGGTATAGCCTATAAAATTTCTCTAGTTATAGGGAAATGCCAGGAGCAGAAAAATGGTCCTGTGTTGCACAAATGTGAGAAAACAAAAGCAGTAGAATAAACAAGTTTTATGTTTGCAAAATGAATTTAAAGGGGAGGTGAAAGCCCCATATCTACTGACAATCTAGAGATGTGATGGATGGAAAATGGGTTTTGGTGTTCATGGTTTATTTAAGGCTTATACCTGGACTAAAAGGAGTCGTCAGTCCTGATTGGCTGGAGGCTATCAATTATCCATGTCTGTTTTATTTCTGTATAACTGAACACCCCTGCAAACAATTGTAGTGTCGACCCTAAAACCCAATGTTCCTGAAAGCGAAGGGCATTCAGTTTCAATCTCACCGAGACACAATAAGCTGTCTGAAGGTATCCCAAAGAATCATGGGTAATAAATAAGTTAGCAATTTAAAGTTGTACTGCTTATTTTCCTGGTTAAGTCATATCAGTAATCTTGTTCCTGCTTGCTTGAGAGTGTAAATGTAAAACAGTTTTCATGTCACCTTTAGCTGGTTGGCAGGCCCCAGCTGCACAAAGGAAATCAGCTCTATGTGGGGGCCAGTTTTGACTGACTCTAGAGTTGAACGCCTCCATTAAATGGAAAAAGTTAGAATGTAGTTTGGAATGGAAACCTGCTTTTTTACTCATCATTCTGATCTCTGATCCACTCTCCTTCTCTTTCTGCTTACCGAGAGCAAATTAAGCTGAAATACTGGTTACATTTTTTTGCTTCCTGAAGCGAAGACTTGGGTTTTCCGACGCAAGCCTGAACTGGTTGATGGTTGAATCGCGAAGTCTTAGCTTGTCATTGTCAACATTCTTCAGCTCGTCTTTATCCGTCGTCATGTGTGCCTTGTCAGTGCAACAGGACGTGATCTGGCAGAGTACTTCCTGAGGTAAAGTATGTCTCGCACATACATTTTGTGCCGGCATTGTTCTACATGACAATGGACATGCAGCGCCGCTCATGTGCTTCTTAAGGAATATAAAAACTGCTCTGTCTAACTTTTTTGCTTTCCTGAGAAGCAGCTGTTGGGAACTATCTCAAAAAGTTAGTTGTGCAAATGGTGGATGTGGTTACTTAAAGTTAGTTTCTGCAGATTTGTGGTTTCGCAAAGCAGAGAATTGTTCCTTTTTGTGTTTTACGGACATCTAGGGGACTCTGTTTGAGCCCCAGCAGAAGAGACTAGAGCCTCAAAGTGCTCTCTAACTTGAAGTTGCTGCACAGGAAGCAGGTACTGACACTTTTTGACTTACCGAGCAGCTAATTGTATGTCATTGTTCTACAGCTTTCTTGTTTTTTCACTGTGTGACCTCTGACTCAAGAGTCATAAACTGTCTTTGGTCAGCAGTAGCTTTAGAGTACAGCCACGCTGTAGTGTCATGCATTGTGTTGTAGACGTTGTGACTGTTCCAAAGTGTGGCGCAAAGAAAAAAACCCAACTAGTCAGAGTGCATCGTGTGATGTGAATCAATATGTTTATTCACAATTTTAATGGAAAGCTACAGAAACCTTCGTTAAATTGTCTTTAATGTTGTCTGTAAAGAACATCTCAGTATTACTTCTTTTTCCTGTTATTTGATGATTTCTATCAGTTTCTTATTGTGGTTTCAGTAAGTGAGTGTAAATACGTCAGCAAGTACTTTTCCAGTATCCAGACCATCAACAGATATAATAACTCAATGACGTGTTTCCGCCTATGTGTTTTGTTCAAAAGTGAAGCCAAAATATTTAATTTACAGATGCTGCCCTGTTGCATTTTTTACAATGAGAATATTTGCACTAGAAATAATGTGCTGATGGTCCCACCCCTCACATGCACACAGTCATGATGTCTTTAAAGCATCAAATAGCAAACTATAAAATCACTAATAGTTCCCCTAACAAGCACCTCAGTCCCCCCATAGTGTGATTTACACCAAGAATAACAGTCTCATGTTTTGTTGTATTGACATTATCAGATTCATTGACCCTGAAAACACCTTTTGCAATTGGATTAATTCATTATTAGTTCAGTAGTTATTCATGAAAGCCACTTTTTCAGTAATAATGGTTCTCTTTTGGATCGAGCTCCAGAACTTTTGAAGGAACATCAAATCTGTTACACACATCTGATTCCACAGAGTCTCGACTATCTTGTTGTGTTTGTTGGAAGTTTATACCATAATTTGTTCTGGCAGTGATAAAAAGAAATCCAAAAGTTCACTCTTTTTTGCTTGTTTCTGGATCTTAAGATCCAGAATTTTGTAACGATCCAGATCAATTCTTGGTAGCATGTAGAACCTATTGGGAACTCTATAATGTAAAGTTACTAACAAAAATGCGTGTATTCATCATCTGCAATTCGTGCATAATTAGCAATTTCTAAACTATTTTTTCTACCAAATTATATACAAACATATAGTCTATCTGTTTTCTTTGTATATTTGAATTCATGAAGTTGTAACTTTTTAATCTGTATCTCAAAGTCCAAATTTACAGTTACGGTTTCCACTTAATGAAAACAACAAACAGCGAGAGGCTGAATACGAATCTGTTCTTTTGAGAATACAAGATTATAAACAGTGACGGTTACAGGGTTATTAATGGAGCTCAGATACATTGATGCCACTAGTTGGGTATGAACCTTTTTAAGTTAATAATACCAGGGTTACCAAGCAACCAACAACAGATTAATGATTAATGTTGCTGTAGGAAGTGAACAAACTGTTTTTATTAGTGATGTATACAAACTGTTAAACATCAGCTGATTTTGTTCTGTTGTTTGTTGGTCGGTCGTCTCAGTGATATTAAGTTTAAGACTAGTAGCATCGATGTAACTTCCATCACAAGATGTTCTGTTGGACTGAGATCTGGTGACTGTGGAGGTCGTTGGAGTTCAGTGACTTCCTGTCATGTTCAAGGAACCGGTTTGCGGTGATGTGATCTTTATGACATGGTACATTATCCTGCTGGAAGGAACCATCAGAACCATTGTGATCATAAAGGGATGGAACAATACTCAGGTTTCTTTTCTATCATCTCAAACCAGCCAGCTGGCTCCAGCTCACTGGATGTTTTGTCCTTTTCAGTCCATCCTCTGTTAACCTGAGAGATGGTTGTGGGTGAAAATCCCAGTAGCTCAGCGGGTTCTGCATCACTCAGACCCGCTCATCTCGCTTCAACAACCAAACATTTAAAGTCAGTTAAACCTCTTCCTCGTTCTGATGCTCCATTTGAAGTTCAACAAGTTGTCTTCACCATGTAAAGTTGTCTAGATGCATTGAGCTGCTGCCATGTGATTGGCTGATTCACTATTAACAAGTGAATTAAACAGCTGTACCTGAGAGTGTCTGGTGAATGTGTATGAAATAACTGATGTGTTTACACTGGAGCCCAACACGTATAATATTAATGTCATTATTGCAAAATATTTGATGAGTAAACTGCTAAAATATCTATTTAGCTGTCGTCATTTCATAAATATAAACATTTGTTTTAGTCCCGGTGGAAGTTACGTGGAAGAACCACGTGTGGTTCTAGAGTCGCAGGGTGCAAAACCCTGAACTACCTAAATTGTTTGATAATGAAGTAACAAATAAAACCATGTAGGAAATAAAGGAAGAAATGCCTCTTTTTTTAAGGAAAAAAAAGTCAAATATGAAGTTGATTTTCTTTGTAATGTAATGAGGTGTTTTACATCAGCTGCTGATCAGCATTCAGACTCTTCCTCATATCAAACATGTGGATCATAATGGAGACAGTTATTTTTTAGGCGGAGCTTGTGGTGCTGTGAAGATCCTCGACTTCACTTCCTGCTGTCCTTACATGCACGTTCTTTTGCAACTTGCCATAAGAATGCACTTACACTTTTTGGTTAAGCTCTTAAGAATATTCATGCCACATAAGATCATCTAGTCATCTGAACCTGTAAATTACAAATACTCCTGTAACTCAGCTTTTACTTGAAATCTGATTCATCTGAGACGAGGTGCAGCATCTTGAGTTGGTCTGTATGTTGTGAATCCTGCTCTGCAGCAGATGTAATTAGTACCAAAGCTGCTAATTCAGGTGCTGAATTAACTCAATCTGTCTGAGGTTAGAAGTTGTCTGAGTTGTTGGTGTTCGGGGGTTATCGTTCCCACATCGAGCTGGAGTGCAATCAAGAGCAACTTGAACTGGCTTTATTCTCTCATCCAGCCAGCTTTATTATTCCACTTGAACCTCGTGTGTGTGTTTTATTATTTTTTTTTAGTCTCGTCAGTGAGAGGATAATGATGCTGGCCTCTCCAATGGAGTGCTAACTGGTACTTCACTTTTCACATGTTAGTCCCACTCGGCTTGGTCTCTGTCTGCCTCTGTAACTGCAGCTCTTATCCTCCTGTCTGTTTTTTAATCATATCCACTTACGCTGCATTAGAAACTTGCATGTTTCCAGACACACAAACGGGCAGCTTGAACTCCTTCTGGAAGTGTTTCGCTCGTGTGTCGTGTTTTGCATAGCCTAAAAATAAATGTCATGAGGTATCTATCTGTATTTTATGTCTTATTCCTTTTGGCCACAGCTCTCCGTGGAGATCTGCAAAACTGCAGAGCGTCACTCTCTTTTGTCTCCTCGTGGTGTTGGGGGAGAGTTTGCGGCTCGCTCGTGGTGCGAGCTGTTGTGGCTGCATCTATATTTAGCCATCTTTCTTCCTACGCATTTTCAGGGTTGGTTGTTAAATAAGAAAATCAAATGACGTGCAAAGAGCCTCTGAGAGAGAGAGAGAGAGCGAGAGATGGTGGTGGGGGGTGCATGCAGGAAGGGGGAGGAGAAAACCAAAACCAATCAGCTGGGCCACCCCTTGTGACACGACAACCACTGTGAGTGTGTGTTGGTGCGTCTGTCAGACAGCAGAGAATGTCGCTCACATGAGGGTGTAGAGGAAACACAACTCTAGTGACTATCATGGCTGACCCTGACTGTTTCCTTTTATTTTGCCCCCCGCCCACCCGCGCACCTTTTACAGAGATAGGAGGTGTAGCCAATAGGAGTGGACTGTGTGATGTGGAAATCAGAATGGCCTGATCTATTCCTGAACTGACTCAGGATGAGTTGCAGTACATCCTGTAATTTTGAGGTCTGTTTCTGCTTCTTTTGAGGAGAAGACGGGTTTTATCTGTCCAGTAGCTTCCAATCAGAAGGAAGGAAGTTTAGCTTGTGGTATAAATGACTTGTCATTGGTTTTTGTGTGTGTCTCTTTTAGAAAACGTTACCAGAAGTCACAATAACAACAGGTTTCAAACTACACACGTGAGTTTTCTCCTAGTTAGGATTCACTTTCTGAAGTTTAACCCAGATAGAAAGAATCTGGAGCTCTTGAACTGCAACATGTCCTTCTTCCTTGGGTTAAGAACTGTGTTCTGAACATCTGAGATCTTCATTTTGAGTTGGAGGAACTGAATGAAAATTATCTGCCTGTCTAAATGTTAAATTAGATTGTTTTAAATAAACCTTATGCATCTCTATCCCAACTCAACGTCTTCTTGCATTAGCTGTGGTGGAGGAGGGGCGGTGGACTATTGTCTTGGGCTGACAGCCATGTACCCCCGACCGATTCACCCCTGCTGCTGACCTGACCTCTGTGGAACTGTACCATTCTGCTCACTTATTCTGTTCTTCACTGTAGAATTGATCATATTTTAATGTTAACTCAAACACTGATCAGTAAATCTTTTAAAAATACCTGAAAGTTCATGTTTGTTGTGTTTTTTCTGGATGAAAATGAGACACAGTGACCGTTAGAGGGACGTCAGTGTTCAATCTGTGTCTTTCAGCTTGGAAACAAAAAGAGCTGACCTTCCTGTATTATCCTTGTCTGGGATAGAGGCGTTGTTACTCAGTGTTCAGATAGGCCTTGCTATCCTTGGCAGGTGCACCAAAGGCCCTGTGTCAGCAAGAGGCTGGAGAAAACAAGCGAGGCGGTGGGATCGGCTCGCCGAGTCTGCTGTGTCAGGCCGGCCGCTGCTGGGACCGCTCTCCCTGCTCTCTGGTGGCTGTCACTCATCTCCGTGCAGCATTGGGGCCGTTGCCATGGCATTGTTTCGCTCCGCTGACAGGTGGGCTCTGACGCCATTTCTCCTCCCCCACCTCCCACCTCCAGGCCACACGTCAAACGCTGTTTTTCCTCCACTCTGCACCAAAAATAAAGCTCAAAGGGGCCTATGATTATCTCCTGCTTTTCCAGCGTGCCCGACTGTGCTTTCAGCACTCATTGCTGATATCAGTGAGGGATTTAGGGGCTTGTGTAATCCTTTTCATCTCACTTGTTTAAGGTCCTAATAAGCGAACGCCCAGGGAGAGCGCGAGAGAGAGAGGAGCTAATCAAACTGCTGCTATGTTCCTGCTGAGACGAACGATGAAATTTCTGTCTCGAGATGCATTGTTTTTGAGCTGTGTTTCACATGTATGGGAAAATCCCACTGAAATGTTGCTGACGACTCAGAAGAGGGGTTGCTAGGTAACCTGACGTCACAGTGCTGCACTAGCGTATAGGGAGGTAAAGGAGGAGGCTAGCTCATTAGCCACAATAAGTAAATGCCTCTTTTAGTTGATCATACCAGTGTGATATAAGAGACACTGCAGGACAGCACAGTGGAGTTTATGTTTAAATATGAGATGTGGTGTGGTACAATCTTTGTTTGAGCTTGAGTTTGCTTTACAGATGTTCTGGTTCTGCTTCTGTGGGCTGATTTCCAGTTGTTGAACAGCTCTGACCTGCTAGTAGAACTTTAATTAACAGAAGTTACCTGCTCTGATTTAATTCAGATGTCGTTTCTGGAACCTTTTCTCCCAAACAGGATGCGGTTATAGAGCTTTCTCTCTCCATCACTGGAAATTACAAAATAAAATCCTCCAGATTTTTAGATGGTTGTTCATCGTTTATGTGCCACTCAGAGGAAGAAAAGTTTCCCAGTTATGAGTTTAAAGCCAAAATGTTGTGATTAATCATAAATTATTATTGCCAAAGTAGAGTTTGAGTTTTAAGGTGGAAAAAAGGTGGAAGGATCAAAGTCTGACCCAGTTTAAACCCTTAAATATAACAGCAGTTGTTCAGACAGCAGGAACACGTTCAATCCTTCAAAATAAGAGTCTTAAACACATGTACCTAAAATACTTTGAAAAAAATCTGAAACCTTTTCATTAGACTTGTTTTCTGGTAAATCAGTAGAACATTCAAGAAGTTATTTACAGCTGCAGATGCAAATTAAGTACTGAAACCTTTCTGTTAGTATTAAAACCTTTTCTAAAGGTTGTCGTAGGTGTAAGTTGAGTTTTTGATTCCCATTATTCTCAAAATAGCAACTTTATTCTCATTATTTGAAATTTAATCCCAAAACTGGGTAACAAAATTAAAATAATAATAATTTCCATCTATTTTTCTTCCATGTGGCCCTAATGCAGTGTTTAAAATAATCATCATTATTATCATCATCATACAGTAAAAACCTCCTCATGGATGGATTTTGTTACTAGTCTGATTTCTCATTGCTGTTTGGGAATCACCATTACACCAAAGATCTGCATGAAAACAACTAAAAGGTTGAATATGCTCCTTGTTGTTGTTTGGTAACAATCAACAGTAACTGATGACTCTGAAAAGGCCTGGAAGTCTGGATTTATTCAGGTTCTTCAAGTTGGTTTGTATCAGATTGTCCTTTAAAAAAAAAAACAGTCTGACTTTCAAATTGATGAATGAGTGCAGAGCTGAATAGCAGGTTGAGGGTCAACATGCAGCACATTTACCTCCTCTTCATCCTCATTTTGCTCTCTTCATACACGAGGCACTTTCATTTGCAGCCTTTTTACAACCCAAGGCCGCGTCTTCACAGAGCAGCGCAGCTGTGAGACTTTCGTCTGCTTGACGAGCGGAGGTGTCATTGAGATGGTTGAACGTGCTGGAAAAGACGCACGCTTGCCATTGTTGCTGCAGCGATCAAAAGGCGTGCCCTGGGCTTTGGAGCGAGCTGATTGTGCACACAGCTCATCTGAAGGTGCTGCCTGCCTGCTGTAATGGACTCTTTCAGATAGACTGTGAGATAAGGACACACTATACAGTCATGGTGAGCTGCACAATGCGGGCCGCTGCAAACCAACACCAAGGTGTTCATTGTAATACTCTCAGGACGGACCACTGCGCCTCACATGAAAGCATTACAGGTGACAGTTTTTAAGGACTTTGAGAAATGGATCCCAAACTTTCAAACTCTTCAACATTATCTCAAACATCAGAAGTTACAGTGTGGTTTCAGTCGTTAACGTGGAGATAAACAGATGTAAACTGGACTCCAGTGTCCCAGCAGGTGTTTGATCCTCTCCATCTGCTCCACTGAACCATCACCGTCTCATTGTGAGTACTGACTGGAGAAGAAGATGGGATGGAAAGAAAGCGACACCTCTTTTCATCACTAGATCTTCATTTATTATTCTGGTAAACTATGGATTGGCACGAAGGTGTAAAAGCGACTCGTGTCTCAAGAGTTACAAGGAAGGTCTGTAACTCAGAATCAGCTGTCGTCTGCTAGCTGTGATGTGAACTAGCTGCATCTTCTCCAGCAGCAGTTCATGGACAATGATAGCTGTTTATATCTGATTAGCTGTGATGTCTGCAGAGGAAACAAACAGTGGACAACAGCAAGCGTGTGTGTGGAAACATCTGTGTGTGTATCAGACAGCAGCTGTTAACATTTCATGAGTTCTGTTTGTTACTTCACTTTAGGTGCAAGCAGCAGTCGACGTTGGTAATTTAAAAAGTTGAGTTTAGTGTAGCAGAAAACGCTTCCTTCCACTGCTGTGAACTCAAGCAGGCTGGGATCCTCCCCTTCTAACCCGCCCCTCCCATCTGTGCCTTGTTCTCTATCGCTCCCTGCAGGTAAAGCTGATGAAATACATCTGTAAACAGCTGCAGTGCAAGCAGAAAGTGCCAGAGACGGAGAGGCCCGAGGCCCTGGACAGCTACCCACGCTTACAAGACTGGCTGCGCACCATCAACCTGCGACCAGAGCTCATCAAGGTAGGCCACGTCGTTGTGTTGCATGTCTGCCAGCTCCGACCTGTCTGTGTTACACTGACGTGTGTTCAGTATGTGTCTCTTCCCATGTGCATGAGGAATGTCTGCACGATGACGATCCAACAGCCTGTTTCAGTATTCTGGTCCCGGTTTTCATTAGTGTTGGTTTAACAGTGCACACGCTACAGCACATGGCTAACACAACAACAAAGTGATCATCCTACACTGTTAAGAAACTGTAACTTCATCCCATGTTTGTGAGACAGAGCTCCTTTTCGACACGTGTGTGAGAAGCGTCACCAGTGTAAACGTTTGTTTTAGACTTGCGTCCTTATGAGAACTCTCCTGGACTGACCAAGTCCAGAGCTGAGTCAGAGAGAAGTTTCCAGGATTCGTGTTAGAATTCGAAGGTATCAGGCTTGTTCGTTACTTGTTTTCAACCTATTTTCTGCAAGTTACGACACTGAGGATTTTAATGAACACTGCTGGACAAGTTTAAACACAAACGCCTGAGATCTGTGTGAGTGAGATTCTTGTTTTAGTTTTAGGACAGATCCACCGCAGCAGCAGTGCAGATGTTGTTACTGAGCTGTTGAGAAATGACGATTGCCACATCATTTCTCTCAAGTAGGTAAATAAGATGGTTTGTCATAGAACCAATGATGTTGTTCTGACTCATCGCACCTTGTTAAGATTTCACTTGTTTCTGAACAGATAAACGTCTTAATGTAAGAAAACGATCTTGTTACGACTAAAAGCTGCCACTTAGTATAAACCTGGACTGTTACAGCGTCGATTATCTGCTTTCTACATCTTTATTCACTGTTGTCTCTTTTCATTTTAGATGATTCTTATGTAATTTTCATTCTGACCTGCTGTAAACTGATTAATCCCCATCAGCTGGTACATGATTTTACTGTTCCATGTAACTTATTGATTTAGAAACATTGATGTTATTGATGTTCTGTTGTTTGATGCTCTGGTTTTTCACACCATGATGATCTTTTAATTTTAATCCATAATGTCCCGTTAAAGGATTCTGTTGTTTGTTGAAGTTAGACCAGCAGGTTCTCAGTCTTTTCTGTAAAGCACATCAATGTGGTGAGAGCATGTGTTTGTTTTACAGCACGCCACATCACAGTCGTTGGTTTTGCAGTGTGCTGCATCTCTTCTGTTACAGTCATAGATCAGGGTGTTTCATTTAATTCTATTAAAAATCTCAGTGGGAATTAGCAGATGCTTCAGAAACGTTGTTTTTGTTTAAAGATTTTATATTTTGGTGAAATCCGACTGTTCAGTTCTTAGTGAACAGACGTAGTCTTCTTGTCCTGTGCTGCGCGGGTTTGGATTGTCCGGTGAATGTTCCAAAAACACGACATTCATTATAGTTAGTAGGTTTTTTTTGTTTTTTTTTACTGGAAGCGAACGTCTCTGCTCCCACGCTTCAGCTTCGTGGCAGACAGGAGCAGCTTGAAGTGGCTGGCTTCCTAAATGCTTTCTGTAAATCAGTAAGAATCTGGCTCCTTTCAGCTTCATCATTAGTAAACGCTGGAATGTGTTTTAGATAAAAATTGTCAACACTTTCTTCATGTTTGATTCTTCTGTGCATGAGAGTATCAGGAAAACCTGAAATCTCAGTCTGTAAGAGAACCTGGACCGACTCCAGCACACCGACCACCATGTTGAACATCACACCTCTCCTTCATCTGTTTTCCTGCGTCTACATGTGAATTCTTCTTCTGAACCAACAGTGTACACACGACTGTGTGTCCCTGTTCTGCGATCAGCGCTTGCCCCCTCAGAGCTCGAGTTCAAGCCAACTGATAAGCGATTGCGCACTTCCCATGTAAAGAAAACAACATCCGAATTTCACTGGACAAGGTCCTTCTGCCTCACGTGATGCTCCTGCTGCTCCAGTAACTGAACTATAATAAGGCCCAGGTGTTATTAGGAATATTCTTAATTATTCTGAAATTTAGATGCTATTTTGGTTTTAATCTCCATCTGTTCAGGGTCGTGTTGCACCATCAGTGATGTTGGATTTTGAGTTAGTTTTATTTAAAATGTGAACAAATATTTTATTTGCATAACTGCATCTGCATGTCTTTTTAGTAAATGTTTTAATTCGTATAAGTTTGTTTTCACAGAATGACTCACACGTTCTTTTTAGAGACTGTTCACATGATGAACTCAAACTTTGGTTGATTTCTAACCAAAATTTGACCCTCAGAAAGTTTGTTTGAACTTATAGTGTCACCACAAAGCTGTGGGACCTTGCAGATGTAGCACATTGCTAATTATTCTGCAGAATAAGGAGCCCAGACACCACGAGTACGACTGCATAGCAAACACAGACTCTTCTTTTCTTTTAATCTCACCTCTGATGTGCAGATTACCTCCTACCTGCTAGATTTAAAAACAATTTGGCATCAGTGCAAGTCAGAAGTTAAATTTCTAGTTTAAATTTTCTGTTTTTTCTTCTTCTGAGATTTAGATTTCACGTCTTCCTGCTGGATCTCTAACTACTTGCCTTCTGTTTTTCTCATCATGGTTGTTCTTCAGGCAGTAGAGGCAAAGTTGTCCCTGGATGCTTTACTGCAGATGACCGGTCCTCAGGTCAGAGATACAATGCGAAGACTGGGCTCCACCACAGAAGAGTGTGTTAAACTCAGTGCTGCCCTCTCCTGTCTGAGGAGTGCTACTGAATCAGGTACATGTCCACACTCTTTAAGCCTCTGCTGTCACACGTGTCTGTGTATTTTTACCTCAGGTGTTTTCTCTTCCAGGAGGGGAGCTGAGAGAAGACGGTGTTTCCTGGATGTCTGATCCCACCAGGAGGGATAGTGGTTCTCTACTGACTGCAGATCAGCTAGCCAACATTGGAACTCCCCTTCGCTCCCACAGTCCTTCACCTCTAGCCCGCCCATGCACAATCCAATCAACTCCATCCACCCCGTGTGCTACCTTCCCTCACCCTCGCTCAGGCTCTGTTTCAGCAGCACCGACACCAGAGGCCCTGGCATCATTCATCCACAGTGAAAGCCCTCTCACAGATCCATTCCCCTTGTCCCTTCCTCACACTGCCCGGCTCCAGGGATGCACCTCTACACCACCCATAACTCCACCTTCAAAGAGGCGGCATCGACTGAAGCCTCCGTGCACTCCTCCACCGCCATCTCGCAAGGTGCTGCAACTGTTTACAACCATATCTCTCACACGCAGCAAGAGCCACGAGTCCCAGCTGGGAAATCGCATTGAGGATCCTCCCACAAACAAGTAGGTTTTGATCTGGTAACTTCACTGTAACAAGATTTAGAACATAAAAGAACCAGAATGACAGAAGTCTGAGAGTGTGGAATAAAAATCCTGCACAGGACATGTAGTAATCAGCAGTGGGAGTTTCAGCATGTCCCACACGCTGCACTCCGAACCAGTTGTTGCAGTCATAACCAAGGACGAGACAGATAAAGAAACATATTAAAGACTCATGTAAAGGGAAACATGAAAGAAAGTAGAGCTTCTTATAGAGATGAAGAACCTGAAGACAGACAAGACCCAAAAGGTAAAGACTCGCGTTTTTACATCAAAACAAGAACTCTCAAGAAACTTTCCAAAAGAACAACATAGTTTCAGCCTGATCACGCTGTGTTTGTCTTGGCGAGAACAAAGCTGGAACTAAGAGCTGTCAGCACATGGAAGCTTTAAGAATATTCACAGTTTTACATCAATTTCCTTGAATTTATGGAACAACATGCACATTTGATGGAAACAAAGTTAACAAAAGGCAGTGTCATGAAAGTCGTCTTAACTCGAAAAGTAACGTGTCTTTAAGTCTGTAAGAAAGAATGAATCAGCAGAAACTCATCAGTTGACAGCAGAAGGTTTTCATATCTTTAAGGAGTGGAAATATGGGCGGGGCCAGCTCAGGTTACAGTCTGCACATGTGCACAAATAACCATGTTCTGCGAGAACAAATTAGTCAAAAGAATCTGGTGATCGCTGCAGCTTTCACAATCCATCATCTGCTAAGAAATTCAAGTACAGATGTCACACATCTGGAGACATTTCTTGCTGCAGAAGATTCTAAAAAACAAAAGTTAGTCAAAGCTGTCAGTAATAATCAGAATTGATTTATTTATATAGGATATATTTTAATCTGCAGCAGTTTTAAATGTGTGAACAGTTCCCACTATTCCTACTCGTGTGTTTTGTTGACTTTTGGCGCAAAGACGTTTTATTTATTTGTTTCTCAGCTCATCTGAGGACAGAATTCTTCTCCCGTTCTCTGCGTTAACATCCTGTTGCACCTTTTGCTCTTACTGTACGAGCGAAGCTAATCCCACACAAATTCCCAGAGATTATGAGTCATGTCAAAACAGGAAGCGTTTCCTACATTTATTACTCGTGGCAATACACACTCCATTTTTCTCTCGTTTTCCTCCCTCTATTGTCATTAGGGGCAGAAACATAAACAAGCCTCGTGTTTATCCATGATATCCTGTCTGTTTATGGAAACCTTTAATGGGAATAAAACATTTAAAGAATGTTGGTTGGATTTACTGCAGCTCACAGTTTCTTTACATCAGCTTTATAATATAACAGTAAAGTGTTTCCATGTTTGTTTGACAAAGTGAGATTCTCTGTCCTCTCATGTGTTCTAGCATGTGAGTGTAAGTCCCAGGTTTGGCACCGCTTTGTGCTCCTCTTGTGACCTCTGTCTGTGATGCTCCATGTGCTAATGCTATTAAGGTTCTCCAATGTGCTTCTCCCCAGCAGTTACATAACCTCTACTACTGCTGAGTGAAGTTCTCAAGCGGTGCTGCAGACAGTCTGTAGTGTCCAGAATGTCCTACAACCTGCTGAAAGCTGTACTTTTTGTTTCCTTCTCCAGATGTGGTAAAAAGAACAAGCTGCCTCCAAACATGCACATCAACGGGAACGGATGTGAGGACTCGCCTTCTCGCTACCCGGTCATGGCTACACGGACCCCCGTGCCCACCACGGCATCTTACACCCTGCCAGGGACGCCCACCCTGATGGAGGAGCACACCTTAGTAAAGAGTGAGTCTCGTTCCGTTCTTACATGTGGAACAGGGTGGATCTGAGGGAGCAACAAATCAGATCTGAGCTTTTCTCAAGCTAATCGAACATGTTTGGAATCTTTGTTTAGACAACGTCGCGGTGCATCGGAGTTCCCCACAAGCAGTGAGGAGGGACATCGGTCTAGCAGTCACACACAGGTAGACCTTATTGTTTTCTTTGGGTTTGTCACTAAAATAATAAAGAAAAAGATTGACAGTATCTGACTGAAGGACTAACATGTTGGTGGACTTCTTGTAGGTTTTCTACAAAGTCCTGGTTGTCTCAGACGTGTCAAGTGTGCCAGAAGAACATGATGTTTGGAGTAAAGTGCAAACACTGTCGGTAAGCGTTGACAGCCTTGTTTAATCTCAGTATCGACTCCAGGAAGGCTAAAGGCTAAGTGCTAGCAGGCTTCTCATGTTCCGTCTCCCTCTTTGCAGATTAAAGTGCCACAACAAATGCACAAAGGAGGCGCCATCTTGCAGGATCTCCTTTTTACCAAGTAAGGATGGGCTCTCTGCACACAGATTCTGCAGCTGATCAACACATTAAATATGATGTGAGATTAACTATTTTCTCTCTTGTAGTTGCCAAAATTAGGAGGACTGAGTCTGTTCCCTCTGATATCAACAACCCGGTGGACCGGCCACAAGAAGTACCACAGTTTGGGACTCTACCAAAGGCCATCACAAAAAAGGTGAAGAAAAGCCTCCATCTGCTCTTTATAAGAGACGCGACGCTCAAAAAACAGTTTCTGATTCTGAATCGTGTCTCACCAGGATCATCCTCCTGTAATGAACCAGCTGGACTCCAGCAGCAATCCATCCTCCACTACCTCCTCCACACCTTCATCCCCCGCACCCTTCCAGCAGAGCAACCCCCCCAGTGCCACGCCGCCACCCAACCCTTCGCCCAAAGGCCACAGAGACAACCGCTTCAACTTCCCAGGTGAGCCTGGGCTCTAAGGGACGAGTGGAGAACCACAATCAGACACTCGTCTGTAAAATAATGTGTTTTTTCTCCTCTTTAATGACAACAGCCCCCCCCACACACACACACACATGAAGTCTGATTCCAATCTGTTCTTTCACAACTATCTTTTAATCAAAAGCTTCACTAACCAGAACTCTATCACTGCCATGCTGATATGCTGATTGTCTCTCTCCTCCCCTCTCCTTTTACTTATTTTTTTTTATTTTTATTTTTTTTTACAAAAGCTGCGTGTTACTTTCAGCATAGACAGCAGTTTATCTTCCCTGGTGAGTTTTCCACTAAGACAAACTAAGTTCTTGTTATTCCTGCAGCTTTCTCTGGTTACCTGCATGACTTGTTGAGAATTACTGACTTTTTAACAGTATTGTGACGCCACCTGCTGGTAGTAGTGAGAAATTGCATGAGTTGTTGTGTCCAAATATTTTGTCCTCTTATTTCTAAATAATTCATACATTTTTTTCTCCATAGATGTTTCCAGTCCTCTAAATATGTACCCTGAACCCCTGCAAGACACAGTGTAAGATATTTATTATAAAATTGAAGTTAACAGTTGAAATTATCTATTTTTCTTGGTTTTTACTCCAAATTAACGTCCTGTTTTCTGTTTCACTGCAGTGAGATAGAGCAATCTGCAGACGACAGTCATGCTGAGCTGATTGAAGATGAAGACGAAGAGGCTGAGGCTGAGGAGGGCATAGACGCTGAAGACGAAGAACCCGAAGCCGAGGATGAGAATGAGGAAGATGAGGGAAACGACAACGAAGGGGAGGAAGAGGAGGAGAGAGACCAGATGAGGGCGAACGTGGGTTCGGATGGCGAGTGCGACGAGCTAGATGATCTTCCCTGCTCTCGTGGAAACCAGTGGAAGGGCCCCATCTCCCGGAAACCCAGTCAGACCAGCGTCTACCTGCAGGAGTGGGATATTCCGTTTGAGCAGCTGGACTTAGGAGAGCTCATCGGAAAGGTGAGGCATCGTGTTAGACATGTTAGGCATGTTTTCAGATGGTTTTAACATGATTGTTGTTTGTAGGGCCGCTGGGGCAGAGTGCACAAGGGTCGGTGGCACGGTGAGGTAGCCATCAGAGTCCTGGAGATGGATGGGAACAATCAGGACCATCTGAAGCTCTTTAAAAAGGAGGTGATGAACTACAGACAGACCAGGCACGAGAACGTGATCCTCTTCATGGGAGCCTGCATGGCTCCGCCTCATTTAGCCATCATTACAAGGTAAAGCAAAAATATCACCTGACAAGTAACTTTACCCCAGTTCAAAGTGTTTTAGTTGATGTTATATTCTTGTTTTGTCTCTTGTCAGTTTCTGCAAAGGGAGGACGCTGTATTCGGTTGTTCGGGACAGTAAAAACATTTTGGATCTAAATAAAACGAGACAAATCGCTCAGGAGATCGTAAAGGTACTTCTGTTTCTATTTCTGTTTCCAGTCCCATTTCCTGTCTTCAAACTGTCCAGCCACACAAAGTAGTGTGTCCCCTACACTCCTCAAACTGAGGACATAGCAGATGGAAGACATTTCTCTTGTAATTCCAGCAGGATTCTGTACTTGAGGACATCTTTCTTTATATAATTCTGATTCATTCTAAACGTTTGTCTTCTGACACAGGGAATGGGCTATCTGCACGCCAAAGGCATCGTTCACAAGGATTTGAAGTCCAAGAATGTTTTCCACGACACCAATAAAGTCGTGATCACAGATTTTGGGCTGTTTGGGATCTCTGGAGTTGTTCAGGAGGGGAGGTAAGAAACTCTATCTTGATAACTCAGTGTTCACAGTAGCAGGGTGTTTTTTTTTTTTTTGTCTTGTGATGTCATCTTGTTTTGAATGAATTAGTTCATTAGTTAGAAATATCTGCTCTGTACAGAAGAATTAGGAAAACTTCTTTCTTTTTTCAGGCGTGAGAATAAACTCAAACTTCCACACGGTTGGATTTGTTATCTCGCACCAGAGATTGTGCGTAAAATGAGCCCAGGTAACAACGAGGACCGCCTTCCTTTCTCCACAGCTGCAGACGTGTATGCCTTTGGGTAAGTTCTGTCCATGCAGATGTAATTCATCTTGAAGCTCTGATTCCTGCAGCTACATTCCAGCTGTTCAGACTGATTTTAACCACTCCACCGCTTTCCTTCTTTTAAGAACCATTTGGTATGAGCTTCAGGCAAGAGACTGGCCAATCACCAACCAGCCTGTGGAAGCCACCATCTGGCAGGTTGGAAGTGGAGAGGGTATAAAGAAGGTTTTGTCAGAGATCAACCTGGGCAAGGAGGTCACGGTGAGTTGGTTCACACCACACGGAACTGATGTTCAGCCTGTTTGTTCTACAGCAGCAAATACAGCTGCTCAGTAAATGATTAGTAACAGAGTGATGTGTCGTCTCAGGAGATCCTCTCTGCCTGCTGGGCGTACGATCTGAAAGACAGGCCCACGTTCACCCAGCTGGCCGACATGCTGGAGAAGCTCCCCAAACTCAACCGCAGGCTGTCCCACCCAGGACACTTCTGGAAGTCTGCAGAGTAGGTATCCCACAGCTCAGCTGGGGAGGAAGTCAAGACACTGGACGTGTGAATACTACAAACATCCTCCTGGTTTCTGGGGGTTCTTCTGTTTTTTGAGTGGTTCCTTGTGGTACAGTAGCTTCGACAGTCATTAATGCTTTAATAACTGACTCCTAACGGTGGAAACAATAAGAAACTGAAGCAGACTTCATTTAGACTTGGTGTTCGGCTGAGAGTCAGTCGTATTTATGAAAAGATTTATATTGTTTACAAAGTCCTTTAACAAGACGAGCTTCTCACTGCCTGTTTGATTTCAGACTAAATGAGTCTGATACATTAATCATGATTAGAAAAATGTCCAAATGTCTTTGAAAAGAGACAGATGCACATACCTGACGTTATTACAGCTGGTTTCCAAATAACTGCAACACTGTGTAAAATATATGAACCAAAACAGAATAATATCATGAATAACAGTTCAAATTACAAATATCAATATTTTTAGCAGGTAAATAATTATAAAGACCTGAAATACTAAATACTGAGACACAAACGCTCTAAAACATTCTAGTTTTTACTCTGATATTAAAACGTTTTTGCTGATCTGAAATCTGAAGCTGTGATTAAAAATAAAGTAAAAACAAACATTCTGTAAGGAGGTGAAGACTCAGAGCGCCGCAGGCGGGTGTGGGATCAGTAACATAGTGAGTTTCTACATGCTGCTCTTTATTAGACTCTAAAAGAAAACAAGACCAGTAAAACCACGTCGGTCACCGTCAGCTGCACCGTCTTCCCAGAAAACTTCTCACAATTTAATTATGTCATAGATCCTCTTTATCCGTGAGAGCTCGTCACGCTGAACGTCCACAAACCACAACAAAAGATTTTCCCTATGATGGCAAAACATTTCAGTGTGGACCCAGTTTTAATATATCGATCTAAAGAAGTAAAGTAGAAAGAATAAGTCACTCAGATGGTGAACGGGTTTAGATTTCATGATATTTAATTTGTTTGGTAGCTTTTATAATCACATACTGATCTTTACATTCTGGTCAGACAGTGTTGACTTTCTTTGGAACCAGTTTACAATAAAAAATCCTGATCTTCTGTTTATTATTTACATCAAACCATCTCACATCTTCTGTATTTCTCATCAGATAATCAGCTACCAAAGCTGGACTGATTGACTTACTGATGAGGATGTTGGGTTAACTTAATCCCCCCCCCCCCCGCCAGCCTCATGCCGATCCTCCTGTGTGTCCAGTAATAATAAAAGAATTAGTACCGTTACATCCTGATCGTTTACAGATCAGCTTTTTGTTGCTGTAACTTTAAAACTTTCATAAAGGGGTTAAACAAACTCTGGGTTTATCTGTTAACTCTGAGTTAACTTAACCCAACCCTGACTTTTCAGTTCCAGAACAGTTGATTTCAGTGAGTTCAGTCAACTCTGAGTATCCGAGTTAAACATGTAAACACGCTGCTGCTTGAGTCAGTGTGAAACTCTGAATACACAGTCGGAGCATATAGACGAGAAAGTCTCCTCCCACAATGCAACAGGAAGACCTGAAACCTGAGAGTGCATGTCACGTGTTAAACACAAATCAGTCACCTTGTCGTTCAGTAACTCAGAGTTCCTCATAGAAAACCTGCCAGCAGTCAGGTTTGGTTCAGAGTCTGTTACCATGGTGACAAACTTCACTTACCTCTTCCTGGAACAGAAAACTCAGTTTCCCTGAACTCAAGCGTTTTCACAGGACCTGCTTTCTGAAAACCCCCTCAGGTGTTTCGGATCATGTTCATCAGCAAAAGATCTTAAACACTTTCTCTGCTTTTCACCTTTAATTTGCTTTTTCACACTTTTTTTTTTTTGCTTTTGCCAGCACTCGAGGGCTTCACTATTGATCCATCTGTGATTAAAGGGCAGTTTTTGCACAGTTAATTTAAATCATCATGAGAAAGACTTGATGGGAAAGACCACAAATCACCAGAGATCCCCTTTAGTTGTGAAATGAACTGCTGCTGTCTCTCCTGGTTTAATGTGCTGAAGTCTTTAAACTAATCAACGTTCTCCTGTTCAGTGTAACACTCTGACTAACTCTCTGACGTTTGTTTTCCTTCACCCCTTCTCCTTGTTTTCTCTAATCCAGGTTGTAGCAGTCGCTCTGAAACATAAACAAAGCCTGGGTCTGCCTTGCATGCTCCTGAATCCTTAACTCTTACAGGATTGATCAAAGCATTGCCTCTGCCTGCAACACGCGCTGCTTCCACTAATCCACAGTCTGATCGTCTAACCGATGCGTTTTTATTGTTCTGTGGAGAGAATCAGCTGACTGACGGAAGGACCGCCGCTCTCCTCGCTTTCCTTTTCCAGTATGTCTAAAATCTCTTACTGCCTTCCTCTCTGCTCTGTTCCCGTCCGTCACTCGGGAACTCTGAGGCTTGTGAGTAACTGATTTGTGGCGTCTGTGCCGAGTCTGAGTGGCGTGCTGCGGTCTGTGCCTGCTGACGGCTGCCTTGTCTTCAGCCTGCTCACCTTCTCTGTGCTGCTGCTGTGATGATGATGATGTGGTTGTTCTCTCCGGGGGTCCTGGCCGCATGGCACCTTTTTTTTTTTTTCTTTTTTTTTTTTAATTTTAAGTCTATAAAACTCAAACACACAAAAACAGTGCTGGACGTGAAACGGACCCAATCACAGACTGGACCGCTTCATTTATCTGCGTTTTACCGGAGGGTTCGACACCCATCAGACAGACTGATGCTCTCTTTACTTTTTGGTGATTTTTAGAAGGCGTGTGCGGAGATGTTTACCTGCTCATGTCTGGACACGATATGCACTTTGTGAAAAAGAAAAAAACACGAGTCGTTTGATTCTGACTTGATTGTTTGAGGATATTTGCAGTGTTTTCTTCAGGAGAGTCGGAGGCTCAGCAGCGTCATACACTCACTCACACGTTCTCATCTTTTTAAACAATCTGGTAAAATCACAGTTTATGGGATGCGTTTTAAAACCAGATCTCTGAATGAGATGCATTAAAAAAATGCTACTGACGATTTTTCATAAAAAAGAAAAGACGATGTGTTGGAATTTTAAATGCACCTTAACAGGAAAAAAATCCTGTTTCTAATCTGGAGGAAAATAAAAACTCAGTGAATCAAGGAAGCTGGTGAAAATGTGTCTGAAGCATCACTTCCTGTGTACACTGCTCCCGCTGCAGTTGGCGTGTTTGTGTTTTTCTTCTTCCTGGGGTGCATGTGCAACTGGGTGAGCGTCTGAATTCTTATTTGTTTGTGAAACTTTGCTGTAAACATGTTACAAATCAGTTTGTATGTGATGTACATACATTATTTAATCTATAGCAAATTAACACAATTCTTCTAATATTTGTATAAAACTTTTCTATGTAAGATACACCCCAACATTTTTTGAATAGGTACTGTTACCACGATGACAGATCTGTGTATAAATATATATATAGATATATATATATTTATATTTTTTCCATGTATAAATTACTGTATAAAGTTGTACATTTTTTAAGGATGGGCCAATTCATTTTTTATGTTGTAAAAATATTCATATTTTTGTATTGCATGTGACGACCACTCTGTACACACAACTTGTGTTTTCATCCATGGAGGACAATAAAACTGGCTTGTCATGTAGTAACAGAGCAGAACTGTTATTTTACTGTGGAACTTCTTATCACGGTCCACACTGCAGGTGCATTATGGGTAAATAAACAGCTGATTTACCTGTTTAGATTTATGAATCAAGAAACAAATTCAAATTAGATGTTGCAGAAATGTATTTTTTATTCAGAGTCTTTATAGATGGTTCTAGCTGTGGACGGGAAGGATCTCCTGTAGAGGGTTCTAGCTGTGGACGGGAAGGATCTCCTGTAGAGGGTTCTAGCTGTGGACGGGAAGGATCTCCTGTAGAGGTCTGTGTAAGGAGCTTCTGACTGTTTTTGAGTTACTGTGTTGTGAAGAGGATGATGAGGGTTTTCCATCTTCTTCATCCTCCTTTTCTCAATCAACTCAACAGACCTCAGATCAGTCCCCAGAACAGAATCAGCCTTCTTTATCAAGTAGTTCATTCTCAACAGGGTCAATAAGTGAAGCTTAAAGTCATAAATGGAGTGTTTATTCTAACGTATCATCACTCGATGTTTCATCAAACCAAGTTTCAGCTCTAATTTTTGCTTTTTTTCTCCCTCACTTTGAAGCAGTGCAGCTTTAAAAACAAAAACATGCATTTTGGGTTAATTGGTGAGTTAAATGACACCAGTCTGATATGTGTAAATATTATGGGATGTTTTGTCTGTGTGACTCTGATGGACTGGCGACCTGTCCAGGCGTGACCCTGCCTCTGCTGGAGGAGAGACACCAGCTTCCAGGAACAAGCAGGTAAAGAGGATGGATCTACATTGACCTTTAACCTTTTAACATATTGTTTAAGCTGAAAGAGTTCGAAGGCACCAGGAGATTTAACAGCTGATAAACAGGAAGTGTGTAAAAACAAGTCATCATATTCTGGGTTTTATGATTTCGCAGGAAAATGAGTGAAGGAACGCAGATGCTTGAGGTGGAAGAGATCTGCATTACGTTCCTCTGATCCGTCGAGAGAAAAAACACATGAAAGCTGCAAAACACTAGAGAACAAACACATCGGGGAATTTTCACCTTTTCAAGCAGAAACGTGTTGTTAAAGCTCACAGAAAGCAGTTTGTGATTGAAATCTCATTTAGCCTGTAGGTGGCATAAACACCACACAGGACGCGTCACAGTGAACCTGCCTGATGTCACACCCACGTCTGATATGACAGATGTGGATATCACGAGCTACAAATATGTGTGTGTAATTTCATCTCATGCTCGTGTAAATGTTTCTCACTTTGAGTCATATTACATTCATTTATGAGCCGTGAGTCTTTAAACTCAGCAGACCACTTAAACATTGTTTATATAAAAGTTTTATTAATGATAACTTACTCAGAATCTTTTTATTATGATAAAAACAAACATTTAAAATCAAATACTGATCAGTAAATGAATTTATCATGTGATCAATAGATGAAAGAAAGTTTTTTTCTATAGTTCAAGAAAACATAAATAAATAAAACTTTATTTTTATGATTATGCTGAACCCTTGCCATTGAAATGAGACGTACTGCCTGCTTACAGTCACTGAATGATGAGCTGATTTCTCTGCAGTGGGAGGTTTTTTTTTTTAATGCGATGGCCAAAAAAAGAGCACTTTGTACCCTCTGTTGCAACCACAAGGTCTTTGACTCTGACTGGTACTGAATCACATGACCAGCATTTGGCCCTTTTCAGCACGCACATCATGACATGATGACAATCCCTCACTTGTTTGATTTCCTGTTACCATATATGGGGGTGTGACTGTTATTTAATAACTTTAGTTAGGCATGACGGTAACAAACGGAAGAGAAACACAATGTTGTTCTCAAAGCCAGGTGGTTTAAAGAGCAAGACAGGAAGAGGAGTGATGGGGGCAGGAGTGTGTTGAGGGGGGGGGGGTTGCACTCTGGAGGCCATTTTGACATTTGCTGAGCCCACCATTGCAACTGTCAGCCATCAACTGATGTCCTTGGGATTGTCTGTAATGAAGCTGTCCACCATCACAGCCTGAAAGGAAGCTATTTATAGACCAGAAGGTAGAACCGAATGAGTGTGCAGGGGAAAAATCCTAAACACACACACACACACACTCATTGAAGGGAAACATATGTAGATGAGAATCTTCTTACAGACATGGGACTTTCCATCACTTGGTGGAAAGTGAGTGATTTGATAAATTATCTGAGCTCCTTCTGTTTTCACTTCCTCATTATCACATTTAGTTTGTAATTTAAACATCAGATTTAACACTCAGAATCTCACATTTTTAAGATGATGGTGAGCAAAACATACCAAGTTAAATACCAGAAGAGGTTTAATCCTCAAAATCAAACTTTGTTTTCTTGTTAGGTGTATTTATTGTGTATTTTACTGATGTTTGAAGGTCAACATATGCGCATCATTTGCCAACTTTCATGAGAGAATCTCACATTAAGACCATCTGAAGTTGAGAAATAATCGTCTTATGGCCGTTTTAGTCAAGTTTGGAAAATAATGTTCACAAATTCAAAACATATGGTGAGATTTAATGCAATCTGTTGGTACTCAGAGTGAGATTAGAACAAGTCTTGGCTTCTACAACATCCAATCATAGATCAAAATCTGTGAAACTCACTGAGTCTTAACCATTTTGGTTTGTTTTTACCTCCATCGGGAGGTTAAGGTTTTTTCCAGGGTTTGTTAGCAAGAAAACTCTAAATTTATGAATGAATTTTGGTGACATTTTCTGGAAATGTGAAATGGCCCAAGGAAGAAGTGAATTTGATGTGATCTGGATCACCGTCTGGATCCAAGAATATTGTTAAGGATTCTTCATCATTGAGAGATAGAGCTGTTTTACCTGCATGTAACTTCACAATAAATGGTAAAAAAAAAATTCCCAATGGGTTCTACAAGATACCAAGTTGTAGGTACACATCCAATAAAGACTCTGATTGTTTAATTAAAACTTAGTCATGATGCAAACTGACGGGTTTCACTCCAACAGCTGAAGTTCAACATGTTTGTGTTGTAAATAACTATCATATTCAAACAAACCCAATTTTAGCTCAATACAAATGAAACTGAGTTTTAGTTATGTTGGTGTTGGATGAGGTGTGGCAGCCATCTTGAATTTGATTGACTCTAAAGTTGATCAAGTTTATGAGACATTTTGTAAATAAACATCATCGTTGCCTTTTGGCTCCAGACATCAATAAAAATATCACAGCAGAAGAAGAAGAAGAATCTTCACGCGTTCTTATTTGCACTTTGAAACTCCCACAAGTCCTTTCAAAATAACGGTTAGGGTTAGACAATGTTGTTTTATTACCTTTAACCATTTATTATTACCGCCACAATAAAAGTCCTATTGTCAAAAAGTCAAATATCATTGTTCACTACATAAAATCCTTTCTGGGAGTTTTTAGTCAATATATTATATTAGTACTATAATGATTGTGATATGTGTCAGTATTTAACTAGTATGACAGCAGTATTTGCACATGCACAAGTAGTTTTCCTATACCCTGAGACTCAAGGCCCCATTGTCACCTTATCGTGATGTTTCTGCACCTGTTGTTTGAAGAAACTTTAAATCTTCATTTGAGCCATTTGCACTTTGAAAGTCCAGGTGCAAATGAATTCACAGCAATCAAATCATTTGGGGAAATACAGCAAACACTAACAGAGGAAGCCAGAAGAGGAACTTTACTTTCATTTTATGCAAAATACTCGTATTTTCAAAAGTTATTGTCCTAATGAAAACCAATGTTACATACAGCCTCACATCTAGAGGTTAATTTAGAACTAAATATGTTTTATTTATTCTATTATCACAAATACAATATCGAAATGTCTGTTTATGTGACACATCGCAGCTGTGACTTTAAAATTCGGAAGCTTAAACAAAATGTACAACAAATGTAGATAAGATTACCTTTATGGTACAAAAAATAAAACGAAAAGGATATTAGACTGAGTTATTCAGAACACCCTCTGTGAAAGAGTCCATCATGGTGTCGGAGTTTGTGACCTGGAAACCTCCAAAAACACATCAGAAGGATTTACTTCTCAACAAAAACCCATTTCTGTAATATGTTGAACTGAAGACACATTTTATAGAAGCTGGAGGTGAGAAAGGTCAACAGTAAAGAGAACTGCTTCTTTTAACACCTTTACATTCACCAGATGTTTCGTGACCATCACACCGCAGCACCAAACAGAACACCAAAAACCACTTCCTCTTCTTAATATAGTCCGAGGGGGAAAAGACGGAAGAAGCCAGAAAGATGACTGCACCGCTAATTTGAGCTACTCAGTTCCTTTTTGACGTTCATCAGTTGCTGTAAGTTGTGTGTTCATTTGATCAATCTTCTGGTCTCCTTGGTAGAACATCAGCACCACCAACAACAACGTAAGTGACACAAATTCAAATGTAAATGGATCCCTGTCAGGGAATTTTTATCATTTGATGTGGATGTCAAGTAAATTTGTTTTATTGGATGTTTTCATTTAGAATTCAAAATATAATGGACAGTTATGGCGATATTTCAGTAAATATGTAAGAATGTGATACTGGATTGTGGGTTTGGGAAAACAAGCTCTGCAGATGTTTGTGTGTAAGTTTAAAAAAACTCCTTCGAGGAACTCTAAAAATAGTTTTAAAAGTGCTGCATATGTGCAGAGATTTACACTTTTTAACACATTTTAGATGAGAATGTTTATTTGCAGCATTTCTACAATATTTCAGACAGAACAGACGTCTCATCTCATCCAAAACAGAACTAATAGGAGATTATTGGGCAGCTCCTTTGTTATGAAGTTAAAATTTAATTGAAGTATTAAAGGCACCACTTTACAATACGATTACATTTATAAAGGATTTATTAATCTTTCATAAACATCTTATAATTTTGTGCAACTCACCACTTTTCTAGAGTGTTTACAGCTTAACTGATAACTTTATTCATGACTAGTTATTAGTTAGTGGTAAAAGTATTAATTCAATGAATGAGGAGATTAATGAGAAGAATTTAGCTTTAATGTTGTTTCATATTTCCACTAATCATTCTGTTTAACACATTTTATCACAGAGTCCAATTCATTTTGTTCTTATGTTCTTAAAGATGGATCTGAATTCAGAATCATGTCATTTTGTTTTTCTCTTTTAGATTCCAACATGAAGCGCCTGCTGTATTCCGGTGAAATCCTGTCTGTTTTCTTGTTTATCGCAGGCTTTTTGTGTCAGACAATAACAGAACAGACAACGTCTGTGGCTGTTACCACACCATCAACCAACGTGACTGTCAACGTTTCTGAGATTAAAGAAAATACACTAACCACAGAAGTCTCAACTGAGAAGAGCACTTCACCTCCATCCTCACCTACACCTACACAAACGGAGCCCCCCGCCTGCACCTTCTGGCTTTTCTCCTCCATACAGAAGGAATGTTGTATGGTGATTGTGGTGTGCTGTGGACTGATCATAGCCTGCACCATTTTCCTGATAACTACTTTCATTTTGACATGTAAAGTGTGTCGGATGAGCAGACGCCTCAAGAGACTGAGCAAGAACTCCGACAATGTCAGCACCTCGGGATACTGGGTGAATGAGGACAAGAAGAAGAGCAGCAAACCAGAGACGGAAGTTAAAGAGACCGTTCTGTTGATGTCTGATGTCGGCCAAACAAATCAGGAGCTGGAGAACGATGCTGCTGAGAAGGACGGAGGGAAGGTTGATGGAGGGAAGGTTGATGGAGAGAAGGTTGATGAAAATGGACAAAAAACTGAAGATACGAAGGTGGGAGAAGTTCCTAAAAGTGAGGAGGTTTCTCCACCTGCACCAGAAGCAGACAGTTCATCCTTCCCAGCACCTCCAAAGGAGGCTACTGGTTCTGAGACCATCCCAGAAGCCACAGCCTCCTCCCACCCCCCCTCTGAAGGTGAAGGGAAGCCAAAGAACCAGCCTTCTTAAACTTTGTTTGTGAAACCTGAAAGTTCCTCTTGTAACTTTCACCTCCGTGTAATTTTACAACCATTTTACTCATTATGTAGTTTTAGCATCTGTTTCATATCATGCAAATCAAACAGCTGTATGTATCTGAAACCCGTCAACCTTTACTTACTCATATAAGCTTCTTCACATTGTTTTGCTCGTCTTTTATCCAATTAAATTTGTAGAATTTCAACCTATTTTTGTGTGTTTCGTATGAGACAACAACCATTAATTTACAGCAAAAATTAAAGGTACAACTGTATAGTTCTGAAATCTAAGCTGAAGGGTTGCGACTCAGAGAAATAAAGAAAGTGAAAGAGGGATCAGATCGATTAGCAAGCAGAGGACAAGCACACGACTCTGGAAGAACGCTCTCTTTCACTTCATCCAGAGCGACAACGCCAAACAAACCACAAAAAAGCTTTTGATAAAACAAGTACAGTTGATTTTCTGCTGCTATGTAGTAAAATAACCTCATGATGGATTTGCACCTTTCAGTGAAAGATCTAAAAAGTTTATTTCCCCACAATTCATCCAGTCCTGAAATGGTGAATCCAAAAGCAAGAGGATTGTTCTGCAGGTGATCAGATGGGGTTACAGCCAATATCAGGGAGCCAGTGTAAAAACATTCCTCAGGATTTTACTCTCCTGGAGGATTTCGAATGCCGTTTTGGTAATACAACTCAAAGTGACAACACATCTTGTTGCATCATGACTGACAGTGGAGGTGAGGGCTTGATTTTGAGGCTCGCAGGGAAGGAGCGGTGACAGGATACATGAGTTTCAATCAGAGTGCAGCAGGGCTGCACTGGAAGCAGGCGAGACAGGAAAACACAGAGTGAGAGCTGGATGAGGAAGTCGCAGGCATGTTGCAAAAGAGCGCTTTGTTTAGCCTGCAAAGTAAGATGGGAACTAAAAACAGCGTACGTTTAAAACTGAGGAACAAATCTGAACCTCAGCTGATCTGACTGCATGAATCAGACAAAGTGATGCGGCACGATAGAAGGCTGAATTTGTCACATATTGAGTTTATACACTGATCACTTGTGTAGCTGTGAAGGAGAAGTGCAGCAATGCAGTGCAAAATGGAGAGTTGCCTGTATTGCTGATGACAGGTGGGATGCTGCAGAGGAGGAGAGCCTCCTGTAATAAATCTTCGGCCCCTTTTTTTTTTTTGTAGCAGCCGCTAAATTTACAGAGAAAATAACAACCAATTACAGCACTTCATCGATTTGCAAAGTGGTACTTTAGAGAGGGATGACATAGATTAAGTTGATAACTGATAGCAGTCTTCTGCTGAACACAAACAGCCGGTTGAAGCAAACATAAACAGCAGTTGTTACATGAAACGTGGAGGTAAATCCTAAAAGCTGACAGATTTAAACGAGACTGAGGAGTTTCCCTCTCTGGAATTCTTGTATGCAGAGAAACCCCTCCATTATGCGCTCCATTTCTCCTTCCCAATACCTCTCCCTGCTAACGCGCCACCCCTCCCGTCCCCACCCCTCCCACTTCCACTGCACACAGTAAATCCAGAGCCTGCAGTGCCTGATCGCTCCAAACCCCTAAAAGATCTTCAAGATGCAATAGAAAACTCTCAGCTTTTGGAGAGGAGAAAGAGGCTGAAGCTACACGCCAGTTAGGGCAGAACACCGGACAAGTGAACAGGGGTCAAATTCATTAAAAGAGTGGGAGGGGGGGAGAAATCACCTGCAGCAGAGCATCAGCTGGTCTCGAGCTTGAAAGCAGGAGAAGAGACAGGAGAGGGTGCTGGACGGGTACAGAGGAGCAGAGAAAAGTGACTGGAATGATAAGATGAAAAGGTGAGTTATAGACACATTTAAAAAGGCAGTTTGTTGGGTTTTTTTTCCACACACATGCACACACACACACATATTCAGCCACACCCCGGCTCATAAACACTGCAGTTTCAGCAACGCAGCGCTCCCAGCTGTGTCTCTGCCTGCCTTCGGACCAGCTGATGCATGAGTTCTCTGAGGAGTCGTTAATAAAGCCCTTCTATTGGGCTAGTTTTCCTCTTCTGAGAGCGTGGGACCGACAACCACCGATGACTGAACACAAACTGATGCCAGAGAAAATCACTGCAGGGATTCGTCCCCCTTTCTGATGGATGATAGTTTTCAATAGAGTCGAAATATCATCCTGCATTTCAGCTCTAATGCTAACAGAAACAGACACAATGCTTGTACAATGTTGCTGGGAGTTAGTTTGGTGGGGGGTGTTTGGTTAATACAACCCTGTGTGTTCTGTGATCACAGTCTGAAGAGAAGCAGCAGAACTTTGAGCCAAAAATGTGAGTTTAGTAACATTAATATTATTGTTGTATTATTTGTGTGTGTGTGTGTGTTTTAGCAGGCCTACACTGCTGAAGTTTTTTTTCAATGATGCCCTTCTGGAACTCGCCCTGGTGTTGTGGCTCGGGTTGCGTGTCCTGGCTGTGTGTCCTTCCATGTGCACCTGCACCCACAGTCACAGAGAGGTAGACTGCTCCTGGAGGGGTCTGAGACAGCTGCCAGATGGCCTGCAGCACAACATACGCTCCCTCAACCTGTCCCACAACCAGTTCCACAACTTGGATGGCAAGCTCGCGGCGTACACCCACCTACGCAAGCTGGATTTGTCTCACAACAGGTTGAGGCGACTGCCCGCGGACTTGCCCCGTTCCCTCTGGCAGCTCCGCGCCGCTTCCAACCACATCCTGTTGCTGGACAAAAACGATACGGCGTTCCAGTGGAACCTGAAAATACTTGATCTCTCAAACAACAAGCTACAGAGGGCCATCTTCATCAATAATACACTGATCAACCTGTGCAAGCTCAACCTCAGCCACAACCACTTCTGGACTTTGCCCACCAACCTGCCCACACATCTGGAAACCATTGATATTTCCCACAACCTGCTCGTGAAGGTGCTGCCAGGTTCTTTGGACCGGCTCCCCAAACTAGCTCACTTCTACCTACATGCAAACCGCTTCTCCTCGCTGCCGTTTGGAGTTTTAGATCGGATGGTGTCACTGAGGTTTATCACTTTGGGCAACAACCCCTGGGCCTGCCACCTTTCAGCTGACATTGACTACTTACTCTCCTGGACTCAGCGAACCCCTGCACGTGTCCTCGGCTGCCCCTGCCACACCCAGCCCGTCTGTGGAGGAGCGCATCCTAACAGGACCGGAGGCTGGCACTTTGCCTCCTATAACGTGCCCCCTTTAGCAGCCAGTGACCCGGATCTGAGCTCCTCACTCCCTGAAACTGATGTCACTCCGTGGTGGTATCTGTCTGTTTCTGCTCTGCTCAGCACACACTCCACCTCCACAGCCACGCCCAGCAGCGGTTCCACCTTAACTGCAGGCCTCCACCGAACAATTAATCACGAGGCCACAACTGCCAGCCCAGAAAACATCGATCATCTCATCCCTGGCACACAGGAAACTTCTCCCTCTGACTCGCTCCACACCGTAGACTCGTCCTATTTCTCTGACAAAAGCCTCATTACCAAAACCTCAGAGGGGAACGGCATGGTACCGGCCACAAATCGATTCTATACGACAGAGAGCTCCTCCACCCAAACCAAGAGGACGACCACTCTTCGCACGAGAAGCGTGAGGCGCCACAACCAGTCCGTCCCTGGTGGCATCAGGAACAGCGGCCCGGCTCTCGGCGTCTGCTCTGTACTCGCTTTGCTTCACAACTTGGTGCTCGTGTCTTTCACTCTGCATCAAGGTTTCTGAAAGGCAAATGAGAAAAAACGAACAGCTGGAATTCACAGAAAGAAACTAGACTGTGGACAGTTGGACTGATGCTACGTGTCCAGACTTAACAAAAGCCTTTGATTTGATCACAAATATTTCAGATACTGACGCCAGCAAAATGTTTTTAAAAAGTCGGAGCACAGCAGCATGTTTATTACTGATTGTTTTGCCTTCTCTATTGAGATTATTATAAAGACAAACAGAGAGACAGTTAGAGGGCGCGCCTTACCTTCACCTTTGACCTTTGCTCTTTTCTAAAGCACCAAATAATTCAGCAGCTGATGAATCACCGACAGACTACATCAGATAGATGGAAGCACACATCGTTCCAAACCCTGTTTATTTCATTTATCGGTAACTGTTCCATGATGCCGGCTCATAAACTGTTTCATCTGAAGCAACTGAAAGATCCTTCTCCTCTTTGGCCTCGAGTCCTTCATGTTTTCCTAAATGAAGTCGACAAACATTACATCACATTACATCATGCAGCAGATGCTTTCATCCAAAGCCATTTACGAGTGAGGAAATCAAACAACTGATAAGCATATCTGGGGAAAAAAGGGGGGTGGGTTCAACATTTTACCCAAAGGACACGTCAACATGTGGCAGCTGGAAGATTAATCCCCCCACCCACACACACACACACACATGAAAGGTGCCTGACCACTCTACCAGACAAGATTTCCAGTTTAACTCGTCTTAAATCTTCTTGTTTATCATTAGAAGATGAATTAAATCTACAGAGATTTACATGGGAATATGAATGCTGTACCACGGGAGGGCGTGACGATCATTTCCAAATAGATTTCTCCAAACTCTTGAACTCTTTTGGTAATTTTATGTTCTACAGACAAATGCTCTTCATCCTTTGCAGTTTTATATTAATAAACTCTGCAAACAACAACCCCAAACATTTTCCCTCCAATATACTTGAATCTGATGCATTCTGTTCAGTCTCATCTTGCACAACATCTTAAATTTGTATTTTACAAGTTTTTTTAAACACCCCTTCCTCTTCCACCATGCTTTTATTTATTTTTATCTTTTGCACACCCATGACAGTTCTTTTACCATTACAGCTCAAGAAAAACCATCTCTTCACTTTTTCTAATAACCCGTTTTTTAAAGCTGCTTCTCAAATGTTGCACAAATAATTGAGATGATGCAAAAAAAAAAAAACTATGAGAATGTAATGAAGAAAGCTGCGCACATGATGGCACTGTACATTCAGCTAACAGTTTGTGCTTTTACTGCAGGCCTGCAGCTTATCTGCAACCCGACTCTACATCAGGACTGGTCAAAGGGCTTTTTAATACTCACCATCTCGTTTTTATCCACCTAGAGATCATGTTGATCAGATCTGACCATTTTTATTTTTAGAATCGTATAGGGGTTTGTTTGATTTTTTTAAAATAATACACTTAGTTTTTCTAACATAATAATATGAAACGCAAAGTTTTCATGTATTAATTTAAACATATTTCAGATTTCTGCTTATTTGATCGTTTTCTAATGTCAGGCTTCGATGGAGGAGCTGGGAATTTTGTTGTTGTTTTTTATGGCTGAGGACAGGATGTACACATTTGTAATGACATGAGGGCACAACAGGAAGCAACAATGACTTTGCTGAGCAGAGGGCAAACAAATGGACAATGCTTCATCACTATATATAACAAACTCCAAGTGCTGAGTGCTCCCTCTGTATTTTGATCACATCTCAGACTTAAGTGTCCTTCATGATTCACTGACGCTCGTGAAAATGATCTGCATGGTGACTGAACATTCCAGGAATGCAAACCTTTTGGCTGTATTGCTGCAGAGCATTAAAGCACATACATTTTAGCCTTCTCTTCTTTATTCCCTCTTAAGATATTCAAGTCCTGATTGTGTTAAACAGCTGCGATGCACCAGCCTACAGATCTTTTTTAAACAATTTAGAAAACACATTTGCATAAGAAAGCACAAATTGCCAAAATAATAAGGCGTGCATCTCAGCAGGCTGCGTTTGATAAACTAAATGGAAACTGGTGCCAGGAAATCAGTTTATTACTGGGTGTTTGTCTGAGGTGATTCCTGCAAAGTTAAATAAAATGTGAGCATTTATACCCTCAGATTGTGTTTGGACTTTTATAATTATTGCCTCTTTTCATTTTCTTTTTTTTTGTTTTTTGTCTTCTTTTGTGAAACCCTGCAAGAAATTTGTTTTTATTGGAAACCGTAAGCATGAAAATCTCAGGAGTCCAAACACAAATAAACAGACTTCTGTCCTAATTTGTATTAACACTGTTCTGCTACTGACTAGCTTCACTGGTTAGTTACAAACATCCAGGTAAAGATTTCATCTGATGACACGTGCAACATGAGACGACATGCACCCACACACGACAGTACGTGTGCATGTTGCAGAACAACTGGGTTATCGAGCTTATTTAGCAAACACTGGCAGAATATGAGATTTGTTTTCTGGTGTGTTATTTTAATTTGTTTTTCATATTTTTTTGTCCTAATAAGAAACAGTGTTACTAGGATTTTGTTTCCACTAATGAAAAAATGTGGAAAAAAGTCTGGGAGAGGCTGAAATCTTCATCCATCACCACAAACTGCAGCGTAGTTACACTTCTTTTGTTAAGAGTTAGCCAAGATTTCAACTACATGCATTTACATTTTTTATATTTGTTTATGTTTGTTTAGTTTTTATAGATAAGTAAAAGGTCAGTGAGTAGAAAAATACTCAAGAGAGGTCGACGTGTGAAAATTGCAAAGAATAAATCTTTATATTTGAGAGTAAGCACCTTTCTTTGTTCACTTTATGAAAAGTGAGAATAAGGAACATGTTTATAGTGTTGAACAGGTCAGAAGTGCAGCTCCTCACACGAATGTATCATTTCTCTCAAAAGATGTACGAATATCTCACAAGCAGGAAACACCTGTTGCATCGAATGCATAAGAAACTGTTGGCAGAGAGAAAACGGATGGTTTATTCTGGAATACTAACATACAGTTATTACTGAATAATAACATATTGTGTCCAACCAGACACTGAATGATGAACAGAATAATCATGGCTTGTTTCAGATCACGCCACATTGTTGCAAACAAGCTGAAATCATAACTGAAATACATTCTTTTGGATAAATATTGTTCACGTACGGAAATTAAAGTAAAATACACAAGATGAGAACAATTAGGTGCAATAAAATGTGTTTAGCAGTATAGAAATATTTAAATCTGTGAAGAAATAATTCATAAAAGCTATCAGTTGAGATACGGTCATAAAAAAAAACTGCTAAAGACAAGCAGTTTATCTTGGTTTCATTTCCTCCCTCAGGTCCTTTCGTCAAATACAGAGACGGTACAGAAAATAAGAAGTTGCCACAGAAATAAACATGGAAATTGTATTATTTGGCTCGTGACATAAACATAAAATGAATTTAAAGATGTATAAATATTTGAAACATATTGTATTAAATCTAAATATTTGTTAAAATCATATTCAGGATTGTTATTTTCTCTTTTTTACCATTTTTAAAAATACAAAAATAAAATAATCTTAAGCAAACATTTGGATACAGGTAAGTTTGTTATGTGACAGGTCAGATTTGGGAGGTTTCTGCTTGAAAGAGCTGCTCTTTCAAGGACCATCAATGGATTTTTAATCACGTGCACATTTAGGGACTGGACAAGGTCAAATGTTCAGCTTTATCCCTTTGAGATATTCTCTGTGAGCTTTGTGTTCAGGATCTTTATCTGCGTTGTGGAAGCTGCAGATGTCGACCTTGAGAATCTGCTGGTGTTTAACTGAATCTGTTCTCCTCTTTGCCGGTGAGACGCTCCCAGAGACACCAGCAGACACTGAAACAAGTCCAGATCTTCTGATGCTGTTGTTGTGGGGACAGAGGAAAACTTTATGATCTGGTTTATGCAGGTTTAGATGAACAGTGACTTTCTGAAAGTCTTCAGACTTTCATTTAATCTATCTGGCAAATATTTGAGTACATTCTCAAGTTTTTAACATTTTATTATTTTTATTACAGACTCTAATTTGATCACCACGGTTACACTTTAATGAAACATCTTAATTCCAACCTGTTATAAAGGAGCTGCCGTCTCTTTACAGCCTTTTGCTTCATGCATATCACATATTTGATTATTTGATTGAGTTGTGCTACTTTTTAAACTGTATTTGTGGGGAATAAAATCCCCACACACAAATTGTGCTAAAACTATTTTACTTTTTGGCATTTATGGATTAGTTTATCATCCCTGTTTCTGTATAGAAGTTGGAGAAAAGGGGGGCATTTTGACGAGGGGTGCCCAAACTTTTGCAATACTACACTATATGTATGTACTTGTGTTTTTCCCTCCGTTTTGTTGTGGAACTTTAAAACATCTCCTGCAAGTACTTTAGGTGCCAGCTAGCCGGCCTGCGAGCCAATTATTTTCTCTGTAGACAGCACAAAGTAATGTCAGCTCTCTCCTCTGGCTTCTCCTAATAACTGACAAGGTGTAAGAGGGCGAGCATCATTTACTGCTGCCATGCCTCTCCTCTTCATCTCACCACCCGAGCTTGTTTGGAGTGAGTTTCCCTCTTACATGGAGCCACATTCAATAAGAATCACTCTCGCTGTGCTTCTTTTTACTGCCCTCTTGTGTTCTACATTTAATTTCTCCTCAGTTTTATGTATCACTGTACTCAGATGGTTGTATACAGAAAGATATTTTTGTTCTGCAATAATAAATCGGACAAACTTGCAGGAAGTTTCAATTTTCTCCTGTTTTTAAAGCTACGAAACTGCCTCTCTAGCTCAGTTTACCTGGAACTGGACGTCTTCTCTGAAGTTTAGTACAAGGAGGGGAAGTCCATGAAGCAGCCCAGCATCTTGACTTGTTTCGGTACATCCTGAGTGAATACACACAGTTCTTACCATGAGTAAGGTCACAGTGTCTCTACAAACCCAGAAAACCTGGAAAATGTTCCTGAATTTAAACACTCTGTTTATAAAATCTAAGAACTGTGGCCCTTTGTGCAGCATGTAAGGAGACAGACACACAGACATGTGATCAGTTCTGCTCATGACTCCGTGGATCTAAGTGCCCTCTTGTGGAGACACTGTTTTTATTAGTGACCGAACATATAGTAATAAAATCTGACATAATATGAATCCAGTGTTTAGTCTCAGCCAAAACATCTGACTGACGTTTGCTGCAGTTTCCTTTGACTATAAAAAAAATCCTTTTTGTAATTTTATTATAGTGTTTTTCTTTAATTGTACAATTAAAATAAATCTTAACCAATTAAAAGCTGATAGCAGAATAAAACTCAATGTTGTTGTGATAAATTTCACATAAATGCTAAACAAAATTTAAAAATCATGTATTAAGTTACAACTGAACATGAGTTAAAAAAAATACAACATTATACTTAAAAAGCTTAAGGCACATCAAACTAAAGAAAAATAAAACAGTTCATAAAATATAAACCCATAAATAGTTGTACTGTAATTGTTTTAACTGTAACATAATTTAAAACAACTAGGAAAGGAATTAAAACAATTATTATGATACTGAGATTTAATTTAAAAACTACTACTAAGTTTACTAATGATGCTAATGAATCATTATGATTCTTCCAGCTTGGAACTTTAACAATTCAGTTTCAAGGAAACATATTAATTGTTTCAGTGACTAAAGGGATGACTTTGCAATTTTCTTTAACATAAAATGCATGAATGTGATTTATTTTCTGTGGGTTTGTTTTAGCCATTAGCACAGAAACGTTACAAAAATAAAAACTTTTTCTCAAAAACAAAAATGTTCCTTCAATGGATCCCTGTGGGACCCCATCTGATTATGACAGGATATCTGGGATTTTGTGTCTGTACATTTACTTCTGTGTTAAAAATAATTTGATCTTAGCAACAGAGGCACAACCAAATGTTTCATTATTCTGTTCTTCTTAAATTTGAATTTTTGTGAAGTTCAGGACTGTAACTGTTTTCACCTCCAGGTTTAGAGAGAAATAGACAAAATATAAAGTTCATTAATGCTTATTCGGAGATTTCAAAATATTATTTTGCTCAAGTGATCCTTAACCAAACTTTGTGATCAGATATTGATTAATACTGTGAGGACAAGTTGCAGCATCATCAAGTTAACGATGATGTACGTATTTTCCAGCTACGCGACCTAAACTCTGTGATATTTATCAAACACATGAGCAATATCAGCTTGATTCACCCTAAACTTATTTTTACTCCAGTGAAACTGTCCAGAAACACCAAATATCGATGCAAAAATTTCAAACAGCTCTTTCAGCTTCAAGGAAAGCCTTTCCCTGAATCAGAAAGAAAATATATCAAAGTTATCACAAATCACCAGCAACCTCATGAACATCGTTTGCTGCTTTTATCATCTTGGATTTAAAGGTTTATTGTGCTACATGCACGATGAGACACAAAGTGACTTACCTTGACAAGGCCACTGCAGCCTGCTTCTGGCTAAAACAATGGCACCACTTTCGATCCACTTTGATCCTTGGTCAAATTATCAATTGTAGCCCGGCATTAGGCCCGTACCCAACCAAAGGACGCTCAAACGCTGCTGATAAAGTTTATCTGATCAACCTAATCTGTATTGACAGCTCGGGTCTATGTGCCAAAGCTCAATATCTCTTTGAGCCGAGAGCCGTGTTTTTCAGACTGGGGTCCTAATCGGCTGAAAAGCAAAATGTGTGGAAATCTGGGAGAAATAACAAGCCGTACTCCAGCCGCTGCAAAGACTGATGAGACAGGCAAAATTCAACCCCGCAGCACGGTGGGGGCAGGCTGAGGTTGTGGTATCTCTCGCTCTCATCTCAATGGCACAGACAAGGCAAGGTCAGTGTTAAGGTCAGCGGTTGCAGAGTGGGAAGTGGTTGGCAACTCAGAGAATACATTGTGGCAGCCAGTTAGGAAAAAGAAGAGAGGGAAAAATGAAACAAGAGGGTTGAAAATAAAGAATAAGGCAGGAGACAGAGAGAACCAGTTAGCTCTTGCCCGGACAGGCTTCCTTTCTCATTCTTGGCTTCTGCAAAATGTTTAAAAATGTCTGAGGCAGAACATATTCACTCAAATAAACAAACTCACATGGAATCCTTCAGGCTTGTAATTGTAAATATAAGTGAACACATCTCTGGGAGTCACAAACATTTCAAAATACTGATGAATACAAAGCTCAAGCACTTCAAAGTAAAACCTACCTGATTGATCTGTTTCTATAAATAACTCCAACAAGCACCCGTTTCTCCAGGTGATAGGATGGCCCCTGTGTTCATCATCATCATCATCATCAGTAGCATACAGCTCTGAAACAGCCACCAGAAAGTTCCAGAGAGCTGCAGGAGCACGAGCTTATCTCTCAGACCAGTGAAGCAGCTAAATGATGTCATCATCATCATCCACTTGTATTGGAGCTTGATTGGGCTTAAAGAACCCTGCGTTCAAGTTCTAATGCCACCGAAATGCAGACTCTCCTGCTTGGAGTGCACGGCTGAAACAAAAATGATGTCGTTAATTTTGGAAAACTTGTGTTGAATCTTCTGCTCATGCATACTTTAAAAGACTATGAGTTTTTGTAATACTCCGAGGAACGATCGGGGTCCTCTGGGGCACTGCACGCCGATGAGTCGTACCTCGCGGTGATTTTTGAGCACTTAGCACAGATGAATATTTTTTTGAAATCTCCATGCACAATTAGTGAGTTCTGAGGAGCCTTTAGGATAGATATCTCAAATTCAATATTACCGTTTCTTTCTCTCATATGTAATGTGTAATAATGTGGATGTCTGGATATCACTGTGGTCCATCTACCTGTGCATAGCCTCTGGTGCAGTTTAATTAACTCATCTCTGTGCTTACAGAAGGTGTAATGGGGGATGGAAATCACTAATCATAAGAAGATCCTTCCTACTGATCTTATTTCAGACAGTTTCACTGTGCGCTAAAGGAAAGAAACCCAATCCCAGTAATCCTCACAAATCATGATCAGTTGACAGGGTTTTAACATTAACCCCCCTTAAGGAAAGGTACAAATCAATGAGGGAAAAACAGAAATGCTGTTTGTTAGATTCATCATTTCTTAATCCTAGTTGGCCAAAATAGACTTGTGCAAAAACGTTAAATTATTCGAGGCAGGACGAAAAAAGCTGGTTGTCTGCAGTTGGGTGGCTTGGCTAATTCCTGAAATAGGGCTGTCAATTATGCATGTATCAGTCTGGCCATTTCCCCCTGCAGCCCGAAGAGGTACTTTAGCTCAGCAAAGAAGAAGAAGAAAAGGCAAGGACACTAGAGGGAGACAATTTGTTCACATCTGCAGCCATCTCTCCACAGCTTTCCCAGGGCTTCTGGTTTTTCACTGTAATAGGCCCTCCTGAGAAAAGCAGAGATTACTCAATCTGCAGTGATCATTCATTCGACACCGAGCGTCCAAATTTACACTCCTGACAAATTAGTAAAAGTGACAGAAGTTATTTCCTTTGAGCTTTTTAAAGTAACAGATCTTTTCACACGAGAGTTCACTCTGAAAACACGTGTTGAAACCTCCGTTATTTTTTCTTGCAAAAACCCCCTTCGACTTTAAGTTTCACTTTACGGAGAGCAAATCAGCCTTAAACATCCTCTGTAATCTGTGGCGCGAATGCATTCAAACGCTTTCAGATTAGATGGGAAAATCTGTGCTCTGTTTCCAGATTGTGTGCAGAAATCCCTGCGGAGAACGGAGGTTGCAAAAGATCTGAGGAACAATTTCTACAAGGTCAGGTGGAGATTGTGAGGAGGTTATAAAATGATTAGTGCAACAGGAAACAGGATGCCTCCTCTCAAAGCAGCATCTCATATAGCTGTCAGTGAGTCTGTTGCTGCTCTCACTTTCTTTTCCCCCTCAGCTCTTTCACACACTATCAAGTTTATTTCTTTCTCCAATCCCCAAATCCTCCAGTTTTCATGCAATGAGTCAGTTAGTAATAGAGATTTTCATGAATTTCCTCTCTATTGAAAAGCTGTTCAGATTTCTGAATGCAGGGTTAAATTGCACCAGTACAGGCTCACAGAAATCTGTCTCCTTTCCTTGAGTTTTAGGTAAATTATGACAAGTTTATGTGTCAAGGACACAATAATGTCCATTCTTTGGATATCTTCTGTCCCTCAATTAATCAGAATATAGTTAGCTGCTATCGCCTTCGTAAATGTATCTGAGTCAGAGTGATGCAACTGAATCCTCAGCATCATGTTCAAGGGAAAAAAGCCTCCACGCATCCTCCTTTTTTCTAAAAAAGAAAAGTGAAACCTTTGTTTTCATTCAGTGGTAAAGCTGCTCCAACCCGCTCGGCTGTCAGAGTGAAGTTGCTTAAAGAGGAATAAACATTTTCGGCACTTTCATCCGGTTGTGGGGGCAGCTCAGATTAAGGGAGAGCACGGCTTTATTTAAAAATCTATACAGATTTCTCCTTCAGTCAGTGTTAAAAGCAGATCTCCAGACTCCAATGCTCAGCTGTGGTTTATCCAAAAACATGAAGGATTTTCAAAGAGAAATAAACAAAAAAAACAATGTGATTTTTGACTGTGGCAATTTCAGATTTTAAACAGAACGTGTCACATCTAGTTGTCTCGATTTCAAATCGGGCTCACAATCTCTATAAGAAATTGTAAAACATCACGCTGACTTGTAGCTCCTCTAACACGTTTAACTTGGTGCTCTTCATGGTGAAACGACGGCGAACAGAGAAGGCAATAACAACAATGTTCAGAAAACAGAATAATTCACAATCCCACCGTGAAACCTGGGTCTCCAGTGTTTTTATTTTGGGCATAAAACAGAGGTTGCTCTTCACGTGTTAAATCCACTGTGATTTTCGCACACTTTGCGATGGGCTTTAAAGCCTGTTGTTCCTCAGAGCTCACATTCCACATCAATTTTATAACCTCCCTCACTTCTTTGTGTCTGTGCAGCTGGATGAGTGAATATGACTGTTTCACATTTAAATTTTGGGGGGTGGAGGATGGTAAATGAGGATGTAACCTCCCCTCTGACAACACTAATGTAATCATAGATGTATCACAAAAGTGTCATGGGATGAAACAACAGTGCAAAGAAGGTATGATGCACAAAAGTCTTTGACGCAAGGTGTCATATTTCCATTTCCTATGACACTCCCGTGCTGTGAGGAATTACCACTATTTGCTCGTGTAGCTTTGTTTTAGAGCTACATAAGCGCCATCGTGGAAAGTCCCATAACTAATGGCAGACTTTAAGCTGTGAAAACTGACAAAAGTGCTGTTATTTGGGTTTTATCTCAGGCATTGTTTCAAAAACATGCTGCCTGGCCAGATAAGAAATTCCCCGTGGTGGAACCCTCAACAGTCAGCACAGACAGCCCTATTCTCAAGACGTCACTGTCTGTGAATAATAAAACAGGATCACAAGTCACATTTCATACAGAAAGGCAGCAGAGCCTCCTTGTGCTACAATTACTGAGAAAAACATTTTGGGGTAATTTCTGGTCTGAATTTTCTGATGTTACTTTTAAAATTGTGTAATTTTTCACATTCTAGGGTAGAATAATGCAATACTTTTTCAGACTATAATAATTTTTCCAGCTATATGTCATGTGTTCCATCACTATGAACATGTTCGCCAGTTTTTTTTTTCTTCAAGGTTGATAGAGAGGCAGATTCAGCTTATTGCAACATGCATTGTGCAGAGGAGCAGGCCTGACAGCTCATTATAGGTCATCTACATGACCAGATCCATAATTACACAGCTGTATGTAAGGATTCCATACTTTATTGATTCCCATGGGAAATTCCTTTTTATTGGCTGTCATGATGAATAAGGTAGTTTAAGGTAAGACCTTGGGGTCAGAGGTTAAGATTCAGTATCTTGCTCAGGGACACACAATCATGACTTAACGCTGACTTGTTGTCTGAGTTGCAACCTGAGTCTGAATTATGAACAAATAAACATATTAGTTTGTAAAAAAAAAAAAAAAAATCCAACAAAGAGCAGCTTTGCCCCTACAATTGTTCCTAAGAAAAATGAAACAAAAATTTTATTTTTTGAATAGCTGTATTTTGTTCACTTCTTAATATTCCAATTATCCTTTAATTATAAACAAGATGGAAGTTTACGGATGCTGCACAATTCCAGTTTTACACTTTGCCTCACACAGCTTGAAGCTTCCAGTTGAATTAAACTCTGATTATCTTGCATTAAACACTTCCGTAGCAACACAATGAAGACAACTTCAAACATTGGAAGAAAAAAAGTGCACCACTTTTCTTTTGCTTCTGCCTCTTTCAAGGGGGACTATGTTACACCGCGGAATTATACGTATGGAAACGTGTCGTCTTTAAAAGGCAGAGTTTTTAATTGCTTAATAAAGTGTAAACCATATCAATTAAAATCCACCGTTTCTCTCGACTGTGTGTCCACTGAGCAATAATAAGCCACCAGCACCTCTCGTGGCTTATTGCTTAATTAAATGACAAATCGGAGGATTGGTTTGCAGATTGCCTGAATTGACGTCAATTGGATTGGTTAGGTGACAGAGCGAGGCTCCGCCCCCTGTGGGCCAAGGTAGAGAGGGAGGAGGGAGCAGGGGGCTGAGCTGATCCCACGTGTGACGCTTTCATTCCCGGCTCAGTAATATTCTCATAGCGGGGCTTTGCATATCTCCTGCCCTATCTGTGTGTGTCTGTCACTGTTACTGTAGTTCCAGCCTCTATAGTTTGAAATAGATATGGAAGGAGACGGGAGTCAAGCCACGTCCGGAAGCCTAAATGATTCACAACATGACCCGGGGTAAGAATCTTTCTAAATTTAAACCTAAGGTACGATTTTTTTTCATGTTACAACATCTTGGAGAGGACTTCGACTGCCGTGCTGGATATTCGTCCTCACACAGTACGCACTTAAACCGGTCCGTTTCCAGATGCAGTTTTAAAGACCACAGCTTTCTAGCGAGAGTGGCCACCTCCTTTTATCAAGACAGAGTGTAATTCCTGAGCGCGAATGTGTTTTCATAGTCTTCCTTTATCCTTTAAGGTCGCTTTTAGAAGTAGTTAGTCGTCAAAATGGCCGAACTGACATCTGGACTCACTTCTGTTGTGTTTTCCTCTTACAGTAAAATGTTTATCGGTGGCCTCAGCTGGCAAACCTCACCAGGTGAGAGTGTTATTCTGTTTTACACCGTGTGCTGTATTTCTTGTTGTTTTGTCGCTGTGACTGAGTGCTCGCTGGCTGCTGGCGGTGCATGTATGTGCTCTGTATGGGATATCTCTGTACTATGTGTGCGCGCGATGTTATTTTTGATCTCCGTCCATCTGAAGTCCTCTATTCGACCCCTATGCGCATCGCGGGTTTTATGAAACGCACTGACAACAGCATTGCCCATATGTTTCTGTCACAAGAGCCTAAATATGTTCTCTCTCTGCTTCCACAGACAGCCTTAGAGACTATTTTAGTAAATTCGGAGAAATAAGAGAATGTATGGTGATGAGAGACCCCACGACGAAACGCTCAAGGTAAACACACGGCTTCCTTACTTTTCTCTCCCTGTGCTCATATCGCTTACTTTGACTGTGTTTAGTGTTAATCCAGCGCGCGAGAGCGAGCGAGAGAGAGAGAGGAGTGTGTTAGTGTGCCTGCGCGCGCGTGTGTCCCCGTGTATTTGTGTGTGTCGGCGTGTGCGCGCGCCTGCGTGTGGTTTCTCAGCACGCCAGATAAGCTTTAAATGCTCGCTGCTGTAAAGCTGCGGCCAAATGCAATTTGACATTGACTTTGTGACTGCACCACAATGTTGGTGTAGCATCGGCCCCACACTGTAACACACCAAATACTGATCAGCTGCGACTCAGGTCTGGATTCTGACACATTCACCATAAAAAAAAAAAAAAACACTAAACAAAACCTTGTAACACTAATAAGGTCACAGGAATTTTGCTGGTTTTGCAGATGCTTGTTGCAAGTTGCAGAAATTTTCAATGTTTGTGTGCATTTAACATTTTTGCTTTTATCTTTGTGTGTCTTTTGCAGAGGATTCGGGTTTGTTACGTTTACAGATGCTGCCAGTGTAGATAAAGTCTTAGCTCAACAGCACCACGAATTAGACTCAAAGACGGTGAGTTCATTTTATCTGCACTTACATAAGAGTTTTATTCATTTTGCCAACTGTGACTTTTCTAACTCTGTGTTAACCGTTAGGTTAACAAGGCTGTGTCTGTCAGTCGGGTACAAAATCTACCACAGATTCACGTCGGGAAATGAAACCCAGCTCCAGGGAGGCGGTAGTGCAGCTCACTTTTACCTCCCTGGTTGAATAGAACTGACACGCCCCCTTTTCTGCTGCTACATGTGCACATATCTCATGTGGACATGGAAGGGCGTGCTGTCTCAGGACTGCTGCCGTTTGACCCTGCAGATATATTGTACTCGATCACTCTCCTGATGCGCTGATGATGCAAGTGTGGAAAAACAAAGCTTAGTTCTAAAATACAGCAGTCAAGTTTCAAACCGATTTCCGTCAGTTTTATTAAACTCAATCCTACATATTTAGATGAATCCTAAACGATGTCTTAACGTCATTTGAGATGTGTTGTTGTAAATGAGATACTTGATCACAGCTCGTGTTGAAGGAGCAGAGCTGTGCTTCCAACTCCACAAGTATCCACCTGCTCCTTCCTCAAAAAAACAGCCAAAGTTTTGGTTTGTGGGTCTTAAAAAAAATCTGTCGGACGCTAAATAATTAAAGGAACTGGTCTTTTTTTCCTGAGAGATGTTTGCAATGATGGATTAGATTGGGTTCAGCTGAAATGAAATTTGTCAGAGATTTCTCCTTCTTAATATCCAGATATGGAAGCATAGTGTGTTTAAAGGGAACAAACTGTGTGTGTGTGTGTGTGTGTTTCTTCAGCTGAAGCCAACTCTATTTAAAGACATAAGAATGTTGAAAGATTAGTAAAAAGATTATACTTTCAGGTAGCAATCTGTGCAGGATATTGTAAGTAAATGATTCTTAATCTAAATTCTAATGTCTCTCTGCTCCAGGAGTGAAGGAGTTTGGTGTTTATTGGAAAGCAGATTTTATTTTAACTGAAAGATTTATAGTAAGGTGGATATATTTTTGTATTATTATTATTATTATTTTGGTGCTGGGACCTTTCCAGCTAACCCTCAGTGTTAGAGGCTTTAGTTCTCCGAAGAGGTTAAAGATTTTTGTTTGTCCTAAACTAAGTTATTCAAGATAAAGTAATAAAACATGTAGATTTTTCAAAATAAAAGTGGAACTCCACTGTTGCTTCTTTAAGGGCGGATGAGTTTCCTCCAGTCTCTCACCTGAAGGTGTGTTTTCGATACGTTTTATTTGTTATGTCCTCAGCCGTATCAGCTCTATTACCGTGTTATGGGAAAAGGGTGATAAGGCCGTACAGTGGCTTCAATTTCTGCAGCAAGTCAGTGAAGGTGAGGTGAAATGACCAATAAGTAAAGCTCACACTCCCAGACATCTACAGAAGGGAGTGGGTGGGGGTGGGGCCGGGTCCATACGGGCGCCTTAAAAGGCCGCTCGGCTGTAACGTTTCACACATACAGTACTTTGAATCCCGAGCAGTTTGATAACTTGGAGTTTGACATTTTGAATGAACAGTTTTGTGACAGTTTGACAGCATATATACTTACAGCAAAGGTCGGTGAGGATGAGGAGGAGGAAGGTGTGTGCGTGTGCATGTGTGTGTAGGGGGGGTTCATATAAAAATACTCTCACACCTGAGTGCTAGCTGGCCGGTCTATCAGTCGGTCGGCCAACCTGCGAGGCTCCGCTCTTTGTGCTGATGTTTAATAAATAAAGCGGTTGTTGATTTGTTGCCTTGCCTGAAGGCACTTAGAGAACTCAGGCAGAAGGAAACGGTTAAATTCCTCGTGTTGTTTTAATTAGTCTTTTAAGATATTCATTGGATTACACTGATGACCTGCTAATACCACCGCCTGAAAGCAAGGTCATCCTTTATGTTACGTCTATTGATTGCACCGATAAGGGAGTGTTGCATTTACAGTCCAAATACTGTCTTTATTCTAACATTGGTGGCTTGTATTTAATATAAGTATATAAATATATGTTGAATTAATAATAATAATACAAATCAGCTTTTGTGAGTGAGAACCAGTTATTATAGATGAAAAAGATTCACCTTCAGTGAGTTTTTCCACCAGCTGATAAAACGGCTGGTTTTATTTTGTAGGCTTGAGGTCATATTTGGAAGACTCGTGTCATATATTTCAGATTTGACAGTTCCTTACCCCGAGAGCTGAGTAGTGACATTTTAAGGTCTTACATCAAGTCATCGTTCTCTGTGAACGTGAAGCCACAAAGTTCTGCATCCTCACCTACCTTCCGTCTCACTCCTTCTGAGACGTCTTCTCACTTCACTCTTATTTATTTGTCCTCTTTCGGATCCAGGCGTGTTTATTCAGACACGTTTAGCGTGTTTTAAGTTGATGATGTGTTAGAAACACAAATTTGAACAAACATTTACTGAAATTATTCTTTTCTGCTTATGTCTCCATAAGGCTGCAACAAAAGATCGCAAATGTGAAGCAGCTGGTTTGTGCTGCCTTGCTTACCGTTTGTCACCAGGGTTTTTATCTGCTGTGCTGTTTTGTCCCTTAACGTTTGCACTATCAAGATCGCAGTGCATTCTGATCTATCATATCTCTTCTAAAGTTGTGCAGCAGCAGTGGAGAAAAAGAATCGGGCCAGCAGAAATGTGGATAGTTCTTGATGTGTTTGCAGATGTTGATTTGATACAAGTTTCCCACTTTTATAATACTTGAGTAAATCTTTTAGTGGTTTTCTTTGTCCTTAATAACCTTGAGTGAAGTGAGGGGCTATCACTGGGAACATGTTGAGTCATGTCACTGGTACATGGGATTACTTTTTATTATTATTGTTTAAATATTTAACAATAAATCAGTGTACGTTTTATATTCTAACAAACACATATTTAGTTTATTCTGATTTATTAGTGTGTTTTCCATTTTCTGTTTAGATTAAATCTATCTTTTATTTTTTATGATCATGCTTATATTTACCTTCTAAAATATTTCAAAGTTTGCAGTTACCAGGCTGCCAGTTATTCTGACCAGCAGTGCAGTTAAAGTGATGTTATTTAAAAACAATCCTAAAAGAAACATGTCAAACTTTGATTCTTTAGATTAGTTTAAAGTCAGGATTATCATTTAAATAAGGTTAAAAGACTTTCTTACTTTACTTTAACTGCTGGGATGAACAGAAAAAGAAGATCCACACATGTTCATAGTCTTCCTCCTCCTCTTCCTCCTCTTCTGTTTCTTTTAATTTTGAATATTGCACGCTCTGCTTTCTGTCCGGTTATGAAAACACTCAAAGAGAAGGATGAATGTGAATGAGACATATGGGCACACACACCCCGAGGGCTTTTGAAACACACGTGCTGGTAATTCAGAACATATTTACCATTTTTTCGTGTTGTTTTGTCGAGTTTAGAAAAATGCATCTCGTAGCATCTGTTCCCGAAGATGTTTCTCAGCAAGCTGGTGCGAACAAGGGAGATCAGAGAACGTGATTTTGCATTCTACAAGTGACGGCTGAAACATTTACGAGGCAGCAGATTGCTGTTTGGCATACATCGATGTTGACAAAATTGTTGGTATACGTCTGTGTTAAAGCAAGAAATACACACAGTGGTCACTGAAATAACTTGAAACTTTTAAAAAATAATTAAAAAAATTGTGGGAGTCAGCTAATGAAAATCTAATAATTTTGGTTCAACATGATATTTTTTATAAAACAAACTAATGAAAAATGGACAAAATAATTTGACTTTAGTGAATGAAAAGTCGTCACTGTCCTGTGTGGTATAATGGTGCGCACCACACTGAACATGGACCACAGAAAGTTTAGGAGAGAGTTGTTTCAGGAGCTTAGAACGAAAATTACAGACAAATATAATATGTGAAGACTGCAGGACCATCTTCATCTTAATGTTTCTGTGATGACGGCTGCAAATAATATCCAGAAGTTTACGGTCCACAGGACTGTGGCTAGCTGGCCCGGATGTGGCTACAAGAGGAAAACACAAGCTATGATAATAGTAACCAAAGAACCCGGAACAACATCTAGAGATTAGAGAATAACCCCAAGGTCGTGGTTCATCAGTGTCAGATTGCACCATCCAGCACTGTTTGAGCCAAATTTGGATTTAACAGAAAAATGAGAAGGACACAAGTTCATTAATGCTAAAAGGAATCATTCAAAAATAAAGAATACCAACCTATTTTGAAACATGGCGTGTTTCATGGCTTGGGTAAATTTTTGGATCTGCATCTGGTACATAGTGTCAAAAATCTGTGCGGATTACAATCTGAAGACTATCAAGGCAGTTTGTGATGCAGATGCAGTTCATTAACCTTCCAACAGGATAATGAGCTAACCACATTCAAGACGAAGAGCAAAACCCTGGACTCTTCTGAGGTGGCCTTCTATGAAGTCTGATGTAAATCCTACAGAACACCTGATGAAGGAACCAGTGAAACCTGAGACACCTGGAATATTTTGCTCAGCAGGATTGAGTCAAAATACCTGTGGACAGGTGCAGAAGTCTTAGTGAGAGTTACAGAAGTCTCTGTTTTGCTGTGATTTTCTTAAAAACTTATGCAACAAAATATAAGGTTGAGGGTTCTATAATTTTTTCAGGTCAGTCTCATTAGTTTGTTTGTGAAGTTGCTGTGTTGAACCACAAGATCCATGTCTGATTTTCCTGAATTTAACATTTTTTTAGGGATTATTGGACATTTTCCTTACTTGAGTCAAGGGTACCAACAATGCTGTAAACATCTGTACTTATTGTTTATATATCATTCAAAGCAAGTATGAAAGCTTGTTTGGGAAAGTCTTTTGTTAAACAACACTACAAATGGCATAATTTAAAAAAAAAAAATCAAATTCATTGTAACTTGTGCAATGCAACATAATTTATATTTTCTTGTAGGAAAACATATTTTGGTATTGGAGGATAATTCCAGCCTTTATTGACCTCAGGTCAACTTGTACTGGCAGTCCTGATGTTTCAGGCTGAGTCAGGAAACAGCCCAAGAGGAAATCAGGAGACGAAGCCTGGATGAGCAGCAGCTCGATTAGGATTTGGACATAAAGTCAAATTAGTGAGCTAAACTGACTTGCTCCTGTTTAAGTATAGGTGCTTCATCTTCTGCAGTTAATTAAGGGTGAAGGCAGCATTAGCACATGCTGTATCTGTCGCTTGTCACACACACAGATCGTCGGATGTTTGTCAAAGCAGTGATGTTATACCTTGTGTAACGCTGCATGTTTTTTCCGAGCTGACAAAGGAGGCAATTTGTTTGTTGGTAAAACTCTTATTTCAGTTTTAAGTGTCATAACAAGATGTAAGTCCACAGCAAAAATCAGTTAAAACTGACAGTGCAGATAGGACGCTTTTACGTTTTAATTCCTTGTCTATTCTGTTGCTATCACACGCGCACACCTGTGGACCTGCTCTCACTTTTATTGGGAGAAGCTGCAAGCTTTGATAAGGCTTTTTTCCTTTTAGCTTAAACACCACATCGTCATGGTAGTGGTAGATATGTCTTAAGAGCGAGGGAAAGAGTTTACCCAGGAGCTGCATTAATATATGAAATCCTTTTGTAAGATGTGAACTTAAGATATATGCCAGTTCTCTGCCCTGATCTCCCACAGTTGCATGCAAAAGCAGCCCTCAGAGACCCTCTGGTAAAAGGCAGAGGAAGATAAAAAAGCTGGTGAGGTTGGTGGGGGATTCCTTTTGGTCTGTTCTCATTTATTATGTTGACATATCAGGTTGTATAATGTCTTGAGGAAATCTACTTTTTGCTCCTTGAAAGATCGTATAACAAAGGTGTATCCAGACTTAATTTGAAAAAGTCAGTGTAACATACAGTTTAAAATATAGTTTGAGCAAATAAGGAGAAAGTGTTCCAAGCAAAAGGCCTGTTTTGCTTTAGGCTACAGCTTCATGAGGTACCTCAGCAGCAGCAGCAGCACATCATTACCATGTCAGTAATCGTGCTCATGTGCTCCACAGGAACTGAACCGTGCAGACTGGTTAGATAGTTAAGATTTATCTGAGGCACTCACATTGCAAAAAGGCACACATACTGTAATTGCAGGGCTCTTTGAAAATGACATCACATTAGTGGTTGCCAGTCAATTGTACATAACTGGTTCTGCTACCATGAGATTGCCAGAGTAATTCAATCAATGGCAAAAAGGACTTCATACGTCGTATAGACAGCTGTAGATAACAGCTGCTGGTAATAAAAATAATACGCTAATCTATGTAGAAGATAGAATGTTTTCTCACTGAAAAGCATTGACTTTTATTATGTATGTATGTATATTAGGTCTGACTCTCAGTTAAAATTGTAATTTTGTTGTTCGTTATTGAAAAGAAACAGATAATAATAGGTAAACACATTGAGGTTATTGTTTTGTTTGTACCCATTCAGTTACAGTCATTTTCCTTCAGTGTCACATTATGGTCGTTTGCTCCGTGCTCTTCTGGTCAGAGCAGTTTTTTATTTTTAGCTTCAAGTTGAATTTCTTACATGTGATTTAAATTTCTTCTGCTGGTGTAAAAAAACTCTGGTAGTTTTTAGTTATTAAACATTTTTACTGCTGTTAAATGAGCTGAAGTTCATGTGTCATTTGGCTCCAGGTCATCAACTCGTTCCCAAATTTGTCTCAAATTTTTCAATTTAACGAAATGATATTAAGAGTTCTTCAAGACCGTCATGACGTCTCCGACTATTCTGAATTTGCCTTCAAACTAACCCTCCCCATTAAGATCAGAAGTCATACTTGGAACAAAAAAGAGCAAAAAATTGGTATTTCTAATCTTCTTTTAGTAATTTCGGGTAAAACAAAAAAAAAAAGAAAACCAAAAAGTGAAAAGATTTGGTAGAGAAATTGAGTCCAGTCAGGTTGGCTGAAGTTAGTTTATCAGAATATTAGAGGTTTGGTATTTCTTCTTCTGTTGATGTTGTTTGTTAATTTCCTTTTTTCTGGCTTTTGTTGTAAAAAAAAATGCTCATGAACTAACATTGTTTATTATTCTGTTAAACAGAGATTTTTTTTTCTTTTCTGTTTGTCTTCAGTGTGTCAATTGGCCTTCAAACCAATTTGTGTGTAACACAAAAACAAGTCCAGGTTGCAACAACAACAAAACATTAGTTCCACCTGGAACGTTTTATGTTTAAATGTTAAAATCAAATCAGAATGAGTAATCAGAGTTTGACGGATTTATTCACTGGATTGAAAATTTCATAGATGTAAAAATAAAGTAATATGATATTTTTGCTTTAGTGTCCAAGTTTTCAGACATTGGTAAACTTTTAAATAACCTTCTAATCCTAAAAACTTCACTTCGCCACGGACTGATGTTAATTTAAAAATAAGAGTTTTGCAACACACCAATTACAAAATATGACAGGAAGGTTTATTTTTTTAAAGATGAATAATATTTAAAGAAGAATTGTAACTTCCTGTTCAGGTTTCAGTGCAAAAATATTTCAATGCACTGCAGGTCCACTTAACTGTTCCTAAAGCTAATGGTGAGTGTGTTATATAACTGAGAAAAAAAATCAGGTGAAACAAAATGTTCAGGTTTGTTTGTAATTTTATCCAGTACAAATGATGATGCATGATGCAGCTTGTAATAAATCAGATCATCTTAATATGTAAAGATCTTTTTAAAATGTCTGATTTCTCATCATATGTTAAATAAAACGTTAAGTCTGGATTTCTTCAAGGGACCGTGTAGAAAACAAAAAACTCTCAGAGAGAAAAAAAAGCTCAATCAGTTTCTGCAGCGTGATAAAATAAGATTTTACATTTTTCCCCGTCAAAAGAAATTAAGATACATTAGCGAGTATGGGACGTTGGTATTCAGAGCATAATGTGTTGTCTTTGCTCAAACAGTGTGCACAAAATAATTGAGTTTGAATTGGTTATGCCTGGGGCTAAGTGCTAAAACAAATCTTTAAATGAAATTTATTACAAGCAGGGTTACCGTGCCCAGGTGTTATTGAATTCATTTCTCATTCTGACCTGATTTAAAACGATAACGGTAATAAGTGAGACTGGCAGAAAAGATGACAGTGACATTGCGCATCATGGATTCCCTTCAAACAGATTAAAATGCAGTCAGTCTCAATGGCTTAATTGATCCGTGCAGATGGTGCCTTTTCTTCCAATTGTTTTGCTCAGCAGGGTACGTTATCATTTTCTTAAATAAATCCATCTGCGCTAAAGGAGTTAACTTTCACAAACGCTGAGGATTCGTACAGTAATTATAAGGATTTTGGTCTAAAGATTGCCAAATTTAAAACTGCATTAGAGAAGAAGCTGTTAAATCTTTGGGAGACGTCCATTCTCTGATTCATCTGTATTCAGGCAAGGACGGTTTAGGGTGACATTGCTGTTTGAGGCAGTTCACTTCTCTTCACTGTAAGTGCAAGGTTGATGAAACCCCCCCCCTCACACATGCACACACACACACACACGCACACACACCTTCGTACCAGTAAAATTAATGAGGAGAATGAAGCTAATGAGATAACAAGCACAAGATGGAGAAACAGGCTGATCTGACGCATCCTCTCGGTTATTTGGCAATATCTGGAGGCGTCACCAGCCTCAGACTCTCATTTTCTTCCTGTCATATTCAATCAGCGATTCCTGCCTAAAATAAAACCAAGTGTCTGGCGTGACCATGACCAGCTGAACATGGGTGTTGTGGCCTCACTAGTTTCTTTTTGTGTCTCTTTCGAATATCGGGGGGTTGTTTCCACGTATTCTGTCTCTTGACAAATAGATAATTGGATAGAAGCAATATTTTATTCTAATGACATGTGTAGTAATTACTAGGAAGACAACAGAGCATGTTTCAGTAGGTTACATATTGTTTTATTCAGTTTTAGATCATTTAAGAGAAAATGTGATGAGATCACGTTTCTTTTTGGATACTTCAGTCTGATCCTAATTAGAAATCCAACCAGAACAAGCAGCTGAGTTAGACAGAAGGTCAACAGAGGATTTAAATAAAGCAAAATATATTGAAAAGATATTGTTATTGTGAAATCACTATGTAATATCAAGGGGTTAACAGTTGAGTAGGTACCAGCCCTGACTGTAATAAAATTAACTTTAATGAGATATGGTCTGTTACTGCACATTACAAGGCAGATTACAAGTGAACAAATGCTGAATTAGAGATTAATTTAGTAGAATTATTCCCTGCAATTTTTGGGCCTTTTTGTTTTGTTATAATGTTTGACTTCAGCATGTCTGCGAGATACGAAGCTGCTCAGAAACCTGCAGCCAACCTGTCGTTTGGCCACATCAACCACAACTCTTACCAGACTGTGTCAAAAGGAAATGAAATCAGTATTATAAATCTGCGAGTGATAATGTCTAGGTATCTGGTGTGACTCATTTGAGTTACATGTTATTTAATATTTCTCATCATTCGGTTGATTTATTGCTCATGTTTCACAGATTCCAGTGAGACAGACGCCTTGATGTCATCTACGTAAAATATAAGATTCACAAACTTTTAAACCAGAAAAATCTGAAACATTTAAAAACCCAAAGACTCAGACTGGAGACTTGTAACCAGGTGCACTTGTGGTCCCTTTGTGGATATTTTCATTTAATTTCCGTCACCAATTTTGTTTTATTCTCTCTTATTTTCAGATTGATCCTAAGGTTGCCTTTCCCCGTCGCGCCCAGCCTAAGGTAAGAATAAATTGGTCACCAGCAATTAAACCATGATTAGCTTTTATGTCCTTGTTTGCTAGCCCACCTCATTACATGTAAAGTGATGCAAATATTAAATCTGGATCCGATTTTACCAAATTGATTAAAGATGGAAAAAAAGACTCATGATTTGGACATTTTCTTGTATTTTTGTGTCTTTTTTTTTTTTTTGCTTCTGTGCATGAGCTGTACTTATTTTATCTGTTATTGTGGCAGCATTCATTCACAAATGTTTAGAAATGAATTATCTTGTAAAGTTGTTTTTTATGGCAATGCTTACATTCTGCTGCAGTTTGTTTTGGTAAGTTTTCCATTGACTTGAACTGGAGATTTACGTGTTAATCTGTGTGTCTGCAGAGAAGTTTGGCTGGTTGAAAGGTTTGTTTTGCTTTTGGATGGAAATAAGGATTCAGACCTTGTGTTGGCTGTTAGAACGTCTCTGATGGTACACATTATTGTAAAATGGCAAGTTGTATTTGTGAAGGGATTAAGCAGAGCTTTGCCTGAATGAGTTTTGAAGAAATGAATGGTGACCTCCAAGTGACAGTGATGAATTACACTCACCGGCTGAATTAGAAGTCGGAGTTCTTTTGTAGCACTTGGGGCTGAATGAGATTGAATGACATTAGTGATCTAGAAATATCTTTATTGTGTTGTCTGCAGACAGAAATGGTCACAATTAGCGGTGAAACAATGGGAGAATTAAGAAACAAGCCATATAAAAATCTGACAGGAAACTGTCGCGCAGGCTCTTCATGGTGTGTATTATCTTTTCTGTTCTTGATTGCTGGTCTCGAACGGTTCTATTGATAATTAAATATTCAGCATGTGCAGATGGTGTGGTGGAGTAGTCGAGGGCTTTGTTGACATGTCCTCTCACACCATCCTCCAGCTATTAATGTGCAGGCTATAGCGCTGTGCTTTGAGCGCCATATCAGGGCCTTTTTCTACCGAAACCAGGTGGAAATCGATAATAGATTTTCTCCTTTCCCTCGGATCACAGAGAGAGGTATTGTTAAAGAGCTGTTCAGGTCTCACGTAAGGAACTGGGCAGTGCAGGCTTTCAGAAACCGGAGCACTCCTGGACTTAAGGATATCGGCAGGCGGTTGAGAAACTACCAGCGTTTCCCCACTTTTTCCTCACGCAGCAAGTCGATCACCTTCATTTCTTCTCTTCTGAGCGCTACTCATAAAAGTTGACGGTGCAATATAACAACTCAGATGTTTGATGATGCCTCAGGTTATTAGGTGAGCAAGTGACTCAGCTTGCTTTTCAGGTTATTGCTTATCATTTTCCCTGCCTTTTCCAACAAAGTCTCAGAAGAGAAAAAATATTTTAAATAACTGAGCAAAATGACACCAAAATAAATCAGTATAAGTCGCACGCTAGGTATTTGAAAAAATATCTAAAAAAGACGACAGGTCAAGCTTGTTAGAAGAGAAAAATGGTTGTATAGAATGTAGATTATAAAAGTTCTTAAAGCAATGGGATTAAACCTCATAGATTAACATTGCAGGGATTTGTTCTTTCTTCAGTTAATTTTGAACATTTATAAAAAGCTCCATTCTGATGTTCCTCTTTCTAAAGTCTTCTCTCTTCAGCTTCTGCTTTCTTTTGTCCCTTTCTTCGCCTCCACTGTCTGCTGCTCGCCTGCTTATGCAGTCGCTGGATAGGTCAGCCTTTCTTGTTTAAAAAGAAGCTCAGCTTGGCAGGTGCCTCGGTGGCACGGGCTCCACGGGGCAAATCGTGACGTGACCAACCGGCGTTAATTTTCTCACGAGCAGCGACGACTTCGCTCATAACCCTGCTTGGTGACCTCTCACCGCTCAGTGCTGCAGTATGGTGAAACTATAGAGTATGTACATCACGTAGAGTAATGCTGAAAACAGGCAGGAGGTGAAGGTGAACACGGAGGGCTTTTCACTGTAAACAACTATGGGTGTTTGCACTCGGATGACAGGATCACAGGAAAAAAAGCAACTTGTATCAGCAGATGTTCCTGACACTGCCCCAAAACATGGATGTTCCTTCAGCTTTGACTCAAACATATGTGTATATATATATATATATATATATTATACATATCTCATCAGAACACATAGAAATATATCATGAAGCAGATTTATTTCTGTGAATCTTTGTCTTAATATTTCCCACCTGCATGTGAGAATCATGTTTATGTATGATCAAAGAATCTTATGTTTTTGTGGCCATTTGCACCATAATATTTGGCAAAGGGCAGAATAGAGAGATAACCACAGGCCCCGTCAATCAAAGCAAACAGGTCAAGGAAATGCAAACCGTCGCACACATAACAACTGAATAATGTCCTCCGACTGCGGCTTATCTTAAGACCTAAAAGCAACATTCTGCGTTTGAAACAGAGGTTGTGCTTTACAAGTCGTGTCAAAGGTATCACTGTGGACCGGCCCACAAATATTTAGGGATTAGTTTGCATCCAAGGATGATTGACAGATGAGAATGAAAGGATTAAACAATCATGATGTGATGCAAAGTGCTTTATGCACATTCATTTATGCCTCGTCTCCTCCTAACCTGTCTGGGGACGGCCAGGGCTTTGTTAGATAGGCAGCTGGAAGTGGCTTTAGAACTCCAGGATTTCTCTGTAAAAGGTTTCTGGATTTTAACGTGGTTTCACACCAAGTGGTTTCTGATCCACCCTAAAATGGTTTTATTGGATGCAGGTCCTTGCAGCAAACACATTGTTACAGTTTATCAAAGAGGAATGTTTAGAAAAGGGATGCAAATGCAGCTCGGATAAACATAATTCACTCATCAACATATATTATTTAGCTGTTTGTAGGATTGCTCAGAGGTTTATCCAGAGTTCGCACCTGGAAATTGCTCGGTAGATGTGTTAAGTGCCTGGCAAGTGTTAAAAAAAACAAAAACAGAGGGTTATCTTTTATTATGAGATGCAACACGCTGCTTAGATTAATAGCTGTGAAGTAATTGTAAGGTGTGATTGATCAGTCGCTTCTTGAGCTGAATCTGAGTGATCCTGATGTGTATCATCCAGTTATCTAAGCAAAGCCTCCAAGAAAAGCTTCTATCATTTCATATTTTAGATTTGCTGTGTGATGTGGGACCCAGGTTAATTCCCCATAGAAGTATCGCAAGTTTTCTGTTAATAGAACAAAAAATAAAACAACAATAAGAAAACAGCTGATGTCAGAAGCGGCGTGTTTTTCTGGTGAGATTTAAAAGCTGCTGTAGAATCTGATTAAGTCCGACTCTCATACAGGTGTGTCTTTTTTTTTGTTTCACAGGTGAATTTCTGGCCTGTTGGAAAAATTTGGCAGTTCTATTAAAAACACACAGTCACAAACAACCACCCACCTTTTTAGTTTAGTGACTGTGGAAATATAAAAAAAGTGGTAAAGAAGACAGATATGAGATAACGCAGCGTCTCGGTGTCTCCTTGTTTGATATTTTCTCCTCTAAGGCTCAAGCTGAAACGCGTAAACGAGGCCTGCTCTCAGTTTTGCGAGGAATCAAAGGCGCTTTCTGCCGACATTGCTCGAGATTTACCCACTTGACTGTCGGCGTCATTACCGCCGCTGCTGCTTCTGCTTTTTGTTTCTCTCACACACACACACAACCATAACATGTCCCAGCATGATTTTAATTGCCAGTGGGACTGTGGCCACTTCAGTGGGAGATGAGTTCTGATGGCTTGTTATGGAAATGAAAGGAGGGAGCAGCTTGGATTTACACAGCACTGGGCGTAACCCTTTCCTTCCACCTTGAAAAGGGATTTGCCTGGTAAGGAGTCGCCTCTGTCATCCACCGTGTGAACTTTGGGATGGAGGGAGGAAGAGCCCGTTGCTTTCATGAAGAGATGTTTGCTGCATGGAAGCAGCTGTGACAACACTTCCAGGAATCTGTTTATTGTGTTTGTGGTGACAGTTCTCATACTAGGCAGCAGGAAGTAACTGTGTTACTACATCGGTTAAGGCAATTCTGGACAATCAGTTCGAAAAAGCGCTGAAGCGCCGTCCCAAACGCTTCTTAACGCCTGTCACAGCTGTGACACGAGCTTCTACTGCATGTCTTAAAGTTACTCTGTCTGCTTTCTCCTCTTTTGCCTCATCCACATCTTTTCCATGTCACATCCTTTTTTTCCCTCTTTGCCTTTTGCTTTTCTTCTGCTTCTCATTCTCTGAATGGCAGCTTGACCACCTCCTCCACTTGGCTGCATACCACACATTACTCTCAGGGACTGCATGTACTTTAAAAACAACAAAAAATCTCAGGTAAACAAACATTTGCATCCATGTTCTCATCCCCCTTGTGCCTCGTCACTGTCTGACAGTCCACTTTTGACCTCACGTTACATACTTTGTTTTCTATTCCCATTTCAAACAACATGTCTGCTGTCAAATCTCATTGTCTCTTTTGTCACTTTCTCTCATTTTTTACCCCCAAACTTTTCTGCGCTTCCCTCGTAGTCTGTCAGGATTACAAAACCTTGTAAATCCAGTCTCACACCTTGCTCAGCTATTTGATCTAGATTTAGCTTTATGATATTCCCCCTTCTCAAAATGATCCTTATTTTAAATGACACAGCTCACTGCTGGGAAAATGAAACCTCTGTAGCTGCCAGCCCCTTTGAATGTCCCCGTGAGTTTATTAAAAGCACCGGCTTCCCGTTCCAACTCTGATCTGCACAGCTGCACCAGTCTGAAAGAATATTCAAGGACAAAAGTCTATAATGGAATGCATCAAAATGCCGTGTCGTTATCTTTGATGAGCATCACAGTTCATGACAATGAGCCATCCCTGATATTTCGACTATGATGGAGGATTCTTTCTTTATTAAACATTCCATTTTTCAAGGCATTTCTGGTGTGCAGATGTCGCACAGAGTACAAGGGAAAACAGAGAGAATGTTTTGTTGTGCAGACTATTATCCAAGACTGACATTGCATTTCAAGGCATGCAGCATAGGTCTTATTTTGGTGAGCGACCAAGATGTCCAAGTGAAGAAATATTTTCTGTATTTGTCTATGAATGCACTTTTGAAAATGGATTTTTTACAATTGACACTAAAGGCAGTGACACTGCACCCAGACTGTGTGAGAGACCAAGAGACAGTCTGATTGTAACCAAAAGAAACTTTGACAGAGGTGTCAGAGAAGTGACAAGCAACTTGATGGGAATTCTTCACTGTCACTCTTCTCCCAACTGCCCCTCCCCCTCCTAAAAAAAAAAAAAAGTCCTGGAGCCAACATAAACAAACCCAGAGCATGACACAAGGAGTTTTTCTGCTTCTGTGGTAATGGCTGCCGTGTCGAAGCTGGAGATGGGTTTAAATCCCCGACCCGTCAGCTCCTCTGCTTTTCAGCGGCCTCGGTGGAACTGCTCCAGATGAAAACGGGGCCAGAGCAGAGACATATGAATGACTGTTTGTTTGGTGGTCAAACACAATCACCAACTGAGTGACCCAGTTAACGGGTAGTCAAAGCCATGCTCAGTTTGATTCATGCATGTTATTTAGTTTTTTTATTTCGCACTTCCTAAATGTATCTTGTGTTCTTTTTTTTTCCCCTCTCACACTCTCAGCCAATATTTATGCTTCAGTGGAAAGATAAATGATTTGTAAAAGTGAATGCTAGTGTAATTATTTTTTGCCGCAGATATAATATGAACACACATTTCTTTTGTTTGAATAATTGCCACACTGCTTATAAATGGAGGTTATGTGTGTGTGATTCTTCTCTTCCTCTGCCGTTCTCTTTTCTGCTCTGGTCTCCTTGGTTGCGGGTGGAGAGTAATTAGGTTTTCTGAGGGATTGAGGGGCTCTTACAATGCTTACCAATGGCAGCAGTCAGGCAGGCTAGTGCTGGCAGGGCAGAAAGGACAGAGGGCTGTGCAGGAGCCTGGCACTGCTAAACCTGATGCTGACTGACAGTAATGAGGACAGCCTGCTAGCCAGGATAGAGAGGAGAGCACAGGAGAGGAGGGCATGGTCCTCCACTCTTACCTCTCAGGACTTCTTATCAAAGGCTCGGTGCTTGTACACACATACAAAACAAACAACACAAGTAGAGCAAATTTTATGCATCATAACAGAGTTATTCCACTCTTGTTTTGCTTCACCTATCAGCCTCACAAAATAATCAGAAATAACATCCATACTCATTTAGTACTAAGAAAATAATGTCACTGCAAAATATTTCTCAGTTCAAAATCCAAATGGAATTCAAGTGTGTCCGAGGTTACCTACGTTACTGTTTACCACCGATTGCAGGGAAAATGACAAGTCCTAGTTCACAGAAATTTAAAGCACATGTAATTAAAACAAATCATATGGACATATTTTATTCCCATTAAGAACATAAACAACATATTGAATCTTAAAACAGATATTTTACCATTTAATCAAACATTTCAAAAGGTCTTCTAGTGACAAATTGTGAACTGCGTTGAAGGAGTTTCCAAAATGTCTCAAAACATCTCTGGAGGTTCTCAATTACCTGATATGAATTGCAGGAATTTTGAACATGTTCAAAAACATTTCAAATTTAATGTTCTCATAAAATCGTCATGGTTATCTTTAACCTCGACATGTTCCTTGATTCCCAAAACACAGAAAACGTGAGACAACATTTGGGAGGGGTTGGTAACCAAATTGAGACATGATTAAGACACTTTGTGATTAAGTGATAACAGCAACATTGGCACCAGTCACACTGCGTGTTTGCAGTTAATATGTCCCTTGTGACCCGGCCATTAATGAAACCTGTCACAAGCGTGTCACATGTAGCAGATGATTTGAACATTTGTATGTTTTTCACAATGTGTTTTCAGCATCTCACTGAGATACTGGTTTTAAACATACACTAGATTAAAACAGAGCACTTCAGACTGTCTCCCACTGCACACCTACACACCAGCTCTGTGACTACCTCCGGGTCATAGGTTCAATCTTCAGCTGTCCATGGCACCTCAGTCATTTTCAGTTATGATTCTGGTCTGTGGTCTGTCCTGGTTCTGGTTCTGATTATAAAGGACAAGCTGAAAACTTGTTCAGAAGCTGGCGTCTCGTCATCACAGCACTTTAAATGTCTCTTCCAATAGCTCATTTGAACCTCCCTCAAGTGTAATCAGAGTTTGTGTCAGACCGCGCTGTAGGAAGATAGTTGTATCCATTCAGATCAGATTAATGTTTAGTTTCACTTGTAGACGGATGCCTTTATACTGCCACTCAACTTTATAGATGTGGTCTTAAACTTCAGCCGGTGTTTGACAGAGTTTTTGCAAACGCTGAACAGATTTGAACAAGTTGTTTCAATAAAAAGTTTCAAACACTTGATTAATTTTGTGAAAAGGGTAAAAAAATGGGAAGTGTTGTCAAGTATGTATGAGCATTAAGGTGTTGGTGAGCTCACGTGTTCTCTTTGCTGTTTGACTTTACATCTGTTTTACTTATAGCTTTTTTTTCCTGTAGAACCCAGCCAAGTTAGCAGTTCTTTGCTTGTGCCCAGCCTGGAGTTGGTGCACCAGCTCCTGTCAGAACAGACACATCAGGTTAGTTGATGGGTACAAATGAGCACTAGTAGAAAAAAAAAACCCTATGTTAGCAACTGTTTGCATCAGTTTGTCACTGTATCTGAAAGGCTGCCAGTGGAAAGGAATCCCTTGTTCGGTGTGCACACAACACACCCTGTTCTTATAACCCTCATTTCAGTTTTTAATTTTTCTTCATAATGACATGGACATGCACGTGTCCCACATCCACAGTTACCTTCTTGACACGATCTCCTTTCAGCACCTCATTTGTTTGATGAAATAAATTGATCCACAGTGTGGGGAGGCTGTGCACTAACCTTCACCTCAGAAATTCAAATGTTTGCAGCAAAGTCAGTCGTGATGGAATGAGATTATATATTTCTTATCTCATGAACAAATCCAAAAGTTGGCAAGACCTCATATTTTCAATCAAAGCAGTGGCCTTTGTACGACTTCTTGACTTCTCACATCTGAGGCAAATCTTTCTTTTAAAATTTGACTTTTTTTCTGTGTTGTTGACAACACTGAAGTCGGCTTCTGATTTGTATCTTCTTATCCTGCCAACTCCAGCACGCTGCTTTAACTGAGCCTTATCCCCAGTTAGCTGGTAGAACTCAGTTTATTCTGTCAGGTGTTTCCATTTTAGAATCAAATGAAATTTGGATCATTGAATGAAACCTTTTCCCAAGCACAAAGCTAAACCCAGAGATTTAAAAGACCCCAGTCAAACAGCTGAGATCAAACGTGCACATCCCTTTTTCTTTTCCCATTAAGTATCCAATCTGTTAAACGTTTACAAAGTCTGGTTTTAGTTTTTGGTATTTAGAAAGTAGTTTTATTTAAATCCCATGTTATTTGGCTTTAATTAGTATTTTTGTACTTTCTCAGAAAAAGATGTTCAGGATTTAGTTCTTAGTGTTTGTATTTTTGGTGGTCTCTCATCACACCAGTGTCACAAATTAAGTGGTTTTGGTCATCACAAACCAGCAGTGACTCTGACCTTGGGCCCTCTTCAGCTGTTGCACTCTTCTATATTAGCTGCCGCAATAATGTGATAGGTGGATTCCCCAGTCTGCCCCCCAAATCTTTTCAAGTCTCTACCAATTCAATGTGAAAAACAAAGATTGTCAGTGAAGCAGAGGAGCACTTAACTTTGAAAGTCATCACTTCAGGGAGTTGCTTTGGCGGCTGGAGAGGCTAATGAGGAATGCATTTCTAATTTTTTAACAGCGACCTTTTTTGAGATTGTGTTTGAATGGAACACAGGAAATAATTAAAAAGAGATGCTTGCTCAATTATGATGATGAGTTCAATTGTGCACTTGGAGACATACCCTCACTGTCCAGTGTTGACTTCTCAGTGCTTCGCATCTGGGACTGACTGATTTATCACTCACATCTACAAGCTTAAGACATGTCAGAAATCAGACATCTATATGCACAATATTGCCATTTTTTCATTTACGACATCAAATCTGAGTAATTTCTGTACTGTTACATGAAAATGAACAATTACATTAAATTGCCAATTACATGAAAATTGCCAGTTACCAATGCATGACTGTATTTTTACAGAAATCATACCAATGCTTACTGTTTCAAGGTTGGAAAGTTGGTCTGAAACTTGCAGAATTGGTGGTCAATAAAAAAAAATAATTTTTTTAACTTACACAGTCTTAAGGGCTTTTAAATGTTTCAATCAGTACAACAAACCAAGCGTCAAAGTAAAACTTAAGTGCAATCATTACTTCGTTGGACGTGTCCGTCTGATTGGGAGATTGTCTGACTGACTCACTCACAAATGGATCCAGTTGTCATTGCAGGGTGAGATATTTCTCTTTTCATGTGCAATGTTGTGTAACAGCTTATAGACATGGACAGAATTATTGGTACTCTTCAGGTAAAGAGTGAAAACCCCACAAACAAACCAAAAAAAGTAAGAATAATGTAGAAATAATTCAATAAACTCATTTGTCTACAACGTTGTTCATGTCTGTTCATCCAGAGTTTTTACCTCCTGTTCTTGTTTCTCTGTATTTATTTGTGTTTTGGGTTTACTCAGATATTAGAGCCTCAGGTTGGGAATCACATCCTCTCAGACAGACAAGCTGTCAGGTTGTTAGTTGGACCACCGTCGGCAGGTTGGGTAACAGTGATGGTAAAAAAGCTTTTTGTTGCCCTTTTCCTGTTGAACATCTTGTTTGGATCTTTCATGCTCAAGGTCTTAAAGTCGCACAGGATCTTAGGAAAATAAAATGCAATTCAGTTTTCTAGCACATGTTAAAGGGTTCCTGCGGAAAAGTTATCAACATTTAATAGCCTACCTGTTGAACACAGGTGAGCTCAGTTTGGAGAAACAGAGATTAGTGCTGACATTGATGAGCTAATGGCTAGTTTGAGCAGAGTTTGTTCATATTTAAACAACTTTTCTTTTAAAAATGTAACATCAGTTCATGCAGATGCTGTTTTTAAACATGAGCAAAGCTGTAAATCTCACATTCTGTGTTGATTTATTTAGAATTTTGTGTCTCTTTGCAGCTGGAAGTAGATGTAAAACCAGATACCTGTAGCATTTTGGTTTAGCGTGTCAGTCTTCTGATCAGAATTTTTTAATGTTGCAACCAGAATAATCCTGTCATGTGACATTGGTGATGGTGTAAAGATTAGCATGAGTCACTGTGAATCTTTTGAGCTATTTTACCACAACAATTTACTTTTGTGACTAACAGTTCTCTCAGCTGTGTGACTAGAGCTAATCTCTGTTTCTTCAAACTGAGGTTATTCAAAGAGCTGTTCACAACAGGTAAAATAATAATCTAAAGATCTTAATAAACGTTTAATACCTAGATTCATGATTAGTTGATACTAAATATTTAAATGGAACAGAAAGGGTAAAAATGAACCAGCAAACTGTAATCGTTTGTTTTACCCCAATACCATTGTTTTACATGGTACTTTTTTTATCACTGTTATTTTATTTACTTTACACCCAAATATTTCTTTCCATGTGGACCTGGTTGTGTTTGTTGTCACTCTGATGTGTAAATATTAGAAGTGGAATCTTTGTTGTTGAATTGCCATATTCAAGATTTACAAATGATTCTTTTGTTTCACTCTAGTCTTAATTTTAAGTCTTCATAAAACACGATAAAGGAAGGCAGAATGTGTGTTTGTAGAGTGTTATAAATAACAGATTGAAACATGAAGTAGTTCTAATGCAGGAAGTGAAATGGACTATGATATCAGTTTAACAGTGATCTCTCCATTTTTATCCAAATGCTGTATTTCAGCCATTTCCACCTGATGTGGAACCCATTGAAAGGCCACTGTTATGCTTGTACTTTGCCGAGGCAGCGCTTAATAGCTCCCGAATGGCCTCAGTGGCAGCAAATCTGCATGGTATTGTTGGTTGGTGGAGGAATCAGATTCCGAGGGTTGATTTATAACAAAGCAAAGCAGGAAGAATATGCAGCAGCAGAGGCTGTCAGACATGCAACAGCACATTGATGGTGAAGAACTCTCACTTTTTCTTTTTGTTTGTGTGTGTGCACAATCACGTGTATTGTGGTTTGTCATTCACCTCGCTGATAATCAACCATTTTCAGTATAAAGAAAAAAAAAATCTCTTTTTGTTACCTGCTAAACAATAAAAAATATGCATGGGTATGACAGCAATTCTGAATTACTGCATCTAAGTCAGGGTGCTAAAGAGCTTAGCTGTTCCTCCACATAACGCCTCAGTCCTCAGCTGTGACCTTTCTCTTCCGCACATCATTCATGATTATACTGCTGACATGTTGGCTCATGCCAATAATTTTTCATTGGAGGCACTGTCAGCCACATCATATTTTATCATCTGGATAAATTTGTGTTGTGTTTTTCATGTGGGCTGGCAATAATTTGTATTTGTCTGTTTATGTGCCTGTCCTGGAGATTAGATTTTTGCATTTATTTCAGCTCCGAAAAAGAAGTCGGATGCAAACACAATCTGGCATCAGCAGGCAAAAGATACTACAAGGAAGTTGTGAAATAAACAACATCAAACAATGAATGAGGAAGGGGAGAAAAAAAATCATAAAATAGAGCAACTGTCTAAATAAACATTCATAGCGCAGTGAGAAGCTGGCTTCAGAAATCACAAATACCACTCTGTGTTTTGGCTGCAAATTAGCAAAAAAAAAAACCAAATTAAAATGTAATAAAAGTTGTCATTTCATTGTATTTCTTTTTAAAATAAAATATCATGGAGATGCTTCTGACCAGGAAATACAACATGCATGTGACTCATGTAAAAACAGTGAGTTACAGACATACAACACACGTACAGCAGCAGTCCTTTTGCTTGATGCTGTTTGCACAGCATTAGCAACAATGCTAATTATCTCCACAGAAGAACAAACAATAGCACCATAATCCTTCACCTTCGCTCATAGATCATTCATTGAGTGAGTTGGGAGTCCTTTTAAATCACTGACCTTTCATTTCCTCTGACAGCACCACCCACCACAGTCCTCAGAAACACTGGCCACTACTTTTTAATTAAAGCAAAATGTTAAATATTGTTTTAGGCAGGACTTAAATGCTCTTTAATTAATTGAAACCTTTGGACAACTGAGGTAATTACTGCACATTATTCACGCTCAGAAAATATTCATTTGTGGCAGATTTGATTTATTGTATCAATTGCCAGATTTAGGGGAAATTTCATTCCACATTAAATTTGATATTATATATCTTGGCAACAGTTTTTCCAATTCTCTATACTTGCCACATACAGTTTAACCCCCCCACAGGAGGGACTCCTGCTTATCCTGAGAATGCTTCTGCACCGTTGAGGGGACTGTGCTGCTTTTAAGCAGAACGGGAACAACCTAATTTGATTGACTGTGATTGACGCCGGCTCCAACCACATCAGCTGGTAATTTATTCCTTCTAATCCGACTTCTTTTGCCACTGCACCGTAGGTGTGCCACAGCTGTGCTGACATCCTCGGTTGAAACATAACAACAACAAAAAAAGAAAAAGGTGTTTCTCGCACCTACGGGCTCTACATGTGGCGCAGCAGCACCATAAATTTGGACCATAAGTCTGTGCTGTTACTATTCAAAGAAAATCCCCATGACGTGCAGCTAGACATGGCAAAAACATCCTCACAAATACGGGGAAGAAACTTGTTTCTCATGCTGCTAGCTGAGACTGAGAAATAATCAGAAGTAATACACAGACAGGTCAAGTCCATCTTGTAGCGGTTATTCTGTGACTTGATTTTCCTCCTGTGTTATCATACAATAATGAAAAGTGTTGACAGATTCATTTCCTTGCTGGTACTGCCTCAGACCATTTTGTGATTTCTAATTGATAGCTACACGCAGCAGTTTTAGAGCACGAGCAGATTTATTGCGTTTTTAATTAGGCCAACTTTGACCTTCTGTTCTCTTTGCATTTATATTGCTCCAAATGATTTTCTCCCTTCTTTCCTCATTAACTTTAGTTAAATGGATACCAACATTTACAGTGTATTAATACATACATGCCCACTATATGAAACATTGAGACTCAGTCTGTAACATAAGTTATTTGATTACATGTATCTACAGAAGGAGGGTCCAGACTACTCGCACTTCTAATAACAAGAGATTCGACTCAAGAAACAGGAAACAAGTCAGTGAAAGCAGCTCAGTCTGTAACAACCACTTAGTTGACTAATTGACTAAGAGATGGAGTCCTTACATACGTCATTAGGGAATACAGGTGTATGATGACTCTCCACTTGGATAAATCCTTCAAATAGAACTAGTTAATCTCCCATGTAATACTGAGCAGATGTGTATATTGGTAGATGAATAAACACAGATGAATCTCAATCAACAAGGTGTTTAGTATTCATTTGGACGTCATCCACCGAGTGAGTTCTGAATTTGTTTGCCAACATGTGCCACGTGCGGCCGTCACAAGCCAAGGATTTCCTTAACCTTTGAAACATTTAACTCCATTGCAACATTTTGGGATTTCGAACTGAAACAATGAGGCAAAAGCTTCTTTCAGCTGCAACAGACTTACCGTCAGAGCTGGAGTCAGGTGGTTAGAGTGCTGTGGTGGGGTGCTTTAAGGAATTTGCATCTGATGAAAATCTTTCATCCCAACAAGGACGATTTCAGTGGAGTCATTTTAGCAGAAGAGAGCTGAATTTACTCCTGCTATTAAAGAGTGGAGAATGACAGGACTCTATTCATCGCAAATGGAAGACGGCAATGAAGAGCAGACAAAGGAGACTTAACTATTACAGTTAAACACTCTGTATTAGATGAAATTCCCTCCTACTAAAAGTCGACCTGCGGTTTGCATTTGAATGGCGGCGCAGAGTCAGTAAAGCTAACTTAGCTGGACTCCAATTTTCAAATCAAACAAACAAACACTCTTTCTTCTGACCTCAACAGTCGACCAAAAAAGGGAAAATAATTCAACGACAACAAAAAATCTGTATTGTGTTTCTGCTTTTGAATAATTTCAAACTGAAGAGTTTGAAAGTTTGTTCATGAGGATGCAGAGAATTGAAAATCTTTGAGGTAATTAATTTGCATAACGATGACAGAACATCAACCGGTGATAAAAACCCAAGAAACAATAGCAAACATCTATGAATGCATAAAAAAGAGAGAGTGGAAAAGAATTCATTACCATCACTGGTAATAATAATAATATATGTTGCCATTTAATGAGGGTCTATTTGGCTATACAGATTGGACAGTTATTAGACAGGAAGCAAAAAATACATAAAATTAAAAGTCTCCTTTGACCTTCATCCTGTTTTTCATATTTTCCTGCTCGTTTTTGTTTGTGTGTGTATGAAGTTGTTTTAGTCTCATCTCTTCAGACTTTTTACTGTATTCCACTCTTTATCTGCTTGGCTTCATAACTGTAACACTATTTAATTTCATAACCTGTTTAATTGAAATTCACATCTTTTTCTCCTTGTATGTCTTTTGTTTTGTACATTGTGTGCGTGTGTGTGTGTGTGTTGGAGAGATGTGGACTGGATATTAGTGAAAATGTATTTTCATTCTGAAAGTGGCAAGTGATGGACAGGATCTCCCAGACAAAGCCCCTCCCGCTACCCCCAGTCTTTTTGCCGCTGCACCTGTCTTTTAGATACCGTTCAACCTTGTCTCTTTCTTTTTGCACTCTTTATTCCCAAGTCCCTCTTTTCTCTGGATTGACTCAGCTTGATAAAGCTGATGCTAAATTTAGAGACATATTTTTCAAAGTCACCAGGACTAGAAAAGATAGAGGTCTGCAGACAAAATGGCTTCTCTAATTCATGTTTATCATCTTTTATTTATCTGTGTGATGAACGTGAAGTCGTCAGAGAAATTCCCGTCTCTCCTTTGTCTCCCCGTTGCCGCCATAACTTTTTCTCCCCCCCATCCACCAATTAAATGTCACTGGCCACATTCTCGTCTCGAGAGGGCCACATTTAAACTGACAGCGTGTACAGCTGACATCATTCAGCTCAGAGGGGTTATGCGTTATAAAATTAAGGCTTGTTGAGATTCAAATAGAATATCATTGCCATTGAAATTACAGCTGCAAATGTGCTGTCATTGAGTACGGCCTTCATTCCTCTCACCCTTATTTCCTGGAACTCTTTGTTAGACCTAACATCGTTTGATTACAATATGGCACCCACAAGACAGAAATTATGTGTGCTCATTCTGGAGTGGTTTCAGCTGCACCTTACAAGCTTGGCTCATCTCATTTTTTTATGAACCCTTATTAGCCACAAGCTAACGTATTAGCAAATAAAAGCGATAAAACACAGCGATGGACACATAAAAGAGCCTGTAATCTAAAGTGCTTTTACTCTATAATACACATTTATTTATTCATCTGCAGTTTAAAAGAACATTTCTGGCTTTGCAGACGTGGCAGGAACTGATACTGAGCTGTTACTGAGAGGAGTGTAAGGAAAAAAGGGTTGCGTTTAAACACGGGTCGGTAAAAGTGCCTCATGTTATGATAACCATGAGCAGAACTGCCACTCTTTCACCATTTTCAAACTAAAATGTACCACATGACCTACATGCTTAAGTTTAAAAACAGAAATGCAAAAACTATTACTATATCTACATAAATAAAATAACATGCTTTTGATTATATTAAACTATAACTATTAATAATATTTAATCATGTAACATCAAAATGTGTTTCAATGTTGGTGTGAAAGTGGATGCGTTGACAAGACTGACGTATCATTTACTCCTCCTTCTGGTGTTTAAAAGTGAACCCAAAATATTCTGTTTCTGCCGTCTTGTATTTTTAGAAGCAGTTTGAGCTTTAGAGATGAGAAGCTGAAAGTCCTGCACACAACCCGGGGCTTTTTAGGTATCAAAAGAACAATTTCAACTAAATATATTAGAAAATGGGAAGTCAACACCTGGTTAAAGTGTTCTGAGATGCATCGGGTGAACGTCCCATCCGTTCATGTGGATGAGCAGGACTTCAAGCGCAGTCTGCAGTGTCTCATGTCTAGTTATAACATGTTGATGGTTGACAGTAACTCTGTTAGTCACTGTGAGATGTTTAAAATCAAATGCAAATACAGATACCGATGAATTCCAAAATCGGATCAATTGGTTCTTATACCATTTCCAACCTAACCTAAAGATTTTGTCAGTATCTATTAATTTCATCATGTCTTTTTAACGAACAAACAATCCAAAAAATAACTATAAAATTAATGAAAACGTCACAAACTTGGTGGAAGTAATTCTCTGATTTTACAGAGTATGACTTCTTCTCTGGTGTTCTGCTGTTTGTAAAGTTTCCCTATAAACAGTTTAGCCTGACAAGCTAACTTCTCCTGCATGCTTTTTATTTAACCAATAAACGTGCTAATTCATGCTAATTAAGGTTGCAATCATGTTTAAAACATTGTTACCTTCAGTCGCTCTTCTTGTTGTTAAGCGTGGATGATCTGTATTTTTTCCACTAGGAATTTATCGTTTTTAATTAGGCCAAAATATTTAGAATTTGTCATCCGCCATCAAACACAGCTGAGGGGCAGAGCACTTATCCACTCTGCGTACGACTGTAAAAAACTGTAGACAAACTCTGTCATCTTATGGAACGGCATAATGAAAAAGTTTGCTCATAATAACGTTACATTTTTTAAATCATGGTTTACTTTGAAACAAAAACTGCCTCTTGGCTTCTTGACTCTAAAGTTAAGAGTCAATATGTGTCATAATGTGTTAAAAATCAATACTCACCCCATTCAAATGTTTTGTTAAACTCATTTGTTGATGTAAATTGTCAGATTCTTGAATGAAAGTATTTGACAACATCCTTATCCAGAATACATTATAATTATCTGCTGTAGATGTTTGTCTTTTTTGCTAACTCGCTTGTAAAATAAACATATCAGCTCTGACAGATCAGGAACTGCATATTTAGAAGGGATCAAAGTATTAAAAAATGTAGTTGAGCTACTACTTATGGCTGGCTAAATTATCTGAGCACAGCAAGAACCCCCCCCCAAAACCCACAGCCCTACTATTGTGTGCTAATCTCCTAGATTTCCTTAAACCCCCCCTGAATGAATATTGCTCATGTGCTGAATGCCATAAATAGCAAAGTGCTTACAAAGTGCAGGCCATCAATAATCATGAAGCAGAACAGGCCTTCCTGTAGGTATAGTATTGTATTTTTTAAGATTTGTAATTAGAATGCAATTTTTCTTCCTTGTTCGGTATAAATAGATGAAAAATTCAGTAAAGAATAACCATCATCCTTATTGTATTGCCTCCAGGAACAAGGTAATGGCTTGGACGGAAGACCGGCTCCTTGGTCCCTTTCTCTCTCCTTCTCTTTGTCCTCTGTATTTTGTCACTGTTTCTGCTTTTATAACTTCCTTATCTGCCTGTTGCCAGCAATACCTCTCCTTTATCCTCTCCTCTGTAGCCAGTCCAAGCCTCTTGTTTATATTGAAAATGAAAGGTGGAATATTTTCCTCCTGTGCAGTACAAGTGGCGTCCTGCTGTGGCCCTCCATTACACTGTACAGTACATTTTATAGAAGGTGGGGGCAAGTATAATTAGTTTGGCGTTTAAATTCACCTTGCAATTATCTGCTGAATTGTGGAACATTTCAGGTGTCTTTTAGTAAACAGTTTCCAACTTTGGGGAATAAAATAAAGTAGATACAGTAATCTACACAAAAAAATAATTTTCCAGATACTAGAGCACATTTTAGATGATGCCATGTGATTTTCCATGTTCTCAAGAGTCAACGTTATCTACAGCTCATCCACATCAACCTCAAATTTCAATGTTTATTTGGTGTCTTCTTAATGAAGATCTCACAATGATGTAAATAGTCAACCAGGATGGGGAAGGTCTTTTCAGGGTCTTAAAAATGTCTTAAGACATGTATTAACTCAAGTCAAGTCAAACCTTATTTATATTGCACATTTAAAACAACCTCAGCTGACTGAAGTGCTTTACGGGTGATAAAACCAGGAGAAGAAACAATAAAAACACAAAGTAGAGCAGAAGAGCAAAGTGGTTGTGTTAAAAGCTAGATGCTAAAACAGAAAAGCTACAATGGCTTCAGGCAGAGGCGATCACGCCATCAACGTTGTGCTACCACTTTGTGATCTTATGTAGCTCCATCTGCAGGCAGGCTGCGTGAGCCTTGCTAGGATGGGGCACTGGATGTGTGATGCGACATGGTAGGATCATCGTGGGATGCTGATGAGAGGGCTGGAGAGCATCACGAAGACCCACAAAATATCATGAAACAGCCCATATGACGAGCACTAAGAGTGTGAATGCCTTCAGCCTGAAGCAGGATTTCAAATTTACTGCAATCCAGCCATGTTCGTCTGGGTCATGTGGGTCGTCATCCTGACTGCACGGTACCTCATCACGGTAAAGATAAATACATTTTCACAGTTGTAGCTCCTGCTGAGTTTCCAGACCCTCTTTATTTTCACAGCTTCCGTAGCTGATTGTGAACCACCACCAGAAATGAAACCATTAACAGATTTCTGTGCAGGGTTGAGGGTATAAAGGACACATCGCAAATGTTGATTATATTGGACAGAACTGAGCAGTGTTAGAGCTCAGTTACTCCCCTCATTCTTTAATGATTTTTTTAAACTTTGCTTGTAACAAATAACACATTCTTACTTGTAGCTGCGTCCTGTGAGGTATTGCTTTAGTAAATGTGAGGGCTGCATAAAAACTCAGCCTTGTACTTGCCGCCTGACATTTCCCAGGCTTTGATCGATGAGCTTGCCACCAGCTTCTTCACTCTGAGTCTTTCTCTCTCTGTCGCTGAGAACTCCACAAGACAGTGAAGTTAGCACCTCCTTGAGCAAGATCATAAGCACGAAACTCCCCTGTTTTCGTGAGGTTGCTGCATTTTGCAGTGCTGGAATCTGAAGAAGCAGTAAATGAAAGCAGAAGAACTATAAATCTTCTGCGAGAAGAGATTTACGTTGGATGAATGTACACCACAACACTGCATTACTGCAACAGGTGTGTCGAACACTAAGGCGATCACTGATTACATTGAATATGCAAATTTTGAACGGATGCATGATTGTAGTGCAAGTTTGGTTTTAATGGCATCAAGATGTCTCTGATTTGCATTCTTGCCATCTTGTGCTGCTTTAATAAAACATAGACAACCATGATTTTTTTTTCTTTCATTGCATGATAATGTAGTTCATTTTTATTGACAGGTATGTTAAAGTCCACTCAAACTCTCACCATGCAAGAGATTTAATTAAGATCTGGTGGTTCTGACTGTGAAATAGTTGTTTGGTTTCTTTAAAGGGAATCATCAGGAATATTTTCCATTTAGTTTTAATTTGGTTTTAAAGATCTGCTTTAAATGAGGATTTGCAGTGCAGGAGAAAATGCAGATCTTTCTGAGTAATTGCAGTGGTTTGCGCCATTATGTAACAGCAGAAGACTTTGTGTTCAGCTTTATATTGTATAATAAGGACCTAATGAGCTTTGAAATCATCACACTTCAATTATAATTCAAACAGTTTATCCATTCATGTCCAAATCCAAAAATGTCCTTAGCGACACACTTTTATGATATCTGTCAATAAGGGAAGTTAATTTACACTGAACGCTTAATAAATTGAACTCTGTCTATCGTGACATTGTCAACATGCGAGTGCTCAGCGGATCTTTAACTCGTTACATTTTACACTCAGGCTTTTTGTTGGAATTTAAAGCCTCAGAGCAGTCGCATGAAATTACACAACACTGACAACAACATGCCATCAGTTATAGATGGCATTGTTATATTTGACAATATTTATCCCCGGTTATTCTGCATCAGCCAATTAATTGAGCTCAGATGCTCGTACAGTAGAACAAAAGCACTTTGATTCTGTCTCTCAAAACTTCCTCACAGAGTATGTTTCTGAGTGCGAGTCTTTAATGCCATTCAGTCAACATCTTATGAAGCTGGACTGAATCATGACTAGTTAACATTTTGAGTTTGTTTTTGTGGATGTAGCTTTTTTGACACAAATTAAAGACAGTTCATATCTTTTCGAGTAGATTTTTTTTGATAAATTATGAACAGTTAACATCTTACCTGCTGTACATATCTCTATGAGCAGCTTCAGTTTGTAGAAGTAGAGATTAGATTTGAACAAATCTGTAAGATAATGGCCACATTGTGGATTTCTACCACCTTCAAATAATTCCAGTCTAAAAAATAGTGGTTCATGCTTTTTTTTTTACAAACTTTTGCAACCCAACTCAATTTGATCTGTCTGCAGAAATATTATGAAATTCAAATTAGAAGTGCTACATGGTATACCGAAGTGCTACAACTAACAGCTAGTGCTAACTGCACTGGCAAGAACCCATATAATTTGATAAAAATAGCAATGTAAATCAAATTTGCTGGTAATGTAGACGTTTAATTAACAGGAAGTGTCTTTCTAAAACTGATAATGGTTCCTAATGTGTAAAGGTCAGGGCTAAAAGTTAGCAATGAGTTCTAAGTGTTTACTGACAGATAGAAATGTCAATCTTGTTCAGAGCACTAGCAGCTTTTCTTGGTCCCAAATGTAAGTCAGAAAGCCCAGGAAGACCGTTTTTAACCCAGACATGGTAAAACAACAAACATTGTTCAAAAAATTGCCTAATTTCCATCTGAAGAGGCAATGAAACTAAAATAATAAAGAGAACCAGCAAGGGAAAAGTACTGTTGTCAACCAACAGGTAACTAACTGGGTGTTGTAAGGATACACAGACTTACACAATGTTTACAGGTGCTCAGAATGATGCACTAATTCAGCTTCCTGCAGATGAAATAAAATGATAATCACTACTAAAGTAGTTGGGATTAAGCTTTTGTGTAAGCAGAACATCTGACATCTTTTGTCAGAATGTGACCCATTTAAAACCTTGGAGGAAATCTTACCCAGATATAGAAAAGCAAACAGCAGCAGGTGGAAGATGGGTGCATTAAGGAAATCTAGGCAGAATGAAACCATGACCTACATCTAAACTGCATGCCCAGTTTTAGTTCAATTTATCTCTTAGAATAAGGAACTGGGATGGGGAGCTTTACATTTTCCAGCTTAATGCAGATAAAACAAAGGATATGTTTCTGCTTTAGAACAAGCCTGAGTGTCAATGCCAGAATCATGTAACAGAGAGAAATAAACAGCCCCAGTGGTCTGCAGAACAGACAAAAGGACAGGAAGTTCTCTTTTTCTTGTTTGTGGAATATTGTTTTCATAACTTGGGAAGTGGGACGCAGCTGAGAAAGCAAGGACAAGGATTTCGTATTGGCTCTCGGGCATGTTTGGGGGGCCCTGATATAAAGATGGGGGCTGGGGCTAAATGCCAGCACCCTGCTGAGTAACAGCCATGAGGGTCATTTGACTTTTTTGCCATTTTACTGACCCTTCATTGCAGGTATCCTTTCCCTCAGGCTCACAGAGAGAGTGAAGGGGGGGTTGCTCTTGTGACATGAGGAGGAGGAAAGCACTGAAGAGGAAGAGAGGTAAAGTTTTTTTCTAGCAGCACAGAGGATGTAAGGAAGTGGAGAAAAGGCCGGGTTGTGGACGGCAGGTGGTGGTCAGAGTTGCAGCCGTGTACCTGTCTTTCCATTATGTTCTTGAAGCACTAACAAGATTGAAGGAACTGAAACCACGCTTAACACGCTCTCCAGAGGGTGTTCTCGAACATACATATCTTGGGGGATTGAGTGTCATATTTACATCAAGTGGACTGAGCAATGCAGACATGATTGTTCCATTAAAAATCACTGACAACATCTCATGTTTATATTATATTAAGTTAAAGTTAATAAGCTTGTTTTTGAAGAGGAGTAACTCACATCTGGAAGTCACACGAGAGCTGCATGTAAGTAGCAGAATGATGAAAAGGAGAGTCGATGGGAGTGTGGGAAGGTACCCGGGGGTAGTTTGTGACTGATTTATGTATCTGTGCAAATGGTGGTTGTTTAGGCAGAGGGCAGGTTTGTGTGTGAATTAGGATGTTTAGTCTGAACGTTTACATTAGCAATGCTAGTTAGAAGGATGTAGTTGGATAAGAATCCTTCAACTCATTGGAAGTGGAGTTATTCCTGGCATCTATGGCTGTGAGATGGATCTTTTAAAGTGCTGTTTTAATGTTTCAACGTGCCTCGCCACTAAATGTCAAGCAACAAGGGAACAGTTGGTTATTTAAAATGTTTAAGCTGCAAGTGTTATTTACACTTATGTTTACTATCGGTATAAGAGTAAATGTTCTAGATGAATATTGATGCGAACAGAGCAAATTTGTTTGGGATCAGCCGTCACATTTTTTGAAAAATGAGCACAATCTTTCAGCAGTGCTTGAAACACATTTGAATTTAGGCTCGAGCTATTAGGACTCGCGTTTTCTGTTTCTATTTGTAGGTCACCTTAGCAATAAACTGGTAGACGAAACCTCCAGGTTTTCAGTGTGTGTTTGTCCATCTGTGGAGGCAAATGGCAAAATATTTAGATAAAATTTCACACAAGCAATGAAGAAATGGATTCCCTCAGGGGTACACATCTTACCTCAATTCCACTCCTGTCAGGTAGACACAAAGCTGAAGGGTATGTGTTTCCGCCAAAAAAAAAAGCCCACAGAAATAACAAACAAGAATAAAGAAAAGGAGAAAATAAACTGCAAAGACAGGAAGAAAATGGAAAAGAAAGAAGACATGAATGTTGGTAGGTTCCTGCAGATCGTGTGTTCTGTTTCAAACTGGTTGTTTGATCAGTAATATGATAGACTCAGAATTATTCAGCAGGATCATTATCACATATTTACACTGGTCGTCCTTGGTTGTTGGATATATTTGTGTGGAAAAGAAAGCAAGTCCTCTTTCAGTTCCTGAGCTTTACATATAAGGACAGTGATATTGTCATTTATTATTTATCTGCCAAAAACTAAACTAAAATGAAGAAGCAGTGTGAAAAAAGTCGACCCTTTCTGCTTTCATGGAAAAGAATTATGATAAGAGATGGCCCGGTGCAAATCCTTTTTTATACAGTTTGAATCTATTATTGTGCAATAAAAGATTGTTGAGATGAGCAAAACATTCAGTCAGAAGCTGGTCCTCAGAAGTTCACCCTGAGGTCAGATAAATGGTAAAACCCCCAGGGGGTCCATCTCAGACTCAACATGAGTCAGTTGGCACGTTCATTGACTTGACAATAGGCTCTGCTTACAAAAACTGCAAAGGTCATGACTGTACAATCCAAAACAAAAAGAGATTAAACATATAGAGCTTGTTTGTTAGACGAGAGTCTGTCAATCTAAAATAAACATGACAGCAGGATTAAATTATATTCCAACAAAGGACAGAACTTTGAGAACAGTTGTTGGACAGATAATATTATAATGGAAAGTTTGGCTGTAATGCACAAGGTGACAGCTGTAATGCTGAACGCGTTGGTGGAGGTATGATGATTGGGGCTCCTTTTGGAGGCTCAGGAGCTGGAAACCTTGTAGTCATGAACCCCTTTTACTGTCAAGCCTGGTTACACATAAGTGTAAACTGTGAAACAATGAAGGCTGCATGGGTATAAAAGCCCCCTGTTTTTGTTGCACCTCTGAACTGCCAGTGGAGGTAGTCACAGAGCTGAGTTGGTGAGTAGGTGTGAAGATGGGAGACACAAGCATTGCTCCATTCTAACCACTAGAATTGTTGTCACTTGCTTGTTCCATGATGTATATGAGTTGAGATCAGTCGATCTTTGAGTGATTTATCTTTGTGACTGTTTTCTAAAGCCTGTTGAGTCAACCATACACTCTCTGGGGGTCAAATATGAGGCCACCTGTCTGACAGCTGAAACTCTGGCCAGATTGGGCCATGTAACAGGACAATAATCCCAAACCCAGCAGTAAAATCCAAAGCAATGCAGCTGAAAGGGAACAAACAAGGTGTTGCAATGGCCCAGTCAAAATTTAAATCTCAACCTGACTGAAATTCTGTGGCAATCTTCTTTAAAGCTTTGCATAAACAAATTCCTGCAAACATCAGTGAAATAAAGCTACTCTTTAAAGAAGAGTGGGCCAAAATATATTTACAACAAATGTGACTGAGGATTTCTCAGACGAGTACAGCTACTCAGGCCTGATGTGGACACAATTTTACATTTTGACAACGTTTTTTTTACTAAATGGTGGCTAAGTGAAATGTGTTGTTCATCTCAAGTTTTATTCTCTTAATTTTAAGACTGGATAAGGGCCAGATTAGTTCAAAGTTCTAATACATAAAGTAATTTGAATGTGTATCATTGACTCTAACCTTTGCACCTCCCTTTTTGGCCACACATGGTGTATTTTCATGCCCGTGTGCGGTGATTTTATGTGTGTGCAGTCTGAAATTTCCCTATGAACTGATGCATGCAGAGGGTATGGAGTGATTCTTCTCAGGTCTGTTCCAGAGAATAATGTTGACTGCTGATAGCAGGGCTTTGATCCGTGACCTATTGTGAGAGTAAAATCAGAACTGCCATTTGTTTGAAAGTGCTGTTGTAAATACAATCCACCTCTCAGTTGGTTATCGTAGAGTATATAATAAAGGCTCTAAAGGAGCTGGCTAAGGCAGGGGTACATAAATGACTTTAAGTAAAGATTTTTCACAGTAGATTATTGCAATGCCCACTGATCCATATTTAGTTGGATTCCTGCCGGTACCTTATTCATTGATGATAATACACCATCTGGAAATTACTGACTTGATATGATATTTGTCTGGTAATGCTCATGATGGGTTTCTGGTATTATTAGGTTGATAAGTCGAAGGTAAACGAGTCAGGATGTTTTCACCACGTTGTCCATGGGACTAAGCTGAGGAGCTTTGGGAGTATTTAGTGCTGTGCTGAGCTTGTAGGAATTATTACTGCGGCTCAATATTCTGTATTTCCCTTGTTAGATAGCATGAGAGAAAACGGCAGAGCGTGCGAGGGAGAATGAAGAAAAAGGGCGAGAGGTAGAGGGAGTCCTGTGTTGTTGGCAACCATTGGCTATATCCGGGCAGTCTACCGAGACAGGCACGCTTTGTCTCAGGCGTCATTTGCAGCTTAAACAAACAGGTGTGATGCAAGAGTCTCTCAAACAAACACAGTGCCGCTCTTCAAAGTGGAGGCAGGAAGAGACAGAGTAGGGGAAAGTGAAGAAATAATCGGCGGGGCTTGAGCAGTCAAGGAGAGAAAAATGAAATGCATGGACGAGAGTTGAGTAGAATTCAAAATGTTCTTTTTATGCTGAATTTATGTAAAGAAACAGACGTTCAACTCTAGTTTTTCCTATTATTGAAGCTCTTCTATCACCTTATTTCAAAGTTCACAGTTTTGAATCAAAATTAACCCCTTTTTCGTCCCAACTTCTCAATAAAAGTATTTTTTACTCGTTCACCATAGTGCTGACAGCTTTTTACCACCTCCACTCCGTCATCACACTTCTCAGTCTCTCGTTGCTCACCACTCGTGCTCCCCTGAGACGATGACCCGAGCTGCACCTCTGCACCATACGGACAAGTGACTCACTGAGCTTCTGTTCCTGACCACCCATCGACATTCCGGCATCTTATTGACTGACTTTCCCTGCTTTGTGGGTTTTAATGTTAGAATTATCTTAAAACCTAATAACACTCACAGAAATTACTGTAAATGCTAGAATATCAGCTTAAAAAACTACCGTAAATTTAATGTATTGATTTTCACCAACTGATCTGCCATCAGATAAGAGTTTGCAATCTGCAATTTGGGAAGCCCTACTTTATATAGTTTCAATAATATATATATATATATATATATATATATATATATATATATATATATATATATATATATATATATATATATTAGTAGAGAGGATATGTTTTGTGCTAAATAGTTAAAAATGAGGCATAAAACACGTCTAATTCCCATTCTAACAAAAAGAATCATCTTACTGGGGTAAGAGAAGGTCCAGCATTGTTCTTTTGACTCATTAGGAGCACATTGGCTCAGTAGAGGTTATTTTAGTGGGGGTATATGAGATTTAATGATACATCAGTGAGATCTGCTGGGACAGGAGGAGCAGGTAGTGCAGCAGAGCAGAGGGCTGATTTATGGGCAGGATAAATGATGCGGTGGGTGTCTGCCTCTGTAATAGCACTGTGCTCTGCGCGCCACACTTTCACTCAGCTGTAGTTTATAGTGTGATCTGTGATGGGGATAAATGTCAGCTTGGCTTATCTAAGAAGATATGATATGACTTTAAACCGACTCCTCTCAAACACCTTGACATGTGTTCAAAGGAGAACCGTTAATGACACGTGGACAAAAAAAAATTGGCGTGAAAGTTTGAAAATTGGCCCGTGTTGTTCACATCAGGTTCAGTAGAGAACAACAGCATCATGGGCTAGTTTTAGCTCATCACAATATTTTTTTTCTCTCTGATCTACTGACAAGGAGATTATTCTAAGCAAAATTTCAAAAGCAAGATCTGGTCCTTTGATATTCATAAGGTTAAACTTATGAGTTTGCTTGAAAAATGAAACCAGATGCTAAACTACAGGCTTCCAGGCTGCGTTGTTCAATAGTTAAAGCAATTACTGTGAGCGCGGTTGCTGTATTCTTCTTGTTTGAAACAAAAAGTGTCTCCACTTCCACCATGTTGGAAGCTGCGCCAAAGAAGCCTATTTGCTGTCGTATCTGTGGGGCAATATTGAATCAGCGAGGGGTGAGAAGTGGAATCCTGTTGCTTCGCTCTGAGCGTGATCTTAGATGAGTGCATATTATCCTTGTATTCCTTGTGCAGTGCTTAGCAGTTAATCTCAGTCAGGTATAGCTTTGCTGGATCTACAACATTGCTATGCAGAGACGCTTGGCAGGATATTAACAACAGCATCAAATGAAAAGACTTTGATAGTGTAAAATGTTGAGAAGGGTTGTTTTTTTTTTTGAGCTTGCTTTATTATTTGGCTGGTACAAGTAGCTGTGCAATTGAAGCCTAAATCCTTCAGGGTGTTTTTGCAATTAAAAGGAGGCAAGAGGAAATAACTGTAAGTGTGTCACGATGGTTTGAGTTGCATATTGACATGATCTAAGTAAAGGTTTGTGGGTTTTTCCTGGGGGTGTGTGAGGATAAGCAGGTGCGAAAACACACATCGCTGTTTCCTTTCCTCGAGGCCTTGCCCCTCTTATTGTGTACAGACCTGCCTCAAACAACTGGCAAACAATAGGATATGGCTTTATTTTACAACAGCTCTAATGCCTCACCTCGAACCGAGTTTTCACAAGTAACCAGATCTGTCACTAATGCACACACCGCTATCTGTTGCCAGTGGGGGGAGAGAGGAAAGCATGTGTTTATCATATAATCCGCCCCTTCTCTCCTTGTTTGTACGGTAATATTGAAATTAAAATCAGTGGGTGCCAAACGCTGCGGATGACCTGGTTGGTTTGCTTTCCTTGCAGTTTTGCTTGCTAATTTCTATGCCTTGGCCTCCCTCACGCATCCTGGTAATGAGAAAATGTGCTGTTGTCTTTGTTTACTGAGCCAGTCTGTCTGGCTGGGGCTCTTCACATTGTTTGAATATAAACAAGAGCAAAATTATTAGCTCACTTGGAGTGTTTCTCGAAGTTCCACAAGCTTGCACAGCGTTTCCAGGATTTGGTGAACAATATACATGTTGTTGAGTTCATGCATCATAAAGTATTTGATTGCTAAAAAGAAAAAAAAATATATGCAGCTTTTAATTGCTGTAATCAGAGAAGCTGATTGCACAATATATATCTCTAGTTATGTACTGTGATCTGTATGTTAAATTGTTCAGTATCTGACTTATTGTGGTGAGGCGCTGATATTATACTCAGCTGCAGATGCAGATCAAACTTCGTAAGTAAAGTTGAGCTGAATGACACTTTAAAGACAAACTTTTAGTTGTTTGTACAAATAAAACCTGCAAATAGACACCGTCCCTTCACCAAATATACTCTACTGTCAAAATAAAGTTTCAGCCAGACATTAAAAAAGATGACATAGGCTTTAGAAAACGGAATCATTTAGCATTATAATTTAGCGTTGTATTTTTTTTTTTTTTTGCATGGAGATGCTTCACTTTGAATGTGGTGGGCTTATTGGAGAGGAAATTTGCCTGTCAAGATCAGATCTGTTTTCTTTTAATATATAATAAGCACAGCTGTTTCTTCAGGAAATTGCCATTTTTATGTATTTATTATTTATTTATTTATTGCAATATTAGATTTAAACAGACTTAGGGGGAAGATGAAAAGCCTTGTCATACCATACGATGGGCTCGTGGAGAACTTTTGTATATTTCTGTATTGAATTAGGGATTAAATGGTAAAAAACAAGAGAAACTGGAGACTGCGAGTGGTCTGCAACGCGATAAGAAATGCCAGCTTTTGGCTCTGACCCTCACGTCTGCTAAGTCAGCAAATCCTAAATCTGAGCTTGAAAATGTAATCAGGAGGGTACAATGAGGCTGAAATTCCTGGCTTTAAAGTTTGTTTTGAGAAAACGTGCGTTTACAGTGTTTTTATACCGCAGAAACATGATAGAAGGACGTCGCTCAAAGAAGCTCGTTACTGGGACACAAACAGGTGCTGAAATCCAAGTTTCAGATATGATTCCAACATGTTTCTACTTTAGCTTTAAACTTAATCTCACCCTCCCGATCATTAATCTGATAAACACCACCAGAAGGGACGCGGTGGTGAAGCTGTAGGCCAAATAAATAAATAAAAGCAGTAGTTTCAATGTGAGAAAAATCCCTTCACAGCTCTCCATGTCTGATAAAAACATATTGATACTCAGTGCAAGTGCATCAGTAACATTAAGCTAGAGGAAATATTGTAATACAACATCATATTGATGTTTCTCCAGACCCTGTTTAACTCCATCATTTGGAAGAAGAATAGGAAAGTAAGTGAATGGCTCAACAGTACATAAAATGCCTGTCTACTGATTTTTAATCCCAGTCTCATGAATTTAATATTCATCATAAATATTTCTGTTTAAGTAACTCACCAATCTGATCGTACAAACATGTCGCTTTGCTTCTTCTTGGTATTTGTTGTTTAGTAATGTAAACGTCGCCTGTCTGAGCTCATATCAGACTTTAATTCTGAACTAATTTTTCTAGTTTTCTTGGAAGGATGTTAAATTTGTTCTTCATTCTCCCCAAAAAGGTGGGATCATTTAAATACGTCCCCACAAAAAATAATAAACATGACGTAGCTGCAGACAGGATGAAACCAAAGGAATTTTTGTTTTGTCAACTCAACTTGATTGGAAAATCTAAATCCAGTCCTACATCCTGCAGCATAGTTCAGAAACACAGGGTGCTGAAACAGTGGCGCCACCAAAGGGGCGGGGTTAAAGAACACCCTTATAGAACTTCTACCCAACCCCACCCACCCCCTACCTCACAGTCTTGTATACATAATATATTTTATAAATATGAGTAAGACAGGAGAGGACACACTTCAGTGAGTTGCAACATTTATTTATTTATGTGGACATTATTTTTTATCATTCACAGTCTGAAGAACTTTTGTAAAGACAAATAATAATGAAGTATATCTACAAAGTTTAAAAAATAAAAGCCAGTCGAACAACAGCAAAAAAAAAACCAAAAAAAAAAAACCTGAAATTCTGATGTGGCTTTTGGTTTTGGTGAGGCACCCAAGGATCCTCTGTGGTCCAGAGGCACCTGCAGAAATGGTTGGCTAACCAACTGTATTGTTGCCCTGAAAGTTACGGGTTCAACTTCCTGACAGGATCGTCCTAAAAGGGGGGAGGCTCAAGACTGAAGGAAGATTTCCTTCTAATTGTGAGATGAGCGTTTTTATACTAGACCCCGACAGACCACCTGCTCAAGGATCCCTGAGCAGGATATTGAACCTGCACACTTTACTATTAGCAGCCTTCTGCACCTTGGGGATGGGTTAAATCTCCAAGAGGATTAATATGTTGTTTTTTCTTATTTATATTATTATTGTTACATTTTAGTCAAAATTTGAATGATATGACAATAAAAACTGGTTGAAGTTGTTTTATTTTTATTACCATTTAATCAAGATTTTTTCTTCCATCGTAATATTTTCAAAGTAAATCTGTATTTTTGTTCCATTAATGGCGGATCATTTTCTTAATAACAGGTTTTTTTTCCTTACACAGAAATGTATCATCGGTATGATCAAAAGACTGTAATTAGGAGGTTTGGACTATGTGAGTCTCCCTGAAGCCCAAACAGATGAAATCTCAGCAGCTACGTTGTGTCAGTCGATCGTATGAAATTGAAACCAGCAGATTTCTCGGCTCATTCTCTTGTTTCTTCATATAATCTTTATTTATTCAGTGAAACCTGCCCAACAGTAATAATTCTGTTGTAGATAAATTGTTTTTGCTGTTTAAACCTCAGGTTCTACACATAAACGGGTCTGTAATAAGAAAAAATCACATCGTCTTTTCTGCACTACAGTCTTTTTTCTGTTTGATTAGTAGATTCATTTACATGACAGATGTCCTCATGCGTGCTGTGCACACCCTGAAGGTGCTCTACAGCTCAACACCACCTGCAGTGTGGGTTTGTTATTTGAACCCACAGTGTAGAGTTCCAGCCATGGCCTTCTCCAGATCACTCACTGCTGACCCTTGCTGCTCTCGTCCTCCTGCAGGGGCTGAACGGTGCAGTTAAACATCAAAATCCAGTCATTTCCCCCCCACATAGCTCTTTTTTAAGTTTGTGTAAACACTGTGTGCAGTTGTTACTCTACCAAGTCGGGGGCCATACTTGGAACAGGCTGCTTTATGAATTTAAATCTCAGAATCAGTTTCAGCTGGTAAATATAGACTGAAGCCGATGCAAAGTTCCAACACCTGACTGCTGATTGGGCTTAAGAAAAAAGCAGCAATCATTTTCAGGCTTCTCTTCCTTGATGGTAGGTGGGTTATAAATAAGGCTGATTCTGGCTTTATGGATTGTAAACATATAATCTGCCTACATGATCATTTCAGAAGGTTTTCGACTGCAGTGAACTTGGACATTCTGAAACAAAACATGACTTGAAGCACTTTAATGAGCGGGTACGGTTTACTCAGAAATGTTATGTCTTTAGCTGTTTTCATACATTCACTTCTGCCATGAAATTTTCTGAGCATTAGTTTTTTTGTTTTGTTTTTTTTCCAGGAAGGCTGCACTAGAGAATGCAAATGTCCACAACCTCTGGTTTGAACTTACATAGGAAGTTTATCCAGCTACCTACCCAGAAATAAATATGAAAAATGACAGAGTGAGACCATGTGTGAATAGAGCAGGTAATCCTCCGGAGATATCACCGTGACCGGGTCTGAATGCTGGTTACGGTGGCTGGTTCCAACTCTTTTCTGCTGGCCTGTATGTTGCTTTTCACTCACTTGTAGACACTGCAGATATGTCCAGATGCATATATTGATACCAGTAAACCAGTCGATATAAGTAGGATCTGTCGTTCTGAAGATGCTATAAACAAAAAACCCCTCCGATTTCTGCAGTGTGTCACGTCTTGCTTGCTGTGCGCTGTCCCCAGGCACCTCTGCAGAAGATTTCTTGTTGCAAAGTGTGAATGTAACTGGTAGGAACACAGCCTGGCCTTGATTCTTCAGGTATTATTTGGCATTTATCTGTTAAAACAGCACTTAATAGTCCATTTTCATTTCTTTACTCTGACTACAAGTTAATTTCATCAGTACTCTGGATAAGAATTGTGGTTAGGGGTTATTTACAATTTGAACAAGCTGCTCACAAGCAGTAAAAATAACCTGCTGAACTATAAAAAGCATCAGAGTGACCCAGGGACAGTATGCATGGTATGATGGTTTTATATTGTTGTTCAGTAATCAGGGGCAGACTTTTAATAAGTTTTACTGCTTGTCCTTATATTACTGTGTTTTGTGGGACATATGCAGTTTACTCAGATACTTCAGACCTTTGAACGAGAATGTAGAAACTGGGCTGCTTCTCTGGTAAATGTATACAGTTAGTGGAGCATGGGGTGATGTATTCAAAGGCTTTTCCGGCCGTAGCATGAGGGTTACACTGTGCAGCTATATCTCTTCTTTTGTGGTTTCCCTTGTGTAAGCTCAGAGAGTTGAAGCATGTTTTATTTTCTTTCTTTGTTGCTTGTAACCATTAACGTCTCATCCTGGGAGCTAAACAGAACCGAGAGGAGAAATCATCAAAATAAACATCCTAAATGGATGTTTGGTAGAATCCTTAATGAAACAACTCGGTTCTAATTATTGTTTTATGTGTATGTATATATAGTTTTAGCATCACTTGTAATATTTAAACTGACATGACAGCATACGGGATCTGACTTTTGGTTGACTGGCCACAAAGACCAAAAACTGTTGAGCAGCTAAAATCCTGTACCAGACAAGAACGGGACGACATTAGTCTCCTAAAACTCCAGATGTTTTAGACAGATGTTAAAAAAAGGGGAGATGCTACACAACAGTAAACATCATCCTGTTCCAACTGCTTCGAGATGTTTTGCTGCCATCAAATTCAAAATGAGTAAATGTTTTAATTTTAAATGGTAAAATGTGTCAATATCAGCATCTAATATGATGTTTATATTCTGTTAAGAATAAAATATGAGGTTAGGAGATTTACAGATTGTTGTATTAGGTTTTTATTTACATTTAATGCATCATCCTGGCTTTTTTGGAATTGGAGTCATATTCTTTATATTAAGCACCCCCTCAGAATATCCTAATTTTGTAATTTACATTAGAAAAAAGTAGTGACTTACATGAATGGCTCATCTTTTTGACCTTGTCTGCGTTATAGCTCAACATCATTGTTAAACTTATGATGATTAATTAGCTTGTTATGTAAGTGGTAAATAACTCAGATCAACTTGTCTTCTGAGTACCATCAGACACATCCTGAGTACTACCAGAGGTACTCGTGTGTGAGTTTTATGTGCACATCACATACATACAGTCTTGAATTTGACACTAAATGAGGTCAGGTATTATTTCATAGCTTTAGCTGCATGCAAGCAAACGCCAGTCTTTAACTGGTTCAACAAGTAAAGCAGATGTTCCTCCTCTTGGAGAAGGTGCAAGAACATGTTGTGTTATGGTTCGTCTAATAAACCCTCAGCTGAATATTAAGTAATCCAGCCATCCTTGTTATTCTCAGCCCTCTTTTGAGCATCTTTATAAGTGAACCATTAATGAGAAGTTTGAGATTGAAGCATCTGTCCTTTGAAGTTTGCGTAATTACACCCCACATATTTATTTTTTTAAAGCTCCAGCAGTTACTTCATTTTATCTGATAATACATTCCACGGAGGCACACATCACATGACAGATGGACACTGAATGGAGGGTATAGACTGGAGACAAAGATGAACTTGTTTTGGAACAAAGACACCGGCCTGTCCCTCCATCCGCTGAGGTGAGCTGTGTGAATGTAATGGCTGCATCCCTCCAGGGGGTTGATGAAGCTGTGCCCTACATGTTTTTTTTTTTTTTTCAGTGAGTACCAGAACCGGCACACAGCACAGTATGTGCAACATTACTGTTGTAACACACAGCCTCCCTGGTTTGCTTCATCAGCTCTGTAATCTCAGAGCTTCAAAGCTCCTTATTGTCCTTCCCCAAATAATTTCAGTCACTTATTTTCATGAGTCATCCCACCCTGCCTCTACATAAATTTTCCAGCTGTATCTTATCTTTTTTTTTCTTCCTCTTCTGTCACTTTTAACTGTTTGTTTACATTCAACGAGGGCTGCTGTTTTCTGAAGTGTTCCCAATGATAATAACTGCTGCAAGACGAGTTATTTTTAGGACATGGTGCATGAGTGTTACAGAGCACTAGGGCAATATTTTGTGGTAGTTTTACACACTAACTGCATTGCCTTTCAGTTCTGACAGTGTTTCTTGATATACTGGACAGGCAGCATTTTATTAGTCAGCACAAGACTTTTAGATGTCTTTTTTATAACCATAAATATTGACTTAAAGCTTTTAGGTTCCCCAGCATCAGCCGAAGTGGCAGCAACTACAAAACAAGGCTGGCCTTTCTGCCTCTGTGTCAGATATATGTTTGCACAAGAGCTGCTTGCTCATCCACCACCTTCTGTCTGTTTAGGTTCAGTTTCTTGGTAAAAGATGTTTTAATCTTTCTTCTGTTGATTTAAAAAAAAACAGATGGGAAGTTGGTCTTGATTGTCTTGATTATGCCCCTAAAAACAAGCAGATTTGATAGGTGATTTCTGAAGGTTTTAAATCTTTTTTTAAAAGCTGCAGACAAACAGAGCTGGTTGAATGAGGATAGCAGGAGGGCCCATCACCATGCAGGCAGCACCACCACAGCTTAATAGTGCCAATTCAACTGGGTTATTCTAGGACACAATGGAGGGGAAAGTGCAAAAATGGGTTGTGTTAATTGAGTGTGTGGGCTGTATGATTTCTTTTTTTTTAATGGCCCTGTTAATTATTTTTTAAGGAATGGATCCCCAAGTAGTTCAGTGGGATGTGACTTGATGTGTTACCCAGGGCCCGGCTGGCAGTGGTTATTAAGCAGGCTATGGGAGCAGCTTTCATGTAAATGTCATCAGCAAGGTTCTGTGTTTATTGATGCTCTCAAATTAATCAGTCATTCCAAATATAGAGGATGCACACTGATCGTATTTCTTTTATTTATTATTTTGTGAGAACATAAAAGCCTCTATCAATAACATACAATTACACACTGTGACTCAGTGGCTTTCTGAGTAGCAATATTTTGTGTGGCTAAACGTTCTTTCCGACATGAACGTCTTTCTTTAATTTTCTGGAACATGTTGGTTTCAGATCTGAACGAACAGCTTCATGTCTTCTCTGGAATATATTTGACATTGCTCTTTAAGGTCCCTTCACGTGATGAATAACGACTCCACTACTTTCCACCTCCTACACAACCTGTTAGAACTCGGTTGAGTTGCAGCAGATTTGGATAATATTCTTCAGTTTGTTCTTCAGTCACTCTGAGGGATTCCCAGAGGGATTTACCAGCTATTTTCAAGGTGATCTCTTGCAAAAGACACACTCATGCCTGCACCAAGCCAGACAATGGCATGGCTAGGAGATCATGCCACGCTAACAAAATGATGTTACCACTTAGGTTGTAGCCTATGCACAAGGCCAGTCCTGCTTCAGACCCCCTGCAACTTAGCCATCCCTATGTTATAGATATGTTTCCACCACTTACATTATAAACTACCAAAACTCAAAACATTTGTGGACCTCTCACATTCTCAAGGAAAGCCCATTAAATTTTTAATACATGCCTGAAGACCTTGCTAAGACTCTGCAAAGACCGTTTACATTCTATCTAATTTAGAATCTCATTGTAAGTTACCGGTAGTTATTTGAATTAATTTGAAGAGACTAAATGTTAGCATTGGTCAAACTTGTCTAATTTTCAACTATTACGAGGTTCATTTCTCAAGCATTTTTTCACCTAAACTAAAATAACAACAACCTTTGTTTATCTTTCTCTGCATCAGGTTAGGTCAGCTTGATGTGCTGCACCGTCTTGCTGGACGTGCACTAAAGAGACGATTAATCACACTAGTTATTTGTATCTGATTGACAGAGTTACTGTTGCTTTAACGGGTTGATAAGGCCATCGGTGTTATGTAAGCTACGTTGGGAAAAGGCTTAAGTTTTTATTTCTGAAAGCACTACACCTAATGGGTGTATCACTGGTTGTGTTTCTCCTAATTGAAAAGGCTGTGCATTGTGTTTTTGCTTTTAACTGGAGCCAGTAATGACGGGTGCTGTGATTTATAATCCTCCAAATTTTCGCAGTCACATTTAATGCAGGCTGAAACACAAAAAGCAAATAGAACCTAAGTACAGTTAACACCTCATGAAAGCTGAATTTTAGTTCTACCTAGAAACATTTAGATCATTATTTTTTATGGGGTTTTTCTCCAGGGCCATAACTGTGCGTGTGAACCAGTTGGATTTATAATGTTATTATAAATAATTGCCTGTATGCATGCCTAGGAGAAACAGAGACAAATAGACAACTCATTCTAACCTTACATTATGCAAATGATGGGTGTACTACTTACACACTGTTCACTGTTACACATGAGCAGGAAGAAAAGGGTCTTAATTCCGTGTTTGTGCTGATCCTCGAGTACTGCACGGTGGTCCGGTGGTTAGCACTGTTACCTCACAGCAAGAAGGTCACAGGTTAAGGCTCTCTTCTGTTACAGTTTATTTTTCTACTTCCTAACTCAGAATGAACAAACTGCACATTGGGTCAATCATTTTTACAGGTTTTATAGGTCTAACGCTGCTGCTGCTGCACATGCAAATATTCACTTTTCTGAAATGTTCATCTGTAATTAGTTAACTGATGTTTAAAAAAAAACCCGCCAAGATTGTATTGAGGTGAGTAGTCAGTACTTTCATGTCTCCAGTGGGCCGACTCTGGCTCCAGCTCCTATAAACAGGATAACATGGCCTCACTTTTATACGATGAGTAACAAATATAGTTAAATTGCCTTTAAATTTCTTGGCCGTAAGTTGGGAAATAGTTCTTTGTACCCTTGAAAAAGTAAGAAGAGAATTTCTTATGTTTGCAAGAAACACCGTGAAGTGGTTGGATTAATAACACATTTCAGTGAATCTGGTCATGTGGCCACTAAAGTGTATAAAGGCCTGATAACAGTGTTATTTTTATGAAAGAGGGTGTTGACTGCCATGTTCCTTGGGTCTACCTAACAATGTTATTGTAGACATCTCCTCAGGCAAGTGCCCTTGTGAACTCTGTCCCACAAATGGTCGAGCCATGGAAAAACAGTTATATTTAGAAAGTGCGGGTGATGCTGGAAGCTCTGGTGCCAGCAAGAGTTGCATTTGTGTCTTAAAGCTGCTCGCGTCCCACGAATGATTAACTCCCAGAGACCAGGCCTAAAAGCGAAGGAAAATACAAAGACATGCTTGTAAACAATGATAATGCAGCTTCATTGATCTATTTATTTAAAAGCTAACCAGTGCTAACACATTGGAAAGATTTATTTTTTTTTAGTTAGAAAAGGTTTAAGCACAGCTCTGGTGAGGCTCTCTGTGTCAGGAGGCCTAATTATACCTAACCAAGACTCATCCTTTTAGATTAATGAATCTTTCTGGAGACTGCAGCCAGCCATTGCTCTGTATGTTGCCAGGGAGTTCACCGTTTTCTCTGACCCTTTCTCTGTAGTTACAGGCTAATGGCGCTTTAAGCTATCATTGGTAAAGTATCCTGAGCGTCAAATCATTCATCACCTACCAATGGACATAATCTTTAACAGCATATAACTCTAGTAGACCCTGTGGAATTTGTTGTACTTTAAAAACCTCATTGTTCAGCACTTAATGTAGTCTCATTGTCTACTTTGCAACATTCTGAGGTCTTGGGAACTCATAGGCTTCGCTTTTAAGTCTTTCTGTTTTGTTGTAGTCTAACTTGACAGGCACTTTGGGTTTAAATGACTTGTTATCATCCTTCGTCCTACTTTGGAAAATTGCTATCTGTTGTGGAACCTTTCTGTCTAAAAATAACTTGGTATAGTGAAAAAAGGCTCAACCAGTCTGGCTCAGTAAAAAAAAGCTCTATAAAAGGAAAGAATGAAAAGAGGAAAGCCTGAAGGAAGAGGGCAAGGAGATGAAGTTGTACCTGCCACTGTTATTAAACTCTTTGTATAGTCATTTCTGCGTCAATCCATCTCATCCACCCTAAAAGCCATCAGATTTTTTTTTCTCTACAGGCTATTACATGTCAAGACAATTTTTACCTGGATGGCCATGTTAACCTTTGACTTATTTCCCCCGTATTTCCTCTATTAAAGAGTAATTGTGTGCATGTGTGTGATTTTTAATCAAATCCCAGCCCCCTCTGGCATGGCCGTGTGTGTTTGGTTGGGTTAAAAAAAAAAAACAGAGAAAAAGAGAGGTAGACAGAGGTGGTCAGATAAAAGAGAGAGGTTTTCTGGGCTCTGTGTGAGATGGTCAGATAAAACATGACACTGCTCTTTGAGGTGGAGTGTGGAAAAGGAAAGTGGGGAAAAAAGGGAAACACACACACAGAGAGAACATGGATGGCAGGCCAAAGCTTTGTTAAAACAATGATAACACTTGAAATGTGTTTCTGTAGCTGGTGAATGTTTCATCATCAAAAAGATAGAAATGAGGAAAGACTGTGATGGTGGTGGTGGTGGGGGGGTGGGGGTTAAGATAAAAAAGCAATATTAAAATAAACTCCCAGTTCCTTTAAAGTAGAACTTTAGTTGTTTTCATCAGCTGTTAGAAATTGTATTTAAATCGTTTCATCTTATTGCTCAATTTTATTTCTTTTGGGTTTTTGAGGCCTTTATTTTACACTCGAATTGTTCAGTCCAAGAGTTTTATCAGGTAAACAGTTAAAAACATCAACAGCAAGTGTGTCAAGTTAAAGACCTTTACAGTTCAGAGTCATTCTCCTGGTTTCATCGTTTTTCTCTTAACAGTCAAAAATTCTTTAATTCTTTTTTTGGATCATCAAATGTGAATGAGGGACAAGAATAAAAAAAAAAAAGTCCATAACCACAAGTGTCTTAAAAAAATGTAATGCAAATCAATTATAGATATCAATTCTTAATTGTTAAATGTGCCTGGTTCCATTCTGAGTATAAAGAACTCTGTAGTTAACCTCAGGTTATTTGAATTATGTATTTAATAAATAGAAAAGTGTAATGACTTTTTAGAGTGCAAAGTATGAAACACTGCAAACGGCTTGTGTTCCATGATAAATAACCTTTTGAGGACAACGTCTTTATAATAGATTTAGTTCACGTGCTCATTAGCAGCATTAGTTGCTGCAGCAGTATGAGTTTAAATTAGAGCCAATAAGGTTTTGAGCTTGAAAATTAATGTTCGCAGTTGTTACCAAAGTCTGTAGTTTTAAATATTTTCACCCCATGAAATAATTGTCTGGGATATTTTTTAAATTACATAAACATTATTAACAAACTGAAACAAACTGTTTTTATGAGTCAGAATCTTTCTGTGAACATCAGTTTACAATGTAAAAGATTGTAGTTAAAGTCCTTACAGCTGCTTTTTAATGTTATTTTCAGCTTTAGGAGCCTGTTAAACTCTGGAAATCCTACTTTTTTATTAGCTTAAACTAACTAATTTTACATTTTTTTTAATTAAAACATTTTGGGTAAACCTTATGGTTACTCTAGTTAACTGCTCCGTTTGGTGATGCAGCCAGATTCAAGAGATTATCCATTAATATCTGACCTGTAGACATACTGAACAGGAGATGAATAGTTACTTCAGATTAGATTTATAAGCTACATCTAGGTGCTACGGGGTTGGTTCCAAAGTAGATTATAATGGTCTTAAAGCAGCTGTAATTTCTAAAATGTTATAGAAATTCATGCAAACGTTATTAAATAAACCTTTAGATTGGAGGCATTTTACATCACACTATTATTTGTATAAAATTCAATGAGTATTTGCAGCAGAACTTAGTGGTGGTAGCTAACTGTACTACTGTACTACTTCCTGCTCTGCATGTAACAGTTCCAGCCAGAATTTCTTAATATTCCTGCTAAAATAACCATGTAACATTAAACTGATAGCAGTTTAGAGGTTTAGAACAGAAACTGCTCTGAGATGACTGAAATATGAAGCTGCTTCACTGTGATTAGCTGTTAGCTCATCTGTCTGAATAGAACTAATCTCTGTTTCTCCAAACTGAGGTTTTTCAAAGCAACAACAGTAACAACAACATTTTTATGATCTGAGCTTTTTAACTTTTACTGTGTTACTCAATCTGGACAAAGTCAAAGTTCAAAGTGAGCAGTTTTGAAACGATCAGACTGATTCTTTCTTTTAATCCACTCATTTTATGCTGTTTAACAAAAACCTAAAACAAGAAATAAAATTAAAAGATGAAAAATAAACAGACAGGAAACTAACTGAAAGGATTTTTTTATTTTTTAGAATCCCTGGACTGTCACATCTAAAATAAATGAATGTCCATTATGTTCCAGCTTTGCCAGATGAGTTCACACTTGCTGATTAAGGCTTTCAGTGGCAGGTAAATTTACCTGTGATAAGCAGTTTTATTGTTCAGAGGCAGTTGTAATATTTTCACATCGGCACAATGCCAGCGATGTGCACATTAACTCGCACTGATTGGTTTATCAGAAGGGAAGGGGTGGGGGCAGCTACAGATGGAGGAAGCTACAAGCCATGACAGAAGCTTTGTGGAACAATCAGGAAGTGTCAGATAGAAAAAAATTGATTTTTTATGTTTTTAATAAAGGTAATTATAGGCATCAACAAATTTCTAAAACTGTTGTTTTACTCTCACTGCCAGAAGAGGGAGGTAAAACTTATACACTCTAGCTTTTAAGAGAACTTTTACTCATTAGAGTGTGAATATTTTCTGAAATGTTTGCTTTTCTGAACCATTAATTTATTATCCGTGGGTTTTTGTCAAATAACGCCGTGTCCTTTTTAATAAAGAGAGCCCTGATGGCGCTGATAATGCCTCACCAGAGAGCAGGCACGGCCACTCAGACCGGTTTTAAACTCACTATAGCCTGCCTTCTCCTCCAGAGAGATGACTGTGCCAGAAAATTGCATCTTGCATCCTTGAAGAGTCACCAGGAACCTGGTTTCAAAATATTTTGTATCCCTTTATGCTAAGCGAGGCAAAAATGCAAAACAAGCGAGGATAAAAGTGCAGAGTGAAGAAAAAATAGGTTGGAGCTGCAGGGGAGGCCAAGCAGCTGAAAGCTCTCTGACATGATGATGCTATTTATTAAGAGTTATTTATGCAAGACTGAAGAGGTGATGGATAACAAGAGCACTGCCAAGGCTCTCCTTTGTTTTCAGGGTTGGTAAGTGCTCCATTGAACCTGTATTAGATGGTCAGCCTCACATATTTCAAGAGGAAAATTGAAGCGTAAACACACACACACACATGTGCATGTAATTCCGCCCTCTGCTGTGAATATTTGCATGGCAACATGTGCCCTTTAATACATGTGTTTGTTTGCACGTTTGCTCTGAGGACGAGTGAAGACAGCCAGAGTCTCAAGGGAAGGTCTGAAATCTTTGACCTGAATACATATTTTCACATATTAGTGATGAGTGAGGGAGCTCCAGTGAGACGTGACAAGGCCTGTTTTCCTGCTTGTTTGCAGGTAATAAATACGCTGCACTCGGAAGTTGGAAAACAGGCCAGGACATCATATAAGATGGTTTAGGTGAAACTAGAGGAATACTCATTGACATTTAGCATAATTAACTTTAAGGCTAGTGCCGCGCGTGGATGCTAACTCAGAAACTCGGTGTGTGAAGGAGCTTCATTTGAGATAACAGAAATGAAAACAGTGATTGTGACATTAACTCTTAGTGTGTAATTAATGAGCGTTTCACTGTTTAATATTTATTATTAATTATTATTAATTATTATTAATATTATTTCCATAATCTAGTTAAAAAAGTATCAGTATTTTGCTAGACATTGATTTGTAGTACTTTCATTAAAGATTGATCTGGTTTTAGTTGATGTTGTGCTGTCAGAATTTAGTTATTTTGTGTTCCTCTTGTCTTCTGTTTTTCTTTTTCTTTTTCATGTGAACTCTGTTCACCCAAAAAAAAACAATAACAAACAAACTTCTGATTTCTGTCAGTCTCAACCAAAAAAAAGACAATCTCCTTTTGAAGGCAGTATGAAGGTTCTGGGTTTGATTCCCTGCTTGGACCTTTCTTCATGGAGTTTGCGTGTTCTCCCTGCATGTGCGTGGGTTTTCTCTAGATGCTCAGGTTTCCTCCCACAGACCAAACCATAAACGTAAGGTTAGTCAATGGTTCTGAAATGGTTTTATTGTGTGTGAAAGAAAAGTCACGGGCCTGAATCAAAAGAACCAAAACAGATCAGGATAGTTTCAAATTTAAAACACCGGGTATGAAATCAAAAAACAATTTGTGTTTAATTTGCACATTATTTATTCATTTATTTATGTATTTACATCAGAATTTTGGTCTGTGGTTAATAAAAAACCAACAAAAAACTTAACCTACTGTTGTTGAGCGACCTGAACTTTAGTGCATCTGTTTTTTTTCTAATATATTCAACATTATATGTTAAAAAAGATAAAATGAAGACCACAGTCACTGCCTACATTTCTGCCCTGCTTCTGTCGATCTCTTTGTCTTCTGATAGCGGTTTGCCTTTTTTCCACTTGCTTTTGGAGCTGCAGGTGTGTTCAGTTGTGGTCGTCAGCAATTGGATATGAAGGGGACTGCCAGCTCCAAGTATGACCTCATTAATTACATCTGTCAGTGATTCCCTGCAGATCTGTCTCCTGCTCTTCACATGCTGCCACTCAGCCAGCCAACCAGTCAACCAGTCAGTCAGGAAATTTTCTGCTGGGGGTTAGACAACCTGCCGGCTCTCTGCTCACAACACTGGCAGGTGGGACTGCGGAGGGGAGAAGGAAGAAGTGTTAAGGATGCGGGGAGGGGCAGACGGAGAGTGAAACAGATGAACACATTCATGCACACTCACTTGCCTTCGAGTGCATAAAAATGCAGACACATACATGGAGGCAGACACCTCTTCCCAGTGCAGCCGGAAGAATTTGATCTTTATTTAAATCCTTAAATTATAGCTGATTAAAAATTCATGGGGAGCCGTTTATATGAAAGCCGGGCACTGTGCAAGCTGCCCTGTGATGTCTAATTGGTCTGAAGGTTGCCAACTCTTTGAACAAGTCAGGGGGGAGAGCTGTGGCTGCCTGTGTGCTTTGAATGAGGATTTGAGTGTTTACTACCCACCTGCCCTTCATCCCTTTGCTCTTTCTTTTGTTTCTACTGTCCAGCGTTTGTACAGTGACAGTAAAACTTGAAGAAGTTAGCAGAACAGACTCCAAACTAAAAGAAAATGAAGTTTCTGGTTCCCGTGTTTTTCTCTTTTGTTTCTTTTTTAACCTTTATTGTTGTAGAAAATGATCCGCCCATCTTATGGCAGATTTCCACCAGAGTTTTTTTGGGGGGGTGTTCGCCACGGCTGGAGATCCACTATAGACTAGCTCATACCAAGTATGTAAGAAGCCCCATCTTCATTTTCCCTTTTTCTCGTCATCCCTGTAGCAAACACATACAGCTCAATGGCAGGGCCCTCCTGCTGCCCCAAAGCATGGAATACCACATTTGTTTGTTTACGCCTCGTTTTCTTTCCCTGAACTCTATTAACATTTATATTGCAGCTGAAGGTGTTGGAAGTCCCTCCTGCAGTGGGGGGAAACTCGGCTTAGATGAGAATGAGCTTCAGTCGAGCCTTCCTAGGCACAGACTTGTGTGTTTATACCTACATTATCCAGCTATTCCCCAACCGCGTCTTTTTTCCCATCTTGGTAGTTGTTTTTTTTCTGTTCTTTTTTCAGTTCATATCACCATTTGCTCCAGCTCGCCTCTTATGTGACTCCTTAAGCTTTTATCTCTCTCCAAGGTAAATTGATTGCTTGAAAAAAAAAAAAAAACATGGCTGGAAAAGCTTCCGGATTGGGCAGCCTGATTGAACATTAGCATATGAATAGAAGAGAAGACAGCTCACCATGTCAGAGGAGGAGGAAGTGTTACAGGAAGCATCCGTTAGACATCTGTGTTTCAGATGTTTCTTGCCAATTTTAACACATTTCATCGCCGATCCGCGGGGGTATTCCAAGCAGACATTTCTAATTCACACGGCTGTGACTTCGCTACCCGAGCAGGATTTGGTACCACAGTCTGTACTGTCGTTTCACTCCAAGCTCCGCCTTCCTCCAAGGCTTCAGAAACAACAAGAACTCCACAACAATTTCATACGCTGTTAAACAAAGAAACGACACCAACATAAAAAAAAAAAGCGTAAATGAGCTGTGCATGTTTGTTGACATCACTTTGTGCATCTCCTCATTCCCTGAGGACACAGGCAAAATGAAACAGCACGTCACACATGGCTGATGACCGTCACTTTGCTCTTCGGAGGGAGTTTGACCTGCATGAATTAGGCCCTAATGCTGCAGGTTATAGATCTGTGTTTGTCTGTATCTGCACATGTCCTTGTGAGCCATCGGCGGGGCGGACAGCAGGGACACGATGCTGTGTGATAGCTTTGTACAGAAGGACAAATGCATCAATACTGATATTAGCCCATTTTCACTGATCTATTTTTAGCCGCATGTCTGCATAAAAAGTGCCCATGTGTGCATCCCAGATGTGCTCAGAACGTGTAAGTATTATTCATACAACTACCACTTTATTCTTATTAGCTTGTGTGTGTGTGTTTTAAAGGAAATACAGAAATTATAACCTTTTTTAATACAGAATAAAATCATACTTTTCCTAAAGGCTATACTTTATGGTCTTTTGTGTCCTAAAAGGGAAAATGACACAGATTACGATGGATTACAGTATTAAAAATGCACCTTTTTATGCTCTGTAGATACTTGAACCTGAGAAAGTCATTTCTTCTTGCTGATTTATTTTTAGCTTTGTTATGAGCTCAAATGGAAGCTGAAAAGCAAGTTAATGTCACCAGTTTGATGTGCTTTATAATACCATTAAGAAAACGGGGCCTGGAGGAATGTGAGGGACTGGGATTGCAGCTGTTAAAGCAAAGTGTGTCACCTACATATACTGCAGGCTGGTCTGTGCACTTAAAACCTCCACGCTTTCTCAGAAGCCGAGTCACAAAGACATGCCTGCAGCCCAACAGAGCTGTATGCTGAAGTATTTTACATGTTAAACATGCATCGACATCTGAAGAGGGACATGAAAAATACTTTGTTTTAGTAAGTCCACATAAAGAAACATGCAGATTGTATTTTTTTTTTTTTGTAGTTTTTCTTGTCATGCTGGGAAGATTTCTGACACAAGTTGTGTCTTGCAGCCACAGTTTTTTCTGCTTTTCTTGCTGCCTCTTTTTGTTTCTGCTCCTCCAGCTGTCTGTGCATCCTCTAAGTTCACACTGGGTTGGCAACTTCTGTTTATTTTTCTGCTCTTTGCTTCCCTGGGCTGAGGCAAACGCACACACGCATACACAGGGACGTACACACGTGTCCTTGTGCAGACAAAGAAGAAGAAAAAAAGACCTTTTGTGCATTTCTTGCCTCCACTGCCATACCATTTTCTTGATGACTTCCCATTGCCACCAGCAAAGTGTCACTTTCCTTCGATTCGCTAATTTGCATTGGTTCCCTTTCCCAGCGTGGTTCTGTGTATCAGTGCCCACAAGCTGAATGTCAGTGTCTCCTCTCAGCATACAAATATCCCGCTGATACAGTATATCATGTGTACTCCTGGACATCTCTAACATTTGATAATACCCTTGATATTTCCCATCTGAATTTTCATGTTGCTCTTTCTAAAACCAAATACCATTATGCTAAAGCTGAAAGTGGCCTTTCGTATCAGTCCTGAAACATAAAGCACATAATTGTGAGTTTTTGTCCGTCACTGCATTTATTGCACCTTGAATGAACGAGTGATTCTATTTTCTCAAACGTGTCGAAGTGACAAGTCCTAAAATGTTCCATTCCTGCGGATTTGGAGGCGTGACGAGACGGAGCAGTATAGGTGATCTGCCATGGCCTCGTCTAATCTGATTTGCATGCCAGAGAGAATTATGTAATTGGCATTTATGCAGAACAAAGAAGGATCAGCTCACGGAAAAGAAGGGTTTTCATGTAGAACCGTGTATCTAAGCCTGTTTTCTGCAGCTTCGCACTGCCTATGGTTGGCTACTGCGTTAACAGACAAGAAAAATGACTGTTGTGTGGGACTGTTTGTGTTTGCAGCGCACACGTATGATGTGTTGTATTAGTGCGTGATGAGCTGGCACGTAACTCGCGACATGAGGGAGTATGTTGGACTCTTACCAGATCTTTCACATATGCTACCTCAAATTTGTAAAGCTTTTAGTTCTCCTGTAATTGTTATGTATCGCTCTCAAGACTCAGCGCTGTCAGTAGAAATGGCTCCAGCTCAAGCTTGACTATATTTAAATTAGCTTTGAACAACATGTTGTAGTTCTGGGACTAGACGTTACATTAGACCATGTTTGAACTGAACAAAGACTCAATCCTGCCAGATGAAACTGCTAAAACTGAACTTTTTGTTAAATCTTTATCCATTATTCCTGTTCAGGGTCACAGAGAGCTGGTCTTCATCTCCAGTAGTTGTTGGACTGGAGGCGGGGTTAAACCACGGACAGGTTACTGGACAGATTTAGTTTTAGATTGTGGGAGAAAACCCAGACAGGAACAGGGAGAACATATAAACTCATGCAGAAAGGTTCCAGCTAAGTTTCAACCCTGGACCTTCGTCAAACAGGTCAAACTAACAGCACCAACATGTGGATAAATCTTTATTTCCTCTCAGTCAGAAAGGAGAAGAAGAAAGTTTTTCTAATTCTATGATTAAATTAATCAAGTTTTCTTTACTGAATGTTTTATAATAAGACTCAAGTTCAGATTTTTTTAGAAATCAGTCTTATTTCCAAACTTTTAAACTTTTAAAATCTAACGGTCAGTGAGTCTGATAAATAAGGCTTCTGTTGTTTCTAATCATTATGAAGAAGAACTGCTACTTTTTTGCATTACATTTGAACAGTTACTATGAAAACAAATTTTACATTCACTGGAATTAAAAAATACAAAGTTTGAAATAAAAAGAAGTGTCCTTGAATAAGAACAACAGTTAAGCAGATTAAAATCTCATGAAACGAGAGCTTGTGGTTCTCATATGAAGACTCGGGAGGTTAAATCCTTTGTTGCTGTGGTGCAGTTAGAGTTTGGGAACGAAAGGGTTAATAAAACCATATTTTTCCTGTCTCTGTTTCTTGACAGCAGTGTTATGATCTGGAATGAATTTTTTATCACATTTCTTACGCACAAGGAAATTAAATTCATTAAAGCGAGCCCTTTGAAAAGGAAGAGCTGTAAAAGAGGCAGTTTAACTTTCGTTTGTGACAGGACATTTTTAGGAAAGATATTAACCAGAGTTTTTAACAGAGCTGTACTGAACCGCAGGTTGATGACACGAACAGCTGATACGTAACCGTGGAACAGCAAACAAGTGTGTGTGTTAGTTTTCGTAAGCTGCAGAAAGCTGAAACGCTCAGTGATGGATTCAGCTGGTAAATGATCAGTTTCAGATGCATCGCTGCTTTTGCGTATATGTCACCTCGACTTTGTGTTCCCACACGTGATGCCTCGCTCATGCAGCGGGGTTGATAAGCAGGGTGACAGTGCTGAGTAACACCTGGAAACCCCCCCCCCCCACCTCCACCCTGCCCAAAAGAATAAAAAAAAAATCTGGAGCGTGGCTCCCAGCCAAATCTCTCGCAGCGAGCATGAGACTCGTGCAACGGACTTTAATCTGACACACTCGTTCCCACGCCTCCTTTTTTCCCCTCACACTTTGAGTTGTTGCCTGCTTTGTGCGTGCGAGCTGAGTCAGACACAACATTGCACTCCGCGTTTCACCTGACAGAGAACAAGCTGTCACATTCTGACTGGACCACCATTAGCCTTCCTGGTCGCTGCTTTTGTTTTGTTTTTCCACAGTCACATGCGTCCCGTGTAAACGACATTACAGCTGAGAGAGCATAGACGTATGATGAAGAAACTCTGTAATCTGAAATATAAATGGCCCAATTTTTAAAGACCGTGCAGGTGCACCGACTTTCTTCTACAAAGGTTGAATCTTTTACAGGAGAAAAAGGCTCATTTTTCTTCATCGATTAAACAGGAAACAATAAGAGAAGGAGAAGATCAAGGACATGTTGTGCCAAAACGTTAATGTGCTTTAATGACTTTGTAAATTTGGGAGTTTATTCTCATTTAGTTAAATGCTACTGATCCTCAGCAGTGTCGAATAAATTACCCCATTTTTTTTAAACTCCAACTCAACATGTCATGTTTGTGCAGTTGCCAGAATTCACACGTCGTTCATTTAGCCTCCTTATTTCATTTACTGAGTTGGACTGGAATTCTGTTTATTTTTCACCCCAACAAGAATTAATTTCACACTGAGTTATGCTGATATTTAAATCTGATAAACAGTATTTTTTTTTTTTTTCATTGACCTCTTTCAGCTGTTGATCATATTCTTACCTTGAAGTAAACGGATCTGTTACATGTCATTTCTAAAGCAATTTTCAGTTATTTGAAGATGTTATTACTTGTGATTTCCTGCATGCATGCACACCATGCAACAATATGCACGCTGCTCTGGTTTTCTAGCTCGCTGAGTCGACCATCCAGGCGCACCGCAACATCACACCGTTAATGTGACACAATGACAAGTGTGACACAGGTGTGTATTTTTACAGCAAAAGGCAAATACCACAAATTATAGAGTTCAATCTTTTAGAGGGACAAGATCCAGGTAACATTATTCCACACAAGTGGAATTGGGCAAAATATTGCAATTACAACAAATGATAACATAATTATGGAGGTCTCTGCAGGCAAAGTGGAAATATGTTCTAGTCAGACTTTGTAAATGTGATCAGACACATTTACAAGTCACTCAGTTTAAAGATACTAACAACTGCAATTCATTTATAAAAGTAATGTAACTAATTACATGTAATTGATTGTCAACTATTTTGACTTTTGCTTTTAAATGTTCAAACCTGGAACCGACCTTTAACCTTACATTACTGCTCAACTCTGATTTCTGATCTCCTTCCTTCAAACTCAAGAGGTAACATCATAATCTATGTGATAATAACAATATAACAACAACAAACATCTGCATCGGCGCTTAAAATCAAACCAAAAGTTTAACAGTTAACGTTTCACAACACTCGGCGACATTTTAAAAACATTTTCAAGCCGCTGTGTTCTTGTGTGCGTGTGTTTCTGTGTATGCTGGGACAAGCCTGTCGCTTTAAGGGAGCACGGCATGCTGGGTGCTACAGAGAAGTTGTAGCTTTGTATGAAAAAATTTATTGTGTAAATTCTTTAATAAAAATCATTAAAAATGCTTCTTGGGAGCTTCGAGCTGTCTGAACTGACTGTTAGACTGCTGTATTGTTGCATGAAGAACGTGACGCCTTCTTAAACTCTGGGAAGAAAGATGGCAATGAAACTGTGCACAAAAAACATGCAAACAAACAAATACATAGAAATAAATATGTAGCCCAGATTCAGACGATCAGTTACCTCGTCACTCCCCAAACCTGCCAAACTACCAGCCTCAGTTTGAAATCCTCTTTGTTTTGAGCGGCACTTCAGTGATAAAAGGAACTTCACTTGTTGTCTCAGACTTCAGCTGCAGTGCAGCGCTCGGGCCAGAGGCAAGGCCACCTTGCTGTGCAGCTGAACTGTGGACCTGCGTCGTCCTGTTACTCCCACCAAAAACGCTAAGCTGTCAGCAGGAGCCAGGTGAGGCAGTTTGTTCTGCTCACCACTCAATGGACATGTTTCATTGGCATCGTGCTGGAGGTCAGGAGTAAGTGACGGCCAGAGCCGTGGGGGTCAGACCCACCACTCGGCTTTACCTGGAGAGTGAATTACACCGTAGGTGGGGCAGGTGGGCAGAGCCGAGGCTCGGGGGGCTGAGATTGTGGCCCGGCATCATTTCAAGGGTGGATGTGAAGCGCGTGAAGAAATCCAATTGACCATGGTGTCACACAGCTCCATTTATACGCCTGATGTGTGAGAACTACTCGGAAGGCCTGGAATTCCTTTTTTCACACATTTCTAAACCAATAACTATTCTGTAAAGCATCTCACTTGAGTGATGGCGTTGGAAGATGTATCACTGAGGGATTAGGACTAGAGCTCATCAAAGAAAATGGCCCGGTCAGTGTGACGTGCCACTTTAAAGTGGCTGAATATTTTAAGGCAGTCCTCTTCCTTGGAGGAAATGAAATACAGACGAGGAGTGGAGAGCAGGAGGTTTGTGTTTGCTTCTCCCACAGCTCACGGGCAGAGATGGAAGATGTGGAGATGTGGAGTAGATTGTTAGGCAGCGAGGCAGTCGGGGCCTATTTTCACCGCAGCTGAGGCCTCAGCTAGCCACAAGCGGTTTATGTAATTCCAGAGAACAAAATATCTTTTTCCACACAAAGTGAGAACTCTCTCACCCTCCATGTTATTTTTTTATATTTTTATATCTCCTCCTCTCCTGCTTTACTCCAGTCACCTTCAAACAGCACTAGGTGCTTCAAGGACAGTTGAAGGGACTGCAGCATCGCCTCACAAAGACAGGTACAGTGTAAAAAGTCCCTCTTTTACACGACATCAAGTCCAGATCATTGTGCTCGCTCCGCTATGCATCACCTGCTACTAAATGACTGTGTATTGTGAGCTGAGTGGATGTGTGTCCACGTAACTTGATGCTGGCTGGTCAGGATTGCCCGTGAGCTACGCACGCCGTGGAGAATGACTTAGCCGAGCCGTGCCGCTCAGCCCTTCTGAGCATGCTTAAGAGCAGAGAATTATTCCCCTCATTTCTAGGTTCCTGTGAAGCATGACAAAAAAACTCGAGTGCTTCACGCTCGCCCAATTCCCTTCCTGAGAGGAGCCAAGAGAGGGCTCGGGGTTTAGAAGTCGTTCAGCAAACACTCACAATGATGAACATTAATTACAGCAATTAAGTGGACCACAGCTATTGTCTGGGGCAACTAAAACACTGTCAAAAAAACATTGATTGAGCACGTCACTAGGAAACTGGGCTGCTGTTAGTTATCATAATCTGTCACAGTTTAAAGAAATAATCTCCTTTTTTAATCTGGAGTCACACACAGCTCCCTTCATATGCTCGGCTGTAATTAGCTAAGCGTATTTTACTGATGAAATTGAAGTGATTTACAAATAAACTGCTGGAGTTTGAGTTCGTGCACATGCTCATATCACTGCGGTTGTGATTGTCAAAGGCAATTTAAAGGTGAACCGTGCGTTCTATCAGAGAAAACATCGTGCTCAGTTTGCACAAAGAGTTGTGCATTTGTTTTGACATAAACAAACAGCTCACATTTGCAGTAAAGCTGAAATCACGTGCAGAAAAGGAGATTGAGACTGAAGTGCCCTCAGCAGCACAGAGAAGGAGCCGCGTCACGGTGCGTTGACTTTCTAACAGGAATAAGACTCCTCACAGGCTTTCTCCCTTTGGGAAAACGGATGTTCTTTTTCCTGGAGGTAAACAATAAAAAGAACTAACTATTCTGTAGAAACAAGCTAACTTTATTTTCCTCTTATTGTTTATTTTTAGATTGCACTAAACTGCATTATTATCTTTGTAACTATTTGCATTTTGCATCGAGCTGCTCATGATGGTATTTTATACAGTATGAAGCTTCTTCAGCTACACGTGGCTGTAAAATCTTTCTTAGACCATTTGTAGATTTTTTTGATAAATTCACCAGTTTTAATTTAATCAGTTTTTTTTTGTATTTTCTATGTTTTTGTAGGAATGTTTTTTAAAAAGCTTCTCAAACTGTCCAAAAATGAATAATGACTAATTTATTAGAATGTAAAACAGAAAAGCTGAAAGTACTCAAAACAGATTTTAAATGTTGGCTTCAAGCAAAAAAAAAAAAAGGGAAATTGAATCTGTTATTAAAACAAATTAGTAGTTTAACAACTAAATTACACACTTCACCTTTTATGATGTAACATTTTCAGAAAGGAAACATTTCTGCTCTGGATTTAACTGCATCTACTACGTGTTTTTAACTCAGGGACGTTTAGACTAATGAGGTTCAAATGGATGCAGATTGCTTTTCTTTAGTTTATCATAATAATGGAATTCCTGTAGTTTTAGAACGAGCGATCAGTACACAGAAACAGAGCCCCCTAGTGGTTGGCATTTAAGTCCCGCCCCTCACCTTTAAGAAAAGGCATATTTTTCAAAAATAAATACATAAATTAAACAACCCTAAAGGTCATTTTGTGCAGCTGTTGATCCACACACCACTTAGATTACTGCTGGATATTCAAATGATCATTTTTCTGATGTTTAACTGCGATTGTTTATCTGATTGTTAAAAAGACCTCATGACACATGCATTTGAGTGGGCGGGACTGTCTACCCCTCATCTCTATGGCAGGGACTCTGACTCAAAAAAATGCTTTATGGCAACACCCCTAACCATGATGCCAAAAATCTAACTTTTGCCTCATTTGTGAGATTTTTTTTTTTTGATTTGTTAGCAGGATGAATCCTGCAAAAAAGCACTAAAAGCTGCACAAGTGTTTCAGTATTTGGAAAATTCCCATCAGGTAGATTTTACGCTTTCGTTTACTTTTTCCATTCACGTCTGTGGTCATCTGTTCCATCTGCAACCCGTTTCTGTATTTGCATTTGTTGCATGATATATTGGCACATTGATTTATTTGCATGTCTTTTCTCAGGCTGCAGGGCACCGAGCCGTCTTGGTTGTTGAAAGGGTTGGTGATGCCATCCTTTGATCATTTATTCAGCAGCAGACAACTGTTTGCTATGTCACAATAAACTGTTGTAAGGCACAACAAAGGAACCAACACTAACTTTTAGCTTGACTAGATGAAAGGGACATTTTGACCAAGACAATTATCATCAAATGAATCACCAGCGTGATGTTTAATTTGTCTAAAAACATCATAACCATAGGTAGAAGATTAGAGATAATATTGGTTTTGTGACGATGCTCAGTTGGGTCGACCGCAGCTTCTTTCACCGTCTGTGCTTTATGAGAAGCCCGAGTTTCAGAGAGATGAGAAAAAAGCAAAGGTTGGTGGTGTTTAGGTGGCCGTACGTCCTCCTGCTTATCTCCTCCTTGTTTTGTTATCATGTCACTCATGTGACCACATTTCAAGAGATGAAGGCTGCACAATGATTAGCTTCATTGTATTCCAACAATGTGTGTACTTTGTGTGTGTGTGTGTGTGTGTGTGTATGCGTGAAACAGAAAGATAGAGAGGCATTGACTGCGTGTGTGTGGGTTTGCTGGGTGGGGGTGGGCAGGAGGTTAAGGTTTGTAAGAGGCCGTTCACAAAAAGCCATTATTGTAATTGAAAGTTAAAATCCCATTTGTTTACCCCTCTAGTGCTCACTGTCAGCACTAAGACAGGGGTCTTGTTTCAAAAATTAACATTTGGTTTCAGTGTCAAGGGTCACGCAGGAGAACATCAACTTATTGAAAAAGCTGCCACTCAAAACAGCTGAAGCAGGAGAGATTATTAACTATAGAGATAATGTTTCTGTCGCACAGCCGCAGGACTCATTGGCTGTTGTCTGTGCAAAACTTGCTAATAAACTCTGTAGCTCTTCAGTAGAGCTGCTTTTGATAGGATGTGTTGTTGACTAAAGAGACACACATTTGCATAAAGTTACTGAGGAAAACTCAAATACCAGATAAAATCAGAATTTGATCTGGTCATAAATGAGTTTGTTTCCATGAAACAGGCAGGACGGGACCAATCTGCTCCCCAGAACAAAGACCTGGGAAGAAGATAAACTGCTTAAAAGAGGTTAATCCATTATAGATGGATCGAGAAACAGACCAGATGAACATCTAGAAAAAACAAACTAGGAGACAGGAGGAATATTCTGAAAGAAGAAGATGAGTCCGATCCAGAAAATAAAACAATGAATGTGTAGTTTAATGTTTGATAGTCCACATTTACTTTATCAAGACTCTTATAAAGGTGATTAATATACAATCTAATATGGATTGATGGATATTTTAAGGGTAATTTTGGCCATTTGTACTGACAACAAGTTCATTGCAAGTTTGTTTTATGTTCTATATCCGGTCAAGTTTTATACCAAAGTAACTTTGATTCATCCTGCTAATAAATAAAAAAAAAAAAAATCTCACAAATGAGGCAAAAGTTAGATTTTGATTTATAAATCTGGTTGGTCAGATGCAAAAATGTCATAATTAATACATCCCCTGTAAACTTTTTACCTCTAAAAAAACTGATTATAAAAACAAACTTTCTCTTAACGCCATTGTGGGTAAGGAACGAGCCGGACGGCCCGTAGCTACATCGCTCTCTCTGAGCCGCTTATTATTTAATCGTATGGGAATTTGGACATTTGTCTTTTTAAAAGTTTGATTCTGTTGCGTTGAGACAAACTGCCTCTGATTGAGTCTTGTATCTGTTTACAGCCTGCAAAGCATGATGTCCCTCAACATGTTCAAAGGCAGGGAGGGGGCAGCAGAGACCCAGAATAGATTCGGAGGCACTGTGGTGTAAATAAAAGAGTCCGATCCTTAATGTAGTTTTTAAAGGAAACAGCAGGGTCCTGACTGGGTCTCCTCTGTGTACCCTGCAGGACCAAGTGAGAGTACCAAACTATGTCAGTGAGTCAGCCGCAGCTTAAGAACTGCTCAGCCCTCTGCTGTGGGTTTAAAAGGTCAACAGAATTAGTCCATTTGAGGTCCACATTTTTACCCTGTCCAGTGAGCATAATTGCACATTTGATGAAAAGGTTACATGATAAAAAAGAGAAACAAATTCAAGTTTAAAGAAACATCAAATTAAAAGATAAACTGTCTGATGTGCGTACACATTATGTGCTCTAACCTTTAGTATATTATGTCTAATAAACATGCAAGCCTTTTAGCACAGATGCTAATAAAAATGTGCATTTCCCGATGCATAAAACTGTTAAAATATTTTCTTTGAACTTTGTTTTCCATCATCCTGAAACCAGCTGCAAGCCAGTGCTGCAAGTGTGTCATTGTTCTTGTGCATGAGACAAATAAAGGAAAATTCTTTTCAGTGACACACAAAAAAATAAAACCACACGGTGCTTCAGATAATAAAGACAAATTAAATCACAATTAGACTACAAAATTCTCTTTTTCCTACAGCAACAGCTGTTTTTCATGTACTTTTGAGCCCTGCAGATTTCCTCTTTTTTTCTGATTCAAATATTTTATTTTGGTAAAGAGTATTCCAAATTGTATTTTTTATTATTATTATTATGTATCTCAAAGCACTGTGGCTCATTTGAAAACAAGATTAATTTCAGTGTTCTTCATGCCAAACAGACCCCCGGCGTGCTGCGTCTCATAACCTCAGAGGGACTTTTCGATATCCAGCCATGTTCACAATATAGTGCCCTGGAAATTTGTTCAATGTTTGTTACACGCTTGCTCAAATGTCCCAGATTTGGCCACAAGGACGCATCTAATTAGCATAATATTCATATATTTGAAAAGCTCCTTAAGAGCACCTCTGGCGTTGTCCGTTTCTCTTATTTGCCTCTCACTGCTATAACGTTTGCTTAATGTCTGCCTTGTGCTTAGCGATTGCATGTTTTGCTCGTTGAGGATGCAGTGTGAATGTGCTGTTTGGGGTATGGGCCCGTGCATCATCTCCAGGGCCCTATAATCAGCTCTAAGCTGCTTCTATCAATCTTCATAACTGTAGTGAGTTGAGGAGGGAAGTGCAGCTAATCAGCTCTAACCGGCCCCCGTGTTCAGCTCCACCGTCGCTGTTATAGCACGGCCATATGCAAACATTGTCCCTTACATGCGCGCGTCTTTCCGTGCATCGCGGCCATCTCGCAGGGGCCGTTCCACAGATGGCCAGCTCTGGCAGAAGTCGGCTTTTGAAAAGGGGCCTGTGACTTTCACTGAATAGCTGTTAGTGTAGGTTAATATAGGAGTGGTGGCCCTGCAGAGGTGGCAATCACAGCTCTGATCAGAGCCGAGCTTCAAAGACGTCTGTGCAAGTTGAAGCCAGAGTTGTCATTAGCTTCTGCCCTGTACTTGACAGCCCTTCCCCACCCCCAACTCCCTCTTCCTGTCCTTGTCGTCTTCTCCCTCTTTGTCTCTCTCTCTTATGGCTCTGGCTTTCTGTGTGTGTGCAAATGGCTACTGTAATCCTGGGTCTGGCTATGTCGGCCTGTCACTCCACATTTGCACTAAGCATCTTTCCTTCTCTCATCTCCTTTACCCTAATTGTATTGTAATAAGCAATTACTGATCTATTTTTGCATTGTAGATCTGAGATTGAACCACTTTTTAAGAGGGCGAGCAGGGGACAGGAACTAGACCTGACAGAACCCCTAAACTTATAGTTGGACATTGGCTTTACAGCTGCTAATTGCTAAGCTTCCCGTGGTTCTCTCGACGATGATCTAATCCTATGGCGTGCTCGTCCTCTGTTTTCTGTCCTTTGCTGAGTACCCTCTAAAGCAAAAGTGATTGCACGGTTGTTTGTTGTTTATTGGCTGTGTTTTCTCTTTGTGAGTCAGCTCTAGTGATGCAAATGAGCCAAGGCAGTGTTTACCTGGACTGGCCATGTTTTCCCTCTACGTGCATGTGCATGTGTGTGTGCTCGTGTTCATCGTGCCTGCACCACGTCTAGGCCTTTGATCATACTACAGTGCATTGACAGATGCTCTCTGGTGCTTTCTGGTGGCTTATGAACGAGACCGCTGTCGGGATCTGAACGCCTGTAATTATATCCCCTTGCTAGAACAAAAACAATTGTGGCTCATACAACAAGGTGTGAGACGTTTTTCCCTATCTGTCCCATTATTTTTAGCTATGAGGAATGACATCGAACACCCCCCCCCCCCCCCCCCCCCCCCC